>PVJH01001929.1:0-186392 GCA_004026705.1 Nesogale talazaci
CAGCACAGTTCACAATTGCAAGGAGTTGGAAGTAGTCTATATTCCCATCAACTTATGAATGGATTAAAAAGCTGTGGTACATACATACAATGGAGTGCTATGCATCGCTGAAAAGCAGTGATGAACACATGAAGCACGTCACTGCATGGGAAGAACTGGAGGAAATTATGCTAAGTGAAGTTAGCCAAGCGCAAAAGGACATGCACAATATGAATCCTCTGAGGTAAGCATATTAATAATTTTAAAATTGGAAAGGGGGATCGGGAAAAACTACTCTATAGAGAAAACCCTGGGAGAAGGCCCAGGTAATATGGCAGGGGCCAGATCAAATCTAAGGCTACATATGGTAGCCATCAAGAGGGGAGGGGAGGCAGATGGCGATGTGTAGAAAGGGAAAGGGGCACTAAACCATCAAAGGGCAGGGTATTGTTTATATCTCCACAGGGAAAGAGAGACCAAACTTAAACCCAGCATGTGAATGCAGCATGACACCATGGAGTGGAGAACCAGTGGAGGGACCTGAGAAAACAACCCCAAACCCAACTATAGGGGCAGCCACCTCTCTACCAGAGGAAGTTGCCTTGGAGGCCAGCACTGAAGCTGAAGCTTGAGGAGTGAGATAAGCCTGACCAGAGCACATGCGAACAAATGAAAGGAGAGGAAGACGTGCATCCTGGCCCACCGAGCCTTCAGGATGATAATCCCACTCAGAACAGCTACTGCACAAAGAGGACTGCACGGCCAGCCCCATTAATAAATACGGCTACCCTCACAAATCCAAGGCCTATCAGGGCCAGGAAGAAGAAGCGGAGTCAAGATTATACCCTGTTGGACACAACCACACCAATGCAAAGCACTAAGAGTGTGCAACAGAACATAGAGTCACAGATGGAGTGCCAAGGGTATACTTTGGGGCCAGGGTATTGGCACCCCATCCGAGTGAACCAGGGGTCACTCTAGGAGGTCAACTATAGACTTTGAACTTTATACAGGTTCTTATGTTGCTATTATTTTTATTATTCTGTTACATATTGTACAGTACATTGAGGGAGTTTCTTGGTGTTGTTATCATTGTTTTATTTACTTAAGTTGCTCCATTTTAGGAGACCTTTCTTGTACATATTGCTACCTCTACAGGTTTATTTAGACAAGATAGACTAGACAAATAGGTTGGAGGCAAAAATTACCGGACTGATGGCTTCAGGGTAGGGGACATTTAAGAGGGGGAGGAGGGGGAAAGGTGATGTCGACCAGCCCAGGAAAAAGGGAATAACAATTGATACAAATGCAGGGACAAGGTGGGTGAGAGAAAGCAAATAGGGATTGATAAAGACTAATGTAACAGAGAAAAAATACTGAAACCCAAATGGAGAGTGAGCATGATAGTGGGACAAGAGGGAAGCAAATGAAAATAGAGGAAGGAACTAAGGGATAATGAACATTTATAGAGGTTCAAATACATGTATGTACATAGGGGCATATATTTATACATGAGGATGGGGAAAGAGATTAATGTGAATACTTATAGGGTTAGTAGTAGGACAACAGATGGGCATTGGACCTCCACTCAAGTATCTTCTCGGTTCAAGAAACACTTTGTTCAATTAAATTGGCATTCCAAGATGCTCACCTTTCCGACATGATCACTGAAGACAAATGTGTGCATAAGCAAAGGTGGTGAAGAAAGCTGACGGTGCCTGGCTATCAAAAGATAGAGCGTCTGGGGACTTAAAGGCTTGAAAGTAAACAAGCAGCCATCTAGCTCAGAAGCAACAAAGTCCACATGGAAGAAGCACTCTAGCTTGTGGAATCATGAGGTGTCAAAGGGATTAGATATCAGGCTTCAAGAACTAAAAAGTATAACATTGCTTGCCCACTTTCCTGATATGATCCGTGAGGACAAATGTGTGCATAAGCAAATGTGGTGAAGAAAGCTGATGGTGCCCGGCTACCAAAAGATATAGCATCTGGGGACTTAAAGGCTTGAGTAAACAGGCGCCCATTCAGCTCAGAAGCAATAAAGCCCACACAGAAGAAGCACACCAGCCTGTGTGATCATGAGGTGGTGAAGGGATCCGGTGTCAGGCATCAATGCGCTAAAATTATATTATTACTAATGAGGGGGAGTACAGTTTGGGGACCTAAAGCCCATCAATAGGTGAGGTGACATCCTTTTACAGAGGGGTTACAAGGAGGAGATGAGCCAGTTAAGATGCAGAATAGGAGCTATGAAATATGCAACCTTCTTCTAGTTCCCATGCTGTCTCCCACCCACTATCATGACCCCAATTCTACCACATAAATCCAGCTAGACCAGGAGATGTACAGTGAAGTTGGATACATGGAAAACTTAGGATAGATGATCCATCAAGACTAGTAATAGGAGTGGTAATACAAGGAGGGTGGAGGGATGGAGAAATAGAAAGGGAGAACCAACTTCAGGGATCTACACGTAGCCTCCTCTCTGGGGCACGGACAATGGGGAAGTGAGTGTTGGGACACATTGTACAGTGTGCAGGATGAAAAAATAATTTGTAAATTACTAAGGATTCAAGGGGAGGGGGGAAAGAAGGGTAATATAGGGAGCTGATAATGGGAGCCTAGAGGGAGGGAGAATGTTTTGAGAGTGATGATGGCAATGGGTGTGTAAAAGTGGCCTGCATACAGCTCATATTGTTAGGGATAGTGATGGGAGTTGTATGGGCTCCCAATAAAATGACTCATTAAAAAAAAGGGGGGGAGCGGAAAGGGGAGATTTTTTTTTTAAGAGGAGCTTATACCAAGGGCTCAAGTGGAAAATGTTGGAAAATGTATGTGGAAACATGTGTGCAAATGTGCTGGATACATATGATGTACTGAATGTTGTAGTAGCTGTAACTGCCCCCAATAAAATTTTAGAAAAAAGATTGACGTAGATATGATGTGGACCTTGTTTTAACAAGATGCTCATTATAGTTTAATTAGTATTCAAATTGCATTTATTTATCTAAAGTACCAAATATATTGAAAATAAACATGTAGGGTGATTCACATTTAGTGAGTAAGAAGACCTGAATTAAAAATGATTTAAAAAAAATTTTTTTTGTTAGGCATGACTGCCCTCTGGTGGTGGGAGTAAGAGGCCCAGCCTGTGCTCCATGGAGCTGGAATCGAACCTCCATCCCAATGGGCCACAGTCCTGCACACAACCACTATGCCACCCGGGCTCAGCCGAATTACAAATGATTTTGAAGAGTATATTTTGAAGCATCTTATCGATTGGATTTTGAACACTTCTCTCTTTGTATAACAATGCATGCTTTATTGTCAAAATTAGAAACAATTTATTTTTTAATAATTTTGACACAAACAAAATAGTAGACTCAAAGTATACTTACAAGATTACTTCTCTGATTATGAGACATAGCTCTCAAACAATGTCTTTGCTGTAACTCAGCAGATGCTGGACACTTAAAATAAATATTTGGTAAACACTTCAACACTAAAGAAGTTCTTGAAACAGCCCAGTTCATTTTTATCTCAGTCTTCAAAGCTTAGTAAATTCTCTCTTATCCAATAAAAGAAAAGGAAAAAATCAGAGAGGAACTTACCAACGAAAACAACTTTGTGTAATAAACACTCATAAGATCTGTGGAGAACAGTAGTTGCCTCAGGCACTATTTATTTATTAGTGAAGCAGCACTTTGAAATTGTCAGAGATCTTGAATTCTTTCTTCTTTGAGAACAATGCTATAACATTTGTAAGTTAATAAATTATGATTATTTTAATAAGCAATGACCTTATAATACCTGATAATACCTTATAATACCTGATATAATGACCTGATAATAGTTAATGCTATTGAAAATCAGAAATAGTGGTATAAATTACAGTCTAGATTTATTGAATTTAAAAATATGCAGCACCTTCATTTTATGAAAAAGGTATATCTTTATGAATGACACTGTTTCATTCCAGTTTTCTCCCAGAGTTTAATACTTGAAAGGCTATTTTAGTTTCACATAGTCAACTAGGGTACTCTAAAATATTCCAAACGTCAAACTCACATGGTTCTCTGCATTCTATGTGCAAATGATTACCTAAAATAATGCTACAAGTTTTCTTGCAAGTTATTCATGCAGAGATTTTTTTAATACCTGAGTCATTTTCTCACTTTGGTGGAGCCATTTTCACTATCTCCTTAGATCAGGGTCAGCCACTTTCTTTTTGGTTCCAGAAACACCCTTTCCTGGGTCACAGAAGTCTGCATGTTTAGTTCTAGAAACAGGACTCTTCTCAGAGTGGGTAAATAGATCTCTAACTTTTGCTGCTCTCCTTTTTAACAAAGTCACTTTCCTACAATGTTTGTTTGCAGTTTTATTTTCATCCTTTGCTAGAGAATTTCCTCTAATAATTTTCAAAGTAGAACGTTGAAATAAGGAAAACTAAGTTTTTGAATTTATGAACTGTTCTTTTTTTCTGTCCACTCATTGATAAATTGTCAATGTACAGAGCTTTAATAATTATTAAGCTCCCAAACATTAAAAATTGTGATCAATTGCCATTTCGTGTTCCATTTGCTGATGATATGGGTAGTGTCCATTTTTCTTCCTTTATTTCTCTTAATTGTTTTCCATGCCTATTTTGAAAACCATTAAGCTGTAAGAGACACAGATTTTCTACACATTCTAAAGATAGTTGATTAGACAGTATGAAGAAATCATGAGACTGTCAATATCACACATAAGTAAAAATGTCCTGAAGATAATTAAAAATAGGTCACAGCACTGCAATGTCAGGGCACGGCAAGAGAATCAAACTGGATTCCCAAGAGGACATAGAATCAGGAAAACTCACAATGTCAGATGATCTGGGCTGAAAACAAAGAATACCAGAAGATGTTTACTCATGCTTTATTGACCATGTAGAACCTTTCAACTGGGTAGATCATCATAATTTGTGAGTAATATTGTGAAGATAGAACTTTCTGGAACACTTGATTATACTATTGCAGAGCTTGTGCATAGATCACAAGCTGAATGTTCTAACAGGAGTACTCCACGATTTAAATCAAGACAGAAGTGTGAATGAGTTGTATCCATTCACCATACTTAACTGTGTTTGTATATTCAGCCAATAATAGGAGAAGCCAGAGTCTATGAATAAGAACATGGCATCAGGATCGTACATATATGCCTTAATCAGTTGTCATATACCGATGAAAACTTACTTGCTGAAAGCAAGAAGGTACTTGAAGTTTTTAATGATGAGGATAAAACACTACAACCTTCAATAAGAATTAGAAAACAAGAGTTTTAACAAAAAGGCAATATCACAATCAACAAAGAAAGGATTGCTATTTCTAGGATTTCATTTGATTTATATCCAAAATCAACACTCATGGAAGTAACAGTCAGTATATCAAGTGATATACTGCACTGGGCATAATCTATTCCATAAGACTGATGTAATGTTTGAAAATGCAAAGTTGGCAGCATGAGGACTAAGATTTGCCTGAAGCAAGTCTTAGTATTTCAAGTGGTTCCCATATGTACAAGAGCTGAACAACGGATATGGGAGACTGAAGAAGAAGGGAGGACTTTGCATTATTTCTTTGATAAAGAATATTGAATAAAGTGTGGAATTCAGAAGAACATATAGATTTATGTATAAAGAAGTGTAGCCAGGAATGGGAGAGTTTAACTCAGATATTCTAGAAGTATAAGGAAGGTCCAGTTTGTGGAGACGTACGTCATTCTTGGCAAAGAAATGTTCTTTGATTCTCAATGATTGTGAATACAGTATTGGACTCAACAATATTTTATTCTGTTGTACATTGAGTTGTTATAAAGTAAAACTGACTTAAAAGCATCCAAAAACAAGAGCATTCAAGAGCACATATATTCTCTTTAGTGCACAACTGAAGAAATTTAAATATAGTTTGTTAATTTACATTTGGTTTTGATTCACTGTGTTAAGTGGATGTCTGCTAATCTTTTTAACCTGAATGTATTTCCATGCTCTTTTGTTTTGTTTGGTCTTTCAGCAATTGTAATGACTTTATTGGTGCATGAATCTTTTTTTTTTCAAGTATTTTATTGGAGGCTCTTACAGTTCTTATAACATTCAATATATCATTTGTATCAAGCATATTTGTACAAATATTGCCATATTCATTTAGAAATATTTTCCACTTGAGTCCTTGGTATAAGCTCCTCTTTCCCCCTCCCCCTTTTGTTTTTTAATGAATCATTTTATTGGTGACTCATACAACTCCCATCACAATCTATACATACATCAATTGTATGCAGGCCACATTTACACACTTACTGCCATCATCACCCTCAAAACATCCTCCCTCCATCCAGACCCCCAGTATCAGCTCCCTATAGTTTCCTTCCTTCCCCCTCTCCCCCATGAACACTTAGTAATTTAAAAATTGTTATTATTTTCATAATGTACAGTGTCCAATGTGTCCCAACTCTCACTTTCCTGTTATCTCTGTCCCAGAGAGGAGGCTACGTGTAGGTCCCTGAAGTTTGTTCTTCCTTTCTATTCTACCATCCCTCCACCCTCCTGGTATTACCACTCTTATTACTAGTCTTGATGGATCATCTATCCTAAGTTTCCCATGTTTCCAATTCACTGTACATCTCCTGGTCTAGCTGGATTTATGTGTTAGAATTGAGATCATGATAGTGGGTGGGAGGCAGCATTTAAGAAATAGAGGAAAGTTGCATAATTCGTTGCTACTACCCTGTATCTTAACTGGCTCATCTCCTCCTTGTAACCCCTCTGCAAGAGGATGTTACTTCATCTATTGATGGGCTTTGGGTACCCAATTTGTACTCCCCTCATTAATAATGATATGATTTTAGCTCTTTGATGCCTGACACTGGATTGCTTCACCACCTCGTGATCACACAGGCTGGTATGCTTCTTCCCTGTGGACTTTGTTGCTTCTGAGTTGAATGGCCACTTGTTTACTCAAGCCTTTAAGACCCCAGATGCTATATCTTTTGATAGCGGGGCACCATCCACTTTGATCCACTTTTAAGGTATTAGATATCAGACTTCAAGAACTAAAAAGCATAATATTGCATGCTCACTTTCCTGATAAGTTTGCTGAAGACAAATGTGTGCATAAGATAATGTGGTGAAGAAAGTGGATGGGGCCATGCTCTTTTTTAACTCAAGAAAAATTCTTATAGTAATTCTTTAGTAAATAACTTGACCTTTTCATGTCTTTATAATTATAAAATATCCCTCTTTATTTCTTTTCTCTTTTTAAAGCTCTTCTGATTTTGTACAAGAGTATATTATATGAAGACCAGTTCCCTTTCCTCTGTTGTGGTGAATTTTCTATAGAATAACACAGTTGATTTTAGTGAATGAATTAAAAGTTGAATTTTAGACTGTGGATTTATTAACCCAATTAGCAAGGAAAAAAAATGAACCCCATTCATTTGCATCAAGTACTCCATAAGAAGCATTTTATTTACCAGGTTGTTAAAATTCAATAGAAAAAAATCCTTTTGTTTGTTTCTAGATTGTTGCTAGCTTTGCCAGAAAGCAAATGTTGGTCACCTAAATTTTCAATGTAAGGGTCAGACAGGATTATAGACTGAATGATGCAGCTCTTTTCCATAGAAAAAAGAAAAAGGTTTTTTACTGAGCAGATTATCAGTCCTACAATTTACTACATTTACTAAGTACCTGTAACATTTTAGTTGTTAAATGACATAGCAAAAAATACCCCATTGTCCTCTTCACACAAATCCTACTCTAAATGCCAAATTGTCTCCTATGCTATCTATAGAGATCTGATTTTTCACTTCTTTGTTGCTTTTAAAAACAATTGTTTATTTACTGAACATGGGATACATTGGATACACAACCAATAGTAAATTTTCATGTTAATTCAAATTTGAAGTGTATTCACACACACACACAAAACGGCATTCAAGAGTTGTCTTAAGGTGGAAACACAGTCACTTTATCAAGGAACTGTGGCAAATATTTCACCCCAGTTAGAAAAAATTGTTTATCTTGAATGTGAAAACCTGTAACAAATTTAAATTGATTATATAAAACTCGTTACTTGTAGTATTCCCCAATGTAAAGTTAAAAAAATGTACAAGTAACTAATATACATCAGTTACAACATAATCCTGGATCACCCCCACACCAGACCCAGATGCTCCTGTAATTTTAAACTCATCATCAGCGACCAAGAGAAACGCATCTTTATTTTATATCAAACAAAATTCACATGTGCCAAAATGAAAAGACCCTGGAGAAATAAAACCAGAAACCCAAGAACCGACACTAATATTCAGTACCTTAATTAAACAGTGGCACAAAATGCCGCTGAACAAAATAAAATAGTGGCTGTGTATCATCGCAATGAAATCCAAGAGGCTTTAAGAAATCCAGATCTTTCCAATTATGTGAGCCTACAATTTCTAGGTGCCAGAATAGAGAACATGGACATGCCAGTACAAGAAAAAACAAAAGAGCTAACAATTCACCCAAACTCGCAGAAATGAACTTGAACAAAGACTTCTTACCAAGTTTGGTAGAAATCAAAAAGTGGTTACTAGCTCTTGTGTCATCAATTTAAGTAGAGGTGATTGAGTCCTAAGGTTCAAGGTAAAAATTTAAGGGGTGGGGTGGGAGGGGAGAGGAGCGTAGGGAGAGGGAAATGTGTGTTTGGACAAGCCTTATTTTAAAAACAAAAGTAAGGTACAGAATATATTTTAAAGTGCCCAATCGTGGGGTTTGACCCCTAACTCAGAGAGCTCAGCCATTCAGCTGGGAGACAAGTGTCAGGACTCATCCCGCTGTTTCTTCTACGAGTTCAATCAAAGCCAGCATGACTGTCGTGAGAGCAGGATGCAGGAGTGTGGGTGTGGTCATTACTCAGGTTTGGTGCAGATATCCTCCACAAAGCAAAGGGAGCCCTAAGAAGGACTCCACACCTGCATTTCACTTCCGGAGCTTGAGTTCTGCTAGGGGCTTGGATAAAGGAGGCAGACTTCAAATAAAAAACAACGCCAGCCAAAGGTCGACTTCCTATAAAGGAGATTCCCCCCACCCCCTACTACCTATGAATCATGAAACACATGAGATGTGGAATGGACAGTGCAAAGAAGGGAAACAGAGAGACTGAAAACATTTTTGTGACCAGGCCTTTTGGTCAACAGTGAGTTAGGCGTTTAGGATTATCAGGAGAAGGAAAAAAAGCTCTTTTTAAACAACCCTCCAGACTTCAAAAAACCTCTTCACGTCGTAGACCTGTCCCAATGTCATGGCAACTGGAACGAGAGCTTCAAAGAAGGTCCACAGGCCCACCCTGCTGCTTGTGCCGTCGTTGAGTGCTCTGTGTATTCACTCTTGGCCCTCCATGTACTCCTGATCCTGCTTCACTGCGGTCATGGCCACCGCGAGCTCATTAATCATTTCTTCCAGCTTGTTCTGCTGAGCTTCTGTTTCCATGTCCTGCCCTTCCAGGGCCTCCCCAATGTCGATGGTGAACATCGCTATCTTTGGAGTCATGGTGGACATCTTATTGCTAAAACAAAACTTGTATGTCCCATCCATGTGAGCAGAGCAGCAAATATGTATTTCCCACTGGACTCTCAGTCTCCTTTGTAGATCCCTTTATTATCAGGCCCTGTGATCTCCACGTGGATAGATGTCCAGAAAGCCTTCCTCCGCCGCTTCGAAGATGAGGTCCATCTTGGTGCCCGAGGTGACCTGCTCAAAGAAACATTCCTCAGAAAGCGCATGGAAGTAGCTAGAGGCCGTGGCCAGGAGCGCGGCCAGGAGAACCAGCAGCTCGGCGAGGGTCACCATGATGGCGCTGGGGCTGGGTCATGACCAGGAGTGCGTCCTCGGGAGACGCTGACTCTGCTTCCGCCTCTGCTCCCCTGATTTTCACTTTTACAACAATGTTCATTAATTTTTTTCACATAATATTTTTATTGACATATTCTACTTATATCATTATATCCCTTCCCTTCCCCTACAGTTTTGTGGTTTAATCCCATCAGGTGGGGCTATGCAATCATCAATGTTATCAACCACCCCAACACCCCCACATTGTCTCCCCCTCACTTCACATACCCTCAGGGTACCCTTTCTCCTGTTAGTGTCTCTGAGGAGTCATCTCTCTTGACTACCATGTACAGCACCATCTTAATCGTACAAATTAACATAGACAAATCTGAGGGGGAAAACCCCAGAAAATGGAATTTTTCTTCAAAGCTTTATATTTAAAATTTTTTTCACAAAACAACCTTATCTCCTTCAAAGCACTCTCCATTATACTTAATACATAAATCAAATCTGCAATTCCAATCTTGGAAACATTTTTAAAACTAATTTCTTTGGACAGCTGACAGTACCTCCCTCTTTTTTTCTTCACCTCCTCTATGTCATCAAATTGTGGTTCTTTCATTTGCAGAAACAATCCATCACATAGGACAAGGTCAGGTGAGTAAGGTACATGGGGCAAAATAGGCATACTGCTTTTTGCCTAAAACTGGTGCACAGAGATGACTGTAAGTAGATCTATTGTTGTGGTGGCAAAACCACTGCCATGTGTGCCACAAATCAGGCCTTGTATGTCACATAGTTACACAGTTTTTCAGAACTTCTCAATAGAAAACTTGATTAAGAGTATGGCCTGGTAGAACAAACTCCAAATGCACTTTCCCTCTCACATCAAAAAAACCAATGAGTATCATCTTGATCTTTCATTTCACCTGATGAGCTTCTTTTGGGTGATGTGATAGTGGCATCTTTGACTTGCTTGATTAATGTTTCCTTTCTGGATCACAAGAATAGAACAATGTCTCTTTATCAGTAATGAGCTTGGAAACAAAGTCTACGTTAACTTGGAGCTCATTTTTCAAAGCACAGCATGTTTCAACTTGACACTTTTTCCTGGTCAGTCAGAACCTGAGGCACAAATTTTGCAGTGACCTTTCTCATTCCCACCACTTCCATTAAAATTCGCTGAACTGAGATCCAAGATAGTCCAGATAACATCCTCATCTCTTCAATAGTTGGTTGTTGATCTTCAAGTGCAAATGAATGGATTTTGTCAACATTCTTGAGCGTTCAGGAAGTGGATGCACATCCGGAACGAAGTTTATCATCAATTAATATTTCATCTTTTTGATCAGTAGTTACACTTCAATTGCCAATATGCCAGCTTGAACATCAGTGTTTGTTGGATCTCTCACCAATTGTCACCAGTTTTGCCCAGAATGATGGATTTTACACCATAACAAAAATTAATTTTCATAAAAATAAATTAATTTTTGTTGTTCTTCTTAATGGAGATTAGATGCCTTGATTTTTTCAAGGTTACTGTGTACTTAGAAAGCTATAGCTCTAGACACCTTTCCTAGCTTATTTTTTTTAATAATTTTATTGGGGGCTCTTACAGCTACTACAACATTCAGTACATCATTTGTATCAAGCACATTTGCACACATGTTGCCACATATGCTTCCAAACATTTTCCACTTGAGCCCTTTTCTACTTGGCAAAACATGGTTACTTCTTCTTTCATCCTACCTAGCCATTGTTTCAGTGGTATCTCAACAAGGGAGTAGAGGTAGTCTGTGTACCATAAGAAATTGGTTAGTTTCTGATGTTCATTATGGACAAAATATTTTTATAATGGTTCTTGGAAGAAAATTATTTATTTCTTTGTTGAGTTATTTCCATAGTAAAATTTAGATTACATTTTAAAATAATTAAAGAAAGCTAACATACTTCACTTCTCACAATGTACCATGCTTCTATTCAAAATTTATAACTATTTTTAGTTAAAAAATTATGAACATATATATATGAATAACTCAATTAAGAAGTGGGCAAAGGACAGACAGTTCACTAGAGAAGACATCCAAATGCTCAACACTGACTGCTGTCCTCTGGTGGTGGGAATAGGAGGCCCAGCCTTTGATCCTGTGAGCTGGAATTGAACCTCCATCCCAGTGGGCCGCACTCCTGTGCACAACCACTATGCCACCGGGGCTCAGCCCAAGTTATTCATATTTTTCTTACTGAAATGTTACTATTTCCAATCCAGGACAGATACACCCCTCAGGGCCAATATTGAGAGTAATGATACCAGGAAGTTAAGGGGAAGGTCGGGGGAGAAATGGGAGACTGATAACAATGATCCACATATAACCCCCTTCCTGGGGGACGGACAACAGAAAGGTGGGTGAAGGTAGACATCAGTCAGTGTAGGACATGAAAAAGTGATAATAATTTATAAATGATCAAAGGTTCATGAGGGAGGAAGGATGGGGGAGGGAGGGGGTAAATAATGAGGGTCTCAAGTAGAAAGAAAATGTTTTGAAAATGATGATGGCAACAAATCAACAAATGTGCTTGACACAATGGTGGATGAAATGTGATAAGAGTTGTACGAGCTCCAATAAAATGATTTTTAAAAAGAAAAAAAATTATGGACATAACTATTAATACATAACTAAAGTATTTGCAATCATATATATGCAGTTGCATATATGTGCAATCCAAATCCTGTAAGAAAATATTTAAAATTTACATAGATTAATTAAAGAACTATAAGTTATTAAGAAGAAAAATAAATTTTTAGTAATTATGGTATAATAACATGATGAACATAGTCAATGTCATTGAATATTATGTGTAATAATTATAGAAGTAGCTATTATTTTGCTCCATCTTGCTGGTACTTTGGGCTAGTGCTTGAACTGTTAAATGCAAGGTTGGTAGTTCGAACACACCAAGCACTTGATGGGAGGAAGATGAAGCTGTTTCCTCTTTTAAGATCACAGAAATTCTTCATAGCAATCCTAGGAGTTGGAATAGACCCAGTAGCAAGGGGTACAGGTTATAGATTCATTACAATTTTGGAGAAGGGCAATTATCTTCACTATATTTTTAAAGGATGTCCAAATTACAGTAAATGAAAATTTATAGATAGAAACAACTAAGTTATTCTCTAAAGAAACACATAATAATGCATAAACTGTTATCTATCTACTAGATTGAATTTGTTGAAAATAAAAACAAACAATTGTTGACAGAACATGCTACAGAGCGAAACACATACCCGGCTGATGTGAAAATAAGTTAGCGCTCAGGAGAAATGTTGGCAGTATCCATTAAAGTAAAGCATTTATGTAGCCTAAAACACAGTTTCATTCCTATGAATATGCCTAGAATAGGATATCACTCTTGGTAAAGCAGAGGATCAGTCAGAAAGACCTTTGCAGAAAACGACTGCAGTAAATGGACTCCAATATAGCAGTTGTGAGAATGGCAGAAGACCAGGTAGGGTTTCAATCTATTGTATATAGGGTTGCTGTAAGTCAGAGTTGACTTGATGGCACAAAACATTTTCATTTTTATCTTAAAATTTTTCAATCAATTTATTGGAAGCTTTTACAGATATTATGACAAACTATAACTCAATTAGATCAAGCATAATTGTACAGTTGCTACCAACATCAGTTTTAATCTAAATATTTTCTTTCTTCATGAACTCTTTGACACTATCACCCTTGTTCCCCCCCACTGGGGAACTCTAATTGTCATATTATATATTATTATTATTTACCAGAGCTTACACCATCCAATATATCCATCCACCTGCAATTCTGTTATTCATTTCCCTTGAGTGAGGTTATGCAATTATCATAGCTATCAGTTCCTCACCCCCTCCCTCCCCTACCCTAAGGAAATCATTATTCCCATTACTGTTGCTAAAGTGTTAGCTATCTTGGCTTTCATGCATCAAATGAATTTAACTATATAAATGAACATACACAAATGTAACAAGATTTATAAGGTAAAATGCTTGTAAGGGGAGGAAATGTTTTCATTCATAAAAGTACACCTTCAATGCTTACAGAAGTGTTATTCCTAACATTCCCAAACTGAAAAAGAAAATAGTCTTTAAGCATGGAATGGACTTAATAAATTATGGTTTATTCACAATATTAGGAATGAATAGCCTAAAACTGAATGTAGCTATATGGATGTAAACAACCAGTAAAACACTGAAACAAAACAACCCATGCTAGAGAAAGCACACGAGGGGGTTTGATATATTTATTATTGCTAGAAGTTATTGGCTCATTTAAACCATGCAAACAACAGAATGAAGCCCTACCTTCCTGAGAATGCGTCCGAAGTCTGTGAAACAGTCTCTCTATCCTCCCATCTATTTACTATTCTGGCCATATTTCTCTCAAAAGAGTTTTGCACATTTTTCTGGCTGGCCATGATCTGTTCAGTATTTTTCAGCAAAATGCCATAATTAAAAATGCCTCTTTGTATCTTACATACACATAGTCCAGCTTTTGCATGCATATCAAACCATTAAAAATACCATGGCTTGAGTGAAGTATACTTTTGTCTTTAAAGTGGCATCTTTATTATTGACACTAAAAGAAAAATCATTTCAATAGATTTTACAAAACACTTGTAATTTGGTTTCTTAATAGCTCTTTCATTCACATTGAATATGGATCAAAACAAAATTAAATCCTTGAAAACTTCAATATTTTCACCACAGATTATAATGTTATCCAATGATTCAATCATGAAGATGTTATTTTCTCTACATTGAGTTTAAATCTATATTGAAGGGTGAATTCTTTTAGTTTCATCAGTAAGTGATTCAAATCATCTTCATTTTCAGCAAGCATCATTTGCATATCTCAGAGTATTAATTTGCTTACCCTAATCTTGGTGCCATAGACTTCATATAATGCAGCTACTTTGATTTGTTCCATAAACAATGTAAAGGGGACTAAAATCATCAGAACAGTTTCAAGAGGTGGCATCATGATAAATGGTGAAAAAATTGAAGTGGTCAGGAATTTTGTCATGCATAGAACCACAAGTAATGCTCATGGAAGCAGTAGTCAACATATTAAAAATGCAGTACATTTCATAAATCTTCCCTGTACAAGACCTCTTTACAATGATGAAAAACAGGGAGATTACTTATGAAGACTAATGAGCACCTGACCAAGCTATAATATTTTCCATTGCCTCATGTATGTATCCCAAAAGGTGACTATACTCATAGGATTCTCCATATGGAAATCATATATCTAGATGAGTACATTTTGTGGGAAGACACTAGGGAGAAGCTCAGTAGTACAGATTAAATTATCAGGCCAGGGATGACTGTAGAATAGATAATAAATTGCTGATAAGTAAATTTATTACAGAGCTGAAGAAAATTAAAACAATTCCACAGGAGCCAACATATAATCCTGAGTCTCTCCAAATGAATTTTGAGAACATCTCCAGAAAAGATTTGAGTCATTGAGCACTAATGACAAAAGATCCAATAAGCTGTGAGAGGACATCTAGAATATCATTCAAAAAGTAATTTAAAAGTCAGTAAAGAAAAAAAAGATAAAATTAGATGCCAGAGGTGGCTCTGAAACTTGCTCCTCATCATAGAGATTTATTATTTGTAAAGAAAATGAAAGGAATGATAAAGTCAAAGAGCTTACTAAAAAGTTCTAAAAGGCAGCCCAATGAGTACAAGCTGATATTACTATGAAATGTGCAAAAAAAGTCAAAAAAGAACACATAATTTATAATTAATTGAGAGAGCTCAAAAAAAATCAAGCTTGCAGTTGCAATATGGACTGATTCTATGGACACAATATTGACAATTGCAGGAAGCAAAAAGAGAAAATGGAATGAATGCATAGAGTGACTGGAGCAAAAAGTGCTGGTTGATGTTGTATCATTTCAAGTTGCAGCATGTGAACAAGAATCAATTGTTCTGATGGAGGAAATTCAAGCTGCACTGACCATGTTCAACAAAAAATAGAGTTCCAGGAATGGAAAGAACACCAACTGAAATGCCTCAACAGGTTGATGAAGACCAGGAAACAATAACTCCTATATTTCAAGAGATTTTGAAGACAGCTCCTTGGGCAACTGATTAAAATAGATCCCTATTTGTGCAGACTCCAAAGAAAGGTAGCTCAACAGAATTCTCAAACTGTAAAGCAGTACCATTAATATCACAAGTAAAATTTTGCTCAAGATCATCCTACCATAACTGGAGCACTACATTGACAGAAAACTGCCAGAGGTTCAGACAAAATTCAGAAAAAGATGTGGAACAAGAGATATCACTTTTGATATCAGATGGATCTTGACTCAAAGCAGAGAATTCCAGAAAGATGTTTACTTGTGTTTTATTGACTAGACTATGGCATTCAACTTATAGACAATAGCATACTGTGGATAAGCTTGAAAAGAATGGGAATTCTAGAACATTTCATTGTGTTCCCATGGAACTTTTTTATGGATTGAGAGGCGGATGTGTGAACAAAATAGGGGTCTACTGCATGGCTAAAAATTAAGAAAGGTGTGTTTCTTGGTTGTATCCACTTACCATATTTATTCAATTTATATTATGAGCAAATATTCAGAGAAACTGGATTATATGAAGAAGAGTATGACATCGAGACTGATAGAAGACTTATTAGCAACCTGTGATATGCAGATAATACAACATTACTTGCTGAAAGTGATAAGGATTTAAAGGACTTGCAGATGATGATCAATGATTTCAGCCTTCAGTATGGATTCTGACTTCATGTGAAGAAGATCCACTTCCATCCAACTGGATCAATATGCAACATCGAAAAATTGAGCATGTGAAGGATTTTGTCTTGCTTGGCTGCACCATCAATGCTCAAGGAAGCAGCAGTTATGAGACCCAAAGATGCATTGCATTGGGTCAGTCTATTGCACGAGACCTCGTTAAGAGTATTGAATATGAAGGGTGTTACTTCAATAACTAAAATGCTCTTGATCCAATCATAGTATTTTCCATTGCTTCATATGCTCATGAGAGTTCAGCATTGAATAATGAAGACTATAGGAGAAATGATGCAGTGCTCTGTTTGCAGTGCTGGAGGGGAATAGTGAAAGTAACATGGACTCCTAAAGGCACAACGAAATCTTTCTTGGAATAAGTAAGGCCAAAGCACTCACTAGAGGCAAGGATGGTGAGAGTTTGTCGTACATACTTTGAACATGTTAGGAGAGACCAGTCTCTGGAGAAGACATTACGCTTGGTACAGTGGAGGGGCAAAGAAAAAGAGGAAAGCTCTCAATGAGATTGATTGACATGATGGGTATGACAGGGGGCTCAGGCATAAGCACGATGGAGAGTGTGGTGCAGGACCAGACAGTGCTTTGTTCTGCTGTGTATGGGCTGCTATGAAAAGGTACCAAGCAACAACAACAACAGCAAAAACAAGGCATACATTTTCAAGGTGAAGTGGCAATGCTCATTTCTTCAACTGTATTTTAAAACTTACACAAAGTCCTTATGTATTTCATTCCACCTCCATTTTTGAACTTATTATTACATTAGTTTTATGTCCTAATTCCCCAAAAGCAAAAACACCTATGACCATGGAGTCAGTGCTGTCTCGCAGGGACTCTTCGAAACAGGGTAGAGCTGTGCCGGTGAGTTTCTGAGGCTGTAACTTTCTGTGGGAGTAGGAAATCTCACCTTTGTCTTATGGAGCAACTGGTTGTTTCAGCTGCTGACCTGTCATTTCGCAGCCTATTATGTAACCATGATGCCACCACCAGGTCTCCCTGGTCTCCAACAAAGAATTCAAACCAAGAAATGTTTGACTAACCATAGTTATGTTTAAGAAAATTAAATTTCTATTCCAAGGTGAATGAATAACATGTGGGCTTTTTTTGTCAGTGTTTGTAAATGTCAAACACAACTTGGACTCTGACCAACAAGTAATTTCTGAATGGATGCTCTTTTTAGATGAAAAACTCTCTCTGTGTACCATTCTATGTGCCGAATTATAATAAGTAGCCAATTTTGAACACAAAGTAACAACCACCCGTAAGTGTCTGTCAGGATTGTTGTACTAAATAGAAAATAATTTCCACATCAATGGAAGGCATTAGAGCATCAATAAATCAAATTTATTCCACACAAGTAGTTGTCTGTATAAGACTTATCCAAAGTTCCCCGTTCTTTGACAAGATGTACCCGTGTCAAGAAAACAAAGTAAATATTTTTTAAATCAAAACCTCAAAGAAAATTTCATAGAGCTATGTAAATTATCAAGCTTATTTTTAAGGTCTTATTTACCTGAGAGTAAGTGTTCGAGAGCATCCAACCAACCCTAGTCTCAGTCTTCCCTACATCTTTCTCTTTCCATCATCTGGGTGTCTGTACCACTCACGTCTAAGTGACCGCACTGTCTCAGTAATAATTGAGAGTTTTCTCTGTCCAGACATGAAGAAAGATTTTATTTGTAAAATAAAATCCCGTTTTGATGTAGGGATACTTAAAAGAACTTTCTAAGACCTGTTCATCTACCAAGGGCATTTTACATTTGGTCTAGGGGTCTGGGCAAAGCAAGCGGATTGCCCCGTGACTCCTAATAGAAATGCTGTTGGTTGGACCCTGCTTCAAGGCCTCATAGGGGTATGGTGGTGGGTTGTGGAGGGAGGGTGGGGGGAAAGTCTTAGAGAATTGCTTCTACTGAAGGTTACAGACAAGAAAACCCTCATAAACAGTTTTAATCTGTAACAAAGTGAGTTTCCCTGACTTAGAATTGAATTGATGACTAGAGATTCTGGGTAATTTTCTCAATGTAGTATATTTTCTACACATAGATTTTTACTTCTTTAATAGCTGTTGACATATATCATAATCGAAACTCTCTTTTATTTTCTATTTGTCTTTTATGTAATAGAAAGTCAGATTCTATTGGTGATATTTGACTGCTGTCATCTTTAATTGTCAATACATAGGAGATTCTAAAGGACAGAAATTTACTTTCTCATTATCTAAAATGTGAGAAGTCTGAATTAATGTTAGTGGCTCCAAGGGAGCACTTCTCTTACATCAGCCCAGGGTAAGGTTCCTGCATATTTCTAGCTATTCCTCCCAGTACCCTGGCCAATCTTCAGGTGGTGGGCCATCTATCCTACCTCATCTGAGCTTCCTTGTTTCTTTGTTTAATCTGCTCTTTTTAGCCCTTATTCAAAACAACAACAACAAAAAACAAAATGCATTCACTGTCAGAGTCAAATCTAACTCATTGTGACCTAGTGAGCAGGATAGAACTGAATAGGTGGGTTTCTGAGACTTTTACTCTTTGCAGGAGTGGAAAGCTTCACCTGATGGTTTCGAAATACTACTTGCTACATTAAGTAGTCTAACAAGTAACCCACTAGACTACCAGGCCTTTCCCCCTATGGGGCACCTTTTTATCAAGCCTTATGCTGGAAGAAAAAAGGACTATTGTGCAACAACAATAACACTTTGCAAAGGAAGAGACACATCAGTATGAGGACAAACTATAATCCAATGATTCACATGGTTAATTAAAGATTGTGGAAAGTATTTCATAATTACGATTAGTAACAGCACAATTTGCAATTGTTACACGTGGAACTTCAGAAGTGGAGAAAGAATCATGATTCGAATATGTATACAACTTCTGATTGCATATGCTTGCCAGATTGATTCTATAATTACCTGGCAACTTGGTGGTCTGGGTTTGTTTCATGACTATGCAGTCCTGAGTTAAGATCACCATAATGCCCACAAAATAATATGCCCCTATCATAACAAACAAATGAACAAATAATAAGGACAGTTCCTCATTTTCATGAAAACTCTATACCCAACAGAACCAAACACTGCCTGGTCCGGCACCACCCTGACAAGTGCTCCTATACCCGAGCCCCTGCTTGCTTCCACAGTGTCAACACAACTCCTTGAGAGCCTTCTTTTACTTTATTGTCCCGCTACTTTATCATGTGATGTTCTTCTCCAAGCACTGATCCCTTCTGCATCTTGAGAAAACATAAACATCATTCATGAAGTATTAGGCCATTAAGAAGACAGGAAGCAAATAACTGATTTCTTGTCTAATTATTCTACTAGTGATTGAGAGAGGTACTCAATTTCTAATTGTGATTAAAATTGTCTTCATTTCTCTCTGTCAATTTCTGCTTTGAATATTATAAAAATTGTTAGGAAGGACCGAAACTTTTTAGGAGTGTCATGTTTTCCTACGGAATTTACTAATTATTTGTGAGATGTCACTATCTTTGACTACAATCCTGGCCTTAAAGTTTATTTTATTTTTTTGCTATTTATTTATCTATTTTCTATCTGGTATTTTATAGGTTGCTTTGAAGATCAGTAGCAGAAATGATAAACAAGTTACACACATTGTTGTTGTTGTTTGGGGTCACACTGGCTGTATTTCTGAAGTCTGGGGTTAGAAGGGGAAGCAAGGGCAGGCACTTTGTCCACTTTGTTGGCATCCACTGAGCATGTCTTCAGAAACTGACTTAGCTCAGTGTCCACAGCCAGGGGAAGACAAGAGTTGTGCTCCGTATCTCTGGCCTTCTCACAGGTCTCCAGGCAGCTTTGGATCTCCCGCCTGCTTATGAATCTCCAGTCTGGTCATGAATCTCTGGTCTCCACCTGGATCTCCAGCTAGCAGTTACATCGTTATTAGGTTGGCAGGGAAACAGGCTTGGGGGAAACCGAGGGAGTGTACATTTCTCGTTAATTGGCCTGGCCGAGTTTAGTGTTTTCTGAGAAGAGTCAAGGTCTTGTTTGGAGGGCTGAAGAGAGAAAAGGAGAAGGGGGACGAACTTGAAGTCATCTTTAGTTTTCATGTTCTTCTAATGTTTATGACACATATTTTTTCATAATGCATTTTCTACCTTTTTGTTTCTTTTTTATTTAATGTGAGTTTGTAGCAGACACAATACTATTAGGTGTGATTACTTTTGCTATTATAATACTCTATTTTGTTTGTCGCTATTTAGCTTTTTTGTTGACAATGGTTAATTCATTGATACCTAATAAATTAGTGGTATAATTGTGTTTAGATGCATCTTGCTACCTATTACCAGTTGTCTATTCATTTACTGACTGTTGTCTCAGACTGCGTTGCACAGAGAAAGAGAATGAAGGGAACTGTTATTTGTGGAAAAATACAAAAAGGGAGATCAAGAAAATGGCTCGCACAATGGTCGATGCGTGCAATTCCAAGTCTGGGAAGGTTCCAAGCCTGTGGCTCAGATGTTAAGCTGAAGGTTACTTACTCCAGACTCCAATACCTGTAGGGAGCTGAGAAAACAAAGATTTTCAGAAAGGTCTTAGGCTTCTTCCAGGAACCAGATGAAGCAAAAAGGAAATACACAATCTCAGTGTATACTTACAGTGGAGTCAGCTACGCCCCCAAGCAATGAATGTCATCAGAACTATGATGTGAGCAATGACGTCACACTGATCTTGTCCCATTATGCAGCTTTACAGCTGGTTGACTGTGATGACATTGTGCTAGGTCAGATTATGAGGGATTATTAGGTGCTTAGCCAAATCAATGAGAATTTTGCACAGCCAAGTTGACATAAAACCTTAGCTATCACTGTTGTCACTGTTTTTCTCTTACTAATTTTCTTGATTTCGCTATTGCCTTTTCAGTTACATTTATTTATTTTTAGTCTGACGACTTTGTCTTGAAAACAAAGTGCAAAAATTATTTTTAATGAATCAAAATAACTTTGGAGTCAATAATGCTACCATTTCTCATACTGACACTTTATATTTCAATTCAATTTTAACATTTCTGATTTTAAAATATAAGAAGGTGGCAGCATTATAAATCAATTTACCTAATTTCTTTATGCTGTTTTTTCACTCATATTGTCTTCATACATTATATATCTTGCTATTTAGTGTTTTAGAGGAATTTATAAGAAGTTAAAAATTTTATACTCATCTATTTGTAATTTTTCATGATTCTTTAAATTCATTCTGTTGGATAGACATTTTAAATCGGGATTTTGCCTTCAATATAAATTATACTCTCTAGTTGTTCTCATAGTAAATATGATGTGGAAACTTTAAATATCATAATTTAACTGGATTATAAAATGTGATGTGACAAAGTGATTTTTTTATTACATGTTTCAGGACTTCAAGATATTTTCCATTAACTTTGTCTTACATTTTTTTCTACTGAGAATTTATTTTGTAATTCTACTGTTTCATACTGTGTAAGCTTTTCTTGTTCTCAATTAAGTAAGGTCTCCTTCAAAAATTTTTCTTCTGCTCTTTGGGCTGTTTCTCCTTTTTCAAGTCTGACTGTTTACCAAAATGCCTCTTTATGTGCTTTTTAACACTTTGAATCATTATAATGGTCCTAGTTATGACTTTAAAATTTTTAATTTTGTTTAGAGCTTTGTACTTCCAAGTTTGCTAATAGCCTTTAATAAAATTTGAGGAAATGTGGTCATTATTTCAATAATGTTTCTTCTATACTCTAATTTTGCCCCAAATAGAAACATTGACTCTATCTACCTTAATTTTTGCTCAGTCAGTGTGCTGAGATTTCTTATTTGCTTATTCATTCAAGTCATAATTTTAATCCTTAAACATATTTATAGTAGTGGTAAATTTGATAGCTGTAATGTTTTAAAGTTCCCTTCTATTTATGACTTATTCATTGATTTTTCCTTCTGTTTTATGTATATTTAATTATTATATGTCAATAGTTATGGCTACAAGTAGAAACTCTTGAAACCATTAGAGTACTCTGAAAAGTGTTAATTTGTTTTATCAGGTCATTCAATGACTACTGTACTGAATGATCATCTGAAATTCGATTAGCTTGCTTTTTTTTTTTTTTTGTATTGCTTTCTTAGAGCCTGATCTATGAAAAGTCCAAGGTAAATCAGAGTGCTCTCTAACGTGGCAATACTCATCCTCCAACATCAGTGTTTGTGAGCTTATTAGGGCAGATGTAAAGCAGGCCTTCCTCTAGAACATAATTGCTGTGACCACGGGAGGTTCTTTTTGGTACCTCAGCTGCCTACCCAAAGTATTTAAATGGTATTTTCATTCTAACTAGACACAGATCCAACAATCCTCCAGGACTGTCCCACCTCTGTTGTCCTTGGTATTCTCTGCTCATTAGCATCCAGTCTGTCATACATCACAAACAACCCATCTTTTGCATACATGGTTCAATCGTCGACTAAAAATTCATATCACTTCCCACTCTTCATATTTCCTGTTATGCCTATGCCAACAGCACCCAGCATACAAACAGTTATGAACTCTGGTTCCCTACTCAAGGTCTTGTAGTTAGCGTCTGTGCTTCAATCAGTAAGACAGATGCAGAGTCACACTTATAATAGGTTTCCCATCATCTCTTCTTTTTTTTGCCTAAAGCGATCCCCTCCTTTATCTGTTTGTTGTCAAATGCTTGAAAAAGAACACTTCACATAGTTTCCTGTTCACTTTTAAACTTATGGATTATTTTTGTATTTTGCTTGGTTTTTCAAAGAAAGAAAGGCATTCCATATGACTTACTTTACTGTAGCCAGAAGTACAAGACGGATTACTTGCATTTGCCTGTTTTTCACTCTCAGAGATGTCTTTTTGCTGTTGCTGTTCTATGTGGTTCAATGTTCCTGAAAAGCTTTGAGAATTATTTTTATTACTATAAATGCTTAACTCCTTAAATCAATGTTTTATTGAATACTTTTAAGTTGAAACTTTATTTTGAATAAATCTAAAAACCACAATCATATTTTATCAGTTATAAAGTGAATTAATTTTTTATAAACTTTTATATTAGAAATTTGTGTGCATTTTTGTAGTGTAGCTCTTCAAAAGTAAACTACAAATCAAGAATTTGAGTAGCCTCAAACAGGAAGAAAGGAAAGATTTTGGTTTGTGTTGAATTTTGGGTTATGTGAGGATACATATTTTTTTCATTCAAATGTCATGATTTTTCATAAAATAAGCAGGACAAAATCGGTCCCCATATCCGCACATTTTCCACCTAGTGAAAATGTTGATGTCAGTTGAACTTGAACCCTACAGAATTCAGCACCGCTCAAACAAGCTAGTATCGAAGCCACACCGCAGTGTTGATGGAAACATTTATAAAAGCAACTTCAAAAAATCTTTAAGCATGTTCCATAAACAAGGAAACATGACTTCCAATGATTGTTCTATGTAATAAGGCACTTAAAGTGTTTAAATAAACTGCAATTTTGGTCAGAAAATAATTTTTATTGATAAAATTGAGCCAGGGGGAGGAGCAAAAGGGAGGTTCTTCCTGATTCAAGTTAACAAATGTGAGGACCTGACCTTCTAACAATTTCCAAACAAGAGAGGTTATTATGCAAATTGATGGGCCCCAGCTGTTGTTCCTTTCTGTGGTGAGTGAAATAAAAAGAAATAAGCTCAAATTGCAGCATAAGGGACTTCAGTTTGACAGTTTTGCAAATGGTTCTGTGCTGCCTAGCCTGAGGAAAGTGACGATTGATTGCAGAAAAATAACAGGGAGCACCGATTTAACTATTGACTTAGAGTTCTTCGGGTCCCTCTCACCCCAATCAGAAGGCAGACTCGTCGATGATAAACCGCAAGAATGCTGTGTTCCACTTACAGTCCAATTCAGAACTTTTACAAACACGAAAGGGCACAGGGAAACTTATAGATTTTTTTAAAACTTAGAATAATATATTGTTTAAGATACAGAGTCCTTTCTAATGTTGTATGTTAATAAAAAGATGAATTTTTCTTCCATGGTATTTGACATCTAAATACAGCCATGTGTGCCTAACATCCATGATTTGTTTTGGAAAATAATAGAGTAAGTAAAAAATATTGCTACAAAATCGTAGAAAACTTTCCTTAAAAAATATCAAAATAGGACCTTATGGCTTCCATCTAAGTATGTAGTTCTCCAGGGGTCTTTCCACCTTCTTTATTCCATCCTTAAGGAATCCTCTGAGAACCCTGCCCCTCTGATTTACATAATTTTCATCCCTGAGGGTCTCAACTCTTGTTTTTTTTTTAATCATCTTATTGGGGGCTTATACATCGTTTTTCACAATATATAAATAAGCATACTATGTCAAGCACCCTCACAGGTCCACTTCTATTATTGTTCTCCAATTGTCCGCCTTTTCCCTTAAGCCCCTAGTATCTGCTTTTCCATCCCTTCCCCTCTTCCCCTGCTCTCTCCTCCCCACCAACCCTCACCATGCTTTTTGAGTTTGGACAGCAAAAGGAATCTGAGGAGGAAATCAACAAGGTTTGGTGGGGATGAGGTGCCATTTCCCCGTGAGATTCCGATAGGACTGCTTTTGGGAGCTTCCACAATAAGCAGTTGTATTCTTCTGAAGGGCGAAGTTGCAGTGCAATGTCCTTGCCTCTTTCTGACCAACGAAGATTTCAGTTTTCTAAAACCTTTATACTAACAAGTCCTAGTGATTGTGCTCTGACTTTCAAAAAAATCTATCGGTGATATCCTTTGTGATGAAGAAACAAAGTCCAAAAGTTTCTAAGTTGTCCTCTGAGCCTTGAATCTAGCCAGTAGTTCCCATCAAGCACCTCTCCTTAGTCGGACCTTTTCTTTTAGTTCCTTCAAGGCGCCCCAAGGAGACAAAGGCAAGTGTTTACTGAGAGAACTCACTGACCGCAGAGACAGGTTTAAATACATATGGTTTGGCCTAAACCGTTGCATGTATGAACTTAGACTCTAGTAGAATTTTCTTTTTACTTACCCTCATAAAACATTTTGTGATTTGGACATTGTGAAAATACCATATTATATGTAACTAGTTCTCTTTCACAAGCAAGGCTCATTTCTAAGTCTATCTTTAAGTTGGATTCATACCTAAACAAAAACAGATAAGGTTTGTTAACTTAGTATGTGATATACGGTGTACCATTTTATCCATGTAAACATTAAAAATCACTTCTAGATATACTAAAACATCTTTATCATAATAATCCAAGAATAACAGCAACAGAATGATGTTGCAATGCACATGGTAAAATAGCCAGCATTTTCAATGAGCCATTTTCTGTAACTCAATTTTGTAATGAGATCTCTGGGGGTTGGGACCACGGATGTATATGCATTCAGATGTTTTCTGAATGGATATTTGTGTGGCACATGACTGCAGTACAGTACTATGAAGAGAAATAAGTTGTGTATACAAGATTTTCAAATTTTCAAAAATATTTCACCTATCTTTTCTCCTCTGTTCTTCAGACATATGCATTGTACAAAACAGAAAGCAAAAACCCATGAGAGATGAATGGTTTGGCTAGGTCAGTAGCTGTCACTTTAGAAATACAACTTCAATGTTAGTCTCCTCTTGGTCAGTCTTGGCATATTTTCACCAAGGAGCCTAGTGGCTGCAGAATGATGTAGTAATTAATAGCTTTCAGTTTCCTCTTGAGAATAGCGGGAGGTTTGGCTAAATAAGCCAATTACTTTGCTTATCATCCCCTCAACTCCCAAAAACTCAGCTTGCAAATTTAATGTTTAAAATGCTGAGAAATAAGAAAACTCTAGGACTTAGCATAGCAGTCAGGAGAAAACAAGACTACATGATATCAAGAGATAGCAGAAACTATGGCAACTGAAAATGATCTTTGCAATATAAAAACAGTACCTGAATAGAGGGGAGAAAAGTGAATAGTGATCATTGGAATCTGGGAATAAAAGATAATAGGTAGGTTGGTGCAGATTATACACTAAATGCCAGTCAGAGAATCAACTATTCTGATCTTGTGATATTTCTTACAGATTTTTACTCAAATGTGCCCAAAGGAGTGTCCATGAGACTAGTATGCAAAAATTCTAATTCTCATGTCCTTTATTCCTGAAGACTGATTTCATTGTGGTTCATTGCCATATGTTTTCATAAGGTTCCTTATTGAAGTATCCTCAGAGACCTACACATCTCTATGCCTTCCATGAAATCTCTTCCATGAATGTCATACATCTATCCTCAAGAGACTACGAATTAATGGCACTACACAATACTGAATCAACAATGGGTGAATAGTTAATACTGACAGAGAAAATGAGAAATGTTTGTGAAAAATAACAAAAATAAACTAATTTAATGACTAGACTACATGAAATCATTGGTTCATAGGACATGTAGAAGTGAATGTTGCTTTGAAAGAAATACATACACCTTAGATGAAGAAAAAAGCACCTGACTTTCTTACATATGTCTTATTTCTTTGAAATCATAGGACACGCATTTATAGTAAGTATTACAAGATGATGATTCTTTTTCTCTCCTTTCCTTTTTCAAAAATTGCTTTTGATATTTTATCTTTTGTCGGGCTTGCTGGAATGTCAAGAAAAACTACTGTATGAATTCTTTCACATTTAAGCTGTATGCTTTTCTGAACACATGATAGTGACTTTGAATAATTAATTGACCCAGTAAAAGATGACTACTTTTGACTAAACTCCATAAAGTAACAGGCACAGCAGTATGAGGTAGTCTATATTTCTTGGCTTATGACTTAGTGATCAAAAATCCTTTATTATTATGTCATTAAATATGAGAAAATCTAGTCTCAGAGATGACAAATGGCAAAGTTGCTGTCCCACAATTGGTGTGTGCTACAAGAAAATGAAACTAGTGTCTCTGATTTTATAATCTGTTATTCAACATGCGACACCATTCCTATCCATTAATCTCCCCATACATTCCACAGAGGCTAGTCAAGGAATTGGAGATACGTTCAAGCAAAGCACATGTCTCTGCCATTGGGATCCTTTAGTCTGATGACTCTCTTCATCTGCCTGGTTGGCAGATTGTCTCCAAATCAGCTCCTCGAATTCATTTCTATATCCTTACCATATAAACAGTCCAATATGCACCATGATCCCTTCGAACATGAAAGATGAAATGCCAAGTCCCTTCAGGTCTTATCGTGCAGCCAGTTGCTTCTCACCAATGCAGTCATTTTTTTTCTTCAGGTTAAAAGAAACCTCTCTCTGAAGTCAAAACATCTAAATGTACTAAATTTATTTTTCAAAAGACTCTCTATGGTTTTCTTTTTTATTCTTTTTTCAACCCTAACCCTAACCCTGACTGCATGGTTTTCAAAAACTCATTTTTTTCAGACTTAATACTAAAAATAACTTTCAATTTACAAGAAAACTTTCAATTTTCCACCATTTCTTTCTTTCCCCTCTCGTCTTCTCTTATTCTGTTTCATCTTCCAGCTTTTCTCTATCTTTGCTACTTCTTATCATTTTCCTTACACTCATTCATCTTTTTAATATAAACTCTTTTGATAAATTACTCTGCCATCAAGCTCCTTTTTGATGGGGGTGATAATTGGGTATTGTGTCAAGATGGGTAGGCCAGGATTCTCAAGAGTTTTCCAATGAGTTCCTATGATATGTTCTAACACATTGTCATCAACTCTATGATGGGATATAACATAGTATGAGCAACTCTGTGAGCAGCCAGTGGTTGTGATGGCTTGCGCGGCCCTGAATTAGGTACCTCACTGATGCAAGTGGAGGAAAGATTCCGTGTGGATGTTCTCTACTCCTTGTGAAGCAGAAGACTCTGGGAAAGCTTGTCACTTCTGCTGGATCGAGATCCTGAATATGGCTCATGGACATCCTGACGAGTTTTTTTTTTTTTTTTTGCTGATCCCAGGAGCCATCTGTAGACTGCCAACCTTTGTTCATTCAACCTTGATTTGTTAACCTTTAGTCTTCCTGCTGCCTGGTTCTTCAACCTCCGTGTACTATGAGAATCAGGAGAAGTGTCTAAATTACTATCTGACCCTGGGTTTCAACCAGACTGGGCATGATTGTCTGTACAACTTGTGTAAGTCATTTATTGATAAAAATGATTTCAATATACATACACATATAGGTGTTGCTGGCTTTGTTTCTCTAGAAAACCCAGCACAGCACTTTGGCTATGTAGCTTTTAGACACAGCACTGGCTTTTGGAGAAACAAAATGGTAAAGATCGGTTTTCTAAGTTGGTTCTCACGTTGATCAGGATCAGTCACTGGGATGGTGTCCCATTTCACTTGGTTTGCATATAGCTATTGTGATGTGGGAATACAAAGAGGGCCCAGTTAATTCAGTGTGAGGTGGCAAAATTAAGACTCAAAATAGCTCTATCAACAGAAGGCATGCCAGTGAAGAGTGAGACCCTGGGTGACTATGTGTTTGAGATCTTTCTCAATTTTATCAAGATGAGAAATACAGGGAAGATGGCTGGTAAAAACTCTTGCAATAGACAATCTGGCAAAGGAAAGAGAAGTGTTCCAGGTTCTGGAAGCACAGCTCTAATGGTGAATAAAAAGACTTTCTCTTTTTTTTTTCTCCTCTCAGCTGTACCATAAAAGAAAACCTTTATCTCTCTAGTAAAAGAATGCATGTTGCTGAAAACCAAACTTAGAGTCTTATCATATGAGTATATGAAATACTACTCAGCTTAATTTCCAACCTAGAATGATGCATCGTGTTAGAATGAGAGCATAGACTGGGAAGAAATAGGACCATAGAACTTGGATTGGGGATCTATGGGCTAATAATCAGAAAGGATGGGTCCATTGAACCCAAGTTTCAATAGAGTCATGCCTGTCACCTGCACCTCCCCTCCCACCTGAAGAGATTAATCGGTAAAGTCATTGTCTCATCCACCCTTATTTGACAGGGACCGACCTTTTCATGAAGAAATTGCATCTGGGCTGTATCTGGAGTATAACCTGGGGCAGATGCCTTATTTAAAAAATATTGCTTAATGTTCCCAGTAAAAAATCTTTACCACCCATTATTTCTTATCGCACTTTATTGAAAATATTTCCTTGAAGCAATATTATTTCATGGTCACATATTATAAAGAATCAAATAAGTACATACAGCAGTAGATCATACCAGAGCTGGTGATTAAAAATAATTATCCGATGTAAGAACTATAGATCATAATTCTACTTTGACCAACAAGGGGTCACCATGAGTCAGTATGAACACTTAGTGACTGAGTACAGTGTGAAGAAGATATTCATAATGTACATATGTATTTTAAAAGCTAATGTGCATGAATTGTTAGATAGTTCTGAGCATATATGGGCTTCTAGCAATTGCAAGTGTTTATTCTATAAGGAGAAGAAAGGAACTTAAGCAGAGGTACTGAACAAAGGTAGCACCTCACGATAGGAATTTTCATGTGGAGAATTAATAAGTTTAGAAGCTATTCAATATTGACAGTATTGGATAGCTTCGCAAATCTGTTTAACTCCCTCCATGGAGACTACCTAGTGACAATAATCCAAGGGGGCGGGGGGGAGAGAGAGAGAGAGAGAGAGAGAGAGAGAGGAAAATGTTAAAAAGAAAATAAAAAACAATGACTTCAGAGGCAATGAAATTGTCACCATCTGCCCTCTCCCCTTCTCTGGAACTATCAGCAGCTGCTCCAAGGAGAATACTATCTGTGTCATACATGGCAATTATTTGGATGATTTTCTGCAAGGAATAGCTATTTTTCTGTTGACAAGGCTTGCTGAATAGATCATTTGGCATTACATCATATTCAATTTACTGTCTACTAACACTTTATTTGTTTTATATAAGGAGTTGTGTGCCAGAGGGCGCCGATGATGTAGAAAATGCATCATTCTGGTCACTCACCTCTACTGCTAATGGTTTGGCTGCCAGCTTTTTAAACTGGAATTAATTTAGCAATTCAGCTCTCAAACAGCAGTAGGAAATCATCTTTCCCAACATAAGGAAGGCCAGCTAGAGGTTTACGTGCAAGATAAGAGAAGTTCTTTGTTGGAAATTTTGAAACCAGCTCTTTAGCATTTGCAATACTAGAGTTTTGTGAATATTTAAATTAAAAATAATCTTGATGGAAAAGTCTTGGTGATAGCTATAAGAGTTTACCTATTGTAAATACCCAATTGTCCCATGGGTAGTGTTTTATATGTGCATGATGCATTTGTCCCAATCTATCAATCAATATTGGTCCATTATCATTACGTAAATCATATACTTTATCCAGATTTCCCTGGATTTTGCCTAATGTCACGTTTGTTTTCAAAAATCTTACCCAGGATATAATATTTCATTTAGTAATCACATCTCCCCTGGATTCTCTTGCCTGTAACAATCACTCTCATCCTTGTTTTTAAAAACGGTTTTTAAAAAGGCTGTTGGAGCAGTCCTCTGCAGGCATTGCACATAATGCCTCTGAAAAGTTTCTTTGTTTTCAAATTCTGTTTCTCTATAAATATTATGAGTTTTAAATATTATTATGAGTTTTATGAGGAAGACCACAGAGTTCTTGTGTTAATCTGGGTAGACTAGAGAAACAAATTCATAACCATGCATAAGTATATAAGGGAGAGGTTTATATACAAGAGGAATGGAGCATTGAGAAAGCATCCCAATCCAGTCCAGTCCAAGTCCATAAGTCCAGTAATAGCCCATATGTCCAATACCAATCCGTAAGTTCTCTTTGGACTCACAAAGCACATGCAATGACACTCGGACAATCACAGGTCAGTGGGTGCAGAGTCTTGTGTATCAAGTGGTGGTAGAAGCATCTCAGCACTGGTAGGGGTCTCTTTGTGGCTTCTTAAGAATCTCAGCATTGTCAAAGTCCCCATGTGGCATTTCTGGCTTCAGAGGTATGTTTCATCAGGGTAAGGCCATATGGCTTCTCCTCCAGGATGTCTCACAGGGAACCCACCTTGTGTCTTGTCAGCTGCAAAGTCTCTCAAGGACTCAGCTGAAAGTCTGTCACACCCATGGGGGAGATACAGCCAGATTTCCCAGAATTCTCAGGAGAAAGCAATGCCCACACAGCAGTCTCATTGGTTATAACCAGATTGACAGGCAAGGCTCCACCCCTACACTCCCGATCTTGAAATTGACACAAGTACATGACTGCCACAGGTATAGCTACATTCTCATCATAACATTATATCACAGGTATGTGTTATTGACATGGCTTATTATTGTCGATAAGGACATTAATTGTCTGATTGAAATAGTGTGTCAGTTTTCTTTATTGTAATCTTTCTCTTATTTCTCTCTCATTCATACAGTCCTCGCCATATGAAGGTCATTTAAAGGGTAAAGGTCATAGTCTCTAGAAATTAGAGTATCTATATAAATTATTTGCAATTCTGCTGCTCCAGTGAAGCTTTATTTGGCCCATTTAGATACTAAATTGTTTTATATCAGAATGGACTCATAGATATTCATTTTTGAGTTGTTAACTATTACTGTTCCATTTATTGTATTGTTCAATTTGACTAAGCTCTGGCCACTGGGAGAACTTTCAGTGGATTCTTACATCCTGCATGGTACCCTCACACATTATTATTTTGTCTTTTGTTTGCTTAGATGTTCTTAACATGCCCTTACTTTCTGACACCACAACATACATTAAGTATATTTGCCTGTGCACTGACCAACCCCTAGAACTGATTTTTTTTTTCTCCAAGGAACCTTGCTTCCTTTTACTGAAGAATGGTACTAGAAACACTGATGGTGGTACTGAGTTTGCTACTAGAGGAGTTTTGGTTCTCGCCTTGTTATTTTGGTATTTGTCTGGTGGTCATTTTCTCTTCCTCATAATTCTCCAGGAATCCAGGGCTATGGTGACGTGAGTGCTAACCTGAGTTGACTAGAGACACAAATCCAGTGACCCTCATATTAGAAAAAGCTTTATATCATGATGCCATCACCTATCAAGAATGTGTGCCAACCCAGTTCAATTAAGTCCATAAGTTGAATACTAGTTCATGAGTATCTCTTTAGACTCATGCCACATGCATTGGCGCAGAATTCAGGAAGATTGATGGAAACATGGCAGAGATCCAGCAGCTTTCTGGTCAGTGACCCAGTCCCAAGAGACACCATACACACCACCATATAGGAAATGTGGAAGATATAAGTGCTACAGTGAGGTGAAGAAATTAGATGGTACCTGGCTATCAAAAATGATAGTGTCTGAGGTCTTAAAAGCTTGTTTTAAAATAGGCTTCCTTCCAAATGAGACCTCAACTAAACTCACATGGAAGAAACACACAAAAATCTTTGACCCAAGAATTGCAAATTATATAATCCAAATTTGAATGTGGGAATGATGTCAGAGCTTAAAATGTGAAACTCTTGTTTGCAGAAGACTATGGATGATAGTGAAAGTCCAAAATTCATCTGAAACATTTAAGCATGACCCTTCAGTGATGTCATTGTGTCCATAATTGAGGGTTGAGAATAACTTGATTATCAGACAGGATTAGAGAGACATCTACACTAGATTAAAGTGATAAATCTGACTCTTTTGGAGCAGCTTGCAATAAGGCAGTAGAAGTATCTTCTTTTTCTTTTTCTCCATCAAAGCTATCTGCTTATATCTTCTTTCTTTGTTACTCTGATCACATTCTTTAAATTAGTTGTACCTCACACAGAGTTTTTCGGTACATGTTTGTTACATTTAATTGTGTCTGATAATGTGCTTTTCATGATAAATTAACTAATTGCTTCATGTATCTGAAAGCTGGATAATGAAAAAGGAAGGCCAGGGAAGAATTGATGCATATGAATTATAGTATTGGCCAAAACTACTACCATGCCCTTCCAGAAGAATAAGCAAATATGTCTTGGAGGAAGCACAGTTAGAATGTTACTTCAGTCAGAATGAAAAGATTTTGTCTTAATTATTTTGGAGATGTTAGCAAGAGGAAGCAGTCCATCGGAAAAGACTCATGCTTCATTAGTGAGAGGATCACAGAAAAGGAAGACTCAACCAAAGAGAATGGCACAGTGGGCTCAAACCTGCCCACAATTGGGAGGGAGGCTAGTATGGGCCGGTATGGGCAGTGTTTCTATCTGTTGTATAGACATTTTCTGTTCTTGAAACTGACACAAAAGCACCCAAAAAGCCAACAAAATGCAAGAGAATTGAATTTTTAATGGAGAATTTCCAAAGAAGCACCCATCTCTCAAGGAAATGATAACCAAAAGCATTGAAGCTGCTTGAGGACATGGATACAAACAGACTCCAATTTAATGGGTAATAAAGAGCACTTTTGTCTTGAGAGAAGGAAAATATCATCTTCTATAATACATAATGGAATAAACACCATTTTGTAAAACTTTGGGGGGAGGGAAGTGTGGATATATGATAACGTACATCACAACACTAATTCATACTCTCAAACGGGTGGAGAAAATAGTTCAAATTACAAAGGACTTATAAATATGGTTACACAACCTTTATTTCTTTGAAAACGTTGCAGTCTCATTGGTACCATCAGTGGCATGCTTACTAGTCATGATAGCTGGGTTTTTCTCAAAAGAGGTGGCTGTTGGTGGATATGGTCCATGGGTAATGGGATATCAAATAATTGTACTTTCTGGTTCATTATCTTCCTTAAGCATACTTCCCTCCATCTAGACAACTAAATTTAAAATACAACAATAGAGTAGAATGGTTAAGCATGTTGACTCTGCTTATTTATCATATAATCTGTGCAATGTTTGTCTATGCAGTTTTAATGCAGCAATTTCAACTGTCTCCTCTTTAAATTAGGACAGAGAGAATGAAGCCTGTAGAAACCAGAACACAACAGGACTGCCTGGCCTTTTCAAGTCTGTGGCAGTCATGTAATCTTGTGTCAATTTCAGGTTTGGGGGTAGGGGTGGAGTCTAGCCTGTCAATCTGGAGATAGAACATGAGACCTCCGTGCAGGCATGGCTTTCTCCTGAGAATTCTGGGAAATATGGCCATATTTCCCCCTTGGCGGTGAGAGACTTACTGCTCAGTCCCTTGGAGACACTCTTCTGACAAGACACAGGGTTGACTCCCTGGGAAACATGCCAGAGGCAAAGCCACATGATCTTACCCTGATGGAACCAGACCTCTAAAGTCAGAAAAGTCATTTAGAGACTCCTTCCAGTGCTCAGATGCTTGAGAAGCCACAGAGAGACCCCTGCCAATGCTGAGATGCTTCTACCATCACTAGATACACAAGACTTTGCACCTACTGGCCTGTGATTGTCCTGGCATCATTGCTTGAAGAAGACTTTATAGACTGGTATAGGACATATGGGCTAATATCAGACTTATGGACTTGGACTGAATTGGGTTGGGATGCTTTCTCAATGTTTCACTTCTCTTGTATATAAACCTCTCCCCTAAACACATATACATGCTTATGAATTTGTTTCTCTAGTCATCTGGACTAACACAAAGTCTATCGGGTTTTCTCCTTTTGAAAGAGAGTCTAGCAGCTTCCTCTCTTCATCAGTGCCACATAGCTCAGTCCCGTCGCAGAGAAGATTCCACAATATACATGTCCTAGCTCTCACAGCTTTTACTATGGTCAATCCAACATTGTACTATAACTCTGGTTCATAGGGTGGCCATTAAGCTATGCATGTTGAATTGTATGCCCACAATAAACATTAGGCCAGTAATTAAGTCGGTGTAGATCACAAGTCCTCAGTAGATCATTAAATTAATAGTTTGGCTAGTTGCGACATTAAAATAATAAGATACACTAACAGCAAGGCAAGAAGTTTGTATGTAGTTATAGTTTAATGTGAGGATGTGTCAAAAACTTAATGGAAAAATACTCTTTATCTTTTAATCCAACTATTTCCTGAGTGTTTCAGAATTCACTGGTATAATTCTAACTCTTGTGCTTTGTGTGTATGTGTTTATTGCAATGTGTTTGTTACTAGACCCTTCGGTAAAATGTTGTTTGTTTTTATTTACTGTGAGTCTTCATCAGATAGATTTGCAATGTCAAACAGATCTTTTCTTCTCAATAATCAGATTAGACCCTATGCGATTCTGCAGTTTCATTTTAGGGGCATGCTTTCTTCACATCCTCCTCTGACTGATATCTTTACACTGAAAGGATCTGTTAATTTGGCTATTTATTAGCATTATACTTTTGCAGTTGTTTGTGAGATTACTTCATTAATAGCTGTAAGCATACAGACAATCATACATGGTCCTTTTGTTCACTTCTGCATCTGCAGCATTGACAGCCTCCCTGGCATAGAGTCCGCATTCAGTACATGCTTCATGAGTGAATAGTGTGCCAACAGATGTCAACTCCACCTCATATAGCACCTTGACTCACTTTGGTTTCGTTCTATAGATTCTTTCTACTTATTTTCTTGCAGGTCCATTTCTTTCACTATAGGAAGTAGAGAGTTTGTTTTTATTGTCTGAGTTTCAGCAATTTCCTACTAACTGACCTTACATGTACTTTGGTACCTCAAATGTTAAGCTTGTTTCCTGGTATTTTCAACATTCTGATTCCCAAAAGAACATCACTTCTCTCTATTGGCTTTAGTTGGGAATATGTGCACAGACACCCATCCTCCAGCATGATCTCTGATAAGGTGATGTCTATCATCATTAGACATCCAGTACCCAGCTTGTATTCTCTGTATACATTGCCCAACCTCCCAGACACACCTGCAGCCATCTAATCACTTTAGCTCACAGTGACCCCACAGGATCAGAGAAGAACTTCCCCACTGCATTTTCAAACCTTTAACTCTTTTGAAGGCTATAGAGTGACTGGTAGGCTTGAACTACTGATCTTATAATTGACAGCTCAATGCACAACCAACTAGCCACCATAAGTTTGTGTATAGCTTCCCATAGTAATCCCTTGTTCTTTAAAAAAAATTTTCTTAACTTTTGGGTCTGGAAATTTATGGTCTGAATTCTTCTTATATTTAAAACTGGGATGGAAAATTAATAAATTGATATGGCCCAGTAGCTGAAAATACAATGGAACACCCCATCTAAAATTCTAGAGTTGAGCATTTTCTGAATCAACACCTTAAATAATCTCAGGAACAGCCTTAAAAAAGAAAGGCACCAAGAAAAAAATTATTGGGTTGTAATATGCATATCCTGCTGATTTTACTATCATTGCAAGCCAATTTATTTGTCCCCTCAGTGATTGTCCTAGCTAAAATGAAACCATTTTCATGCTACTTCTCCCTTGCTACCTGCCAGGTGTTTCAAACACCACCCACAGTCCAGTCAGCGCACCAAGAAATGCCCAGGTGAATGGTGTAGACCAGCTCCAATCTATACATGAGGGCCACACCGATATATAGGCAGAGTAACTCCACTGGAAGACAGTGACAGATAAGTGACAGTGAACTTTGTGGGCTATTGTCCATGTAGAGGGTTCTTTTTCCTCAGGAAGAAAATCATAGAAGCTTCAGGGAATTCCTGAGCTGCTCACTGAAAAGGCATAGACCTGTTCCCCAGCAGTAGGGAAAATACCCCATGAAGACACCCCCATCAAGTGGGGGCTGGTGGATGCCACAGTATACATTTCTATATTTGACAATTGTAGTTGTGCCCTAACATGCATGAACACTGCTTCTGTTCTGCTGCAGGGTTTTTCACCGCCCTGCTCACCAGCAAGGTTTCAGGCAACTGCAAGAGACTTTGGAGTGTAGCAATCATTTCCAAGGTCAAATACCATCTAGTGCCTATCACTCATTACTCTTAGGACTGCAAAAGGCCATACAATTCCAGTATCAGGCAAAGATGAGGATTGTCTTTCATCTCTGCTCGGAACCCCTAACAAGCTCCTGTAGCAGTTGGTCCGGGACTGAGACTCATGGTTCACAGTTGACTATGATCTTTCTCTCATGGACATGGAAAAGTATTCCTCAAGTGGTCTGACATTTCAACCTCTTGGTGAAAAGGAATAGAGTTAGAGATGCAAGTGCTACCGCAGTTATCCCCAAGACCCTCCTCAATCAAGAATGCATATGACTAATCGGAATGAGACAACAATCCCTAAGAATATCCCAGCTTTAAGTTGGTGGAGCATAATTGTCCCAGAACTGGATTACAATGGCCTCCCTTTCCTAGAAGGCCTGCAGGAATAAGATATATGGTCTTGCCAACTCGAGGGATGATTTCAGTCTAAGGTCACTTTGAGTTTGTTTCTTATCATTGTATATATTTTAGTTGATGGTCATGAATTGTGACTCTCAGTTCTCTGCTGTTTCATGTCTCATCTTTAAAGAAGTGTATTTTCTTATCATTGGGGGTCCCATGAATGTTGATGTGAGAAATCAGACTTGAAAAATGACAATGATTTCACTAGGGAGCTGCTGTGGTATGTTGCCCCAGCCAAAACTATCCCCAGGGCTTGTCCATTCGACTGGCAGCATCAACACATACTGGAGATGGCCCCCCTTTACTGTTTCAAGTTAATTTTTCTATCAATGGATGCACATTATAACTGGATTAGTTCTTTATTTTTCCCCTTGGTGTACTGTGTTCTTGTCCATCTTGGGTTTTCTTTATCTTGAGGTGATCTGTTTTTGTGTGTGAGATTTATTGATGTTGTGGTCTCTGTCTACCAATCTCCTATGTTTGAGCCTGAGAGGGAATGCAGAAGACTGTCAAAATTGGTAGATTAATTTTAAGGTCATTGGAATTGTTTCTGAGGACATGATGTAAAGTTTCAAAAACAGCTGTTTCAAAGAAGCAAGTCATTTTCCTGCCACCTGAATGATACTCTTCAGCCATCCCAATAATTAAGGTGCCACCTCTCAACCAGAGGCATGGAGAATATATCTTGCTCTTTCCTTCTTATCTGAAACATCAGCTATGTTAGTGTCATGGCTTCAGCAGATTTTAGAAGGTTGATCCTGGTGCATTTCACTACCTATGTAAAACAAGGCTGTAGAATGACGTCCCTCAATGGAAAACTTCCTGTTCAGTTGACCCCTGCTGACAGTAGTCCTGTGTCCCTGTGCATAAACCCTCTACAGAAGGTAAAATCTCTCTCAGATTTGTTCACACTCAGTTCTTTGATATCTTGTCAACTGCATATAGAGTCTTTTCCTTCCTTGAGGTTGTGAGCGAACAATGATGTAAGAAAAAAAATGAGGTTTGCCAATTAGCAACCTTTATTTTAGTGTTGGATGATGGCTTGGAATGCATAAATCATTTTTCCTGTTTTATTATTTCCAAAATTTGAAAAATTTTCTCTGGAGTTAATGAAAATGCAGAGACTTTCATATAAAAACAAGAGCTTGGAGTTGGTGGTTATGCTTAGTTTATTCTGGTAGGCTTGATTCCAAGCTCCCTGGATGGTGAAATGGGTCAAGTGCTCCACTCTTTGCTGAGACTTGCGCAGTTTGGACCTGCCCATGGGAACCTGCAAAGATTGGTCTGGCAGTCTGCTAGGAAAAGTTGAAGGTTCCCTGGACCTCTCCTCTTCCACCCATATAGGATCACCATGGTGCAGACTGGAATGGAAGACACCTAACAACAATAGCAGGTATGAAGTTTGTTTGTTTTAATTCTCACAATGAACTTTTGAAAATGGTAAATTTTTCTCCTTTTATGCAAGAGAATACAAACCTATGAAAAAGAAATAACCTCGTTAAGTCCACACCACTAATAATAAAATCAATATGCTAGCCCAGAACACCTTAATCTGAAATCCTGACTTTCAATTATTTCCCTGTGCTACAAACACCACTCCAATCCAAAACACTGTCAAAACTTGGTACCAAATGCTGTAACTGTGAGTGGAACATGATTTCTCTCTCTTCCTTCTTATTATTTGAAAAACAATTTACCATATAACCATCTCTGAAACAAAGCTTCCTCTTTTAACACTTGCCCAAACTCTTGGGTCTGATTTGACTTGTCCTGTGTTTTTTGGCAATGTCCTCTGGAACAGTCCTTCTGTCATAGTAGAAACCATGGTGTTACAACAGTTTACTAATGTTTTTCCCCACGTTCCTTGATAGTAAGAACCATATTTTCTTGATTTCTAATTTCTAATCAGCATCTACTCAAGAATATAGCTCATAAGAAGGTGTGTGTGTGTGACTATTTTTGAATGCATTAATGAAAGGAACTATATTAACAAATAGACAAGAAGACATGGAAGGTTTTAATAAGGTCTATTAATAGTAAAGGAAAATCTAATTTGTGTCTCTGAGAATCATCATTGAAGAGACTAGTAATGATTTACACAAAAACATGATGCTTATGTGGTGTTTCTAACATGCTTAGACCCCTCATATACCAGCTTTGTATGTGCTTTATATACACAGACATGTTGCATGTAAAAGTATGACTTTTTCTTTTTGCTTTGAGAAAGAATCTAAAATATATTCCCTAAAGTGGATTATAATTTAGACATTTTGAAGTTATTAATAGAGGAAGATTGTGTTTCTTCAAAATGGTTCTCTCTGGACTTTCTGAAGATTAATTATCAAAAGCAAAACAATGAAGGGGTATTATAGATCAAGACAAAAACCTTATTCTGACCAATTATCATCTAGTTGATTCTGACTCACAGCAATGCTATGTGGACCCCAAAGGGCTTTAAAGTCCATGGTCTTTCTGAAGCAGATCACCAAACCTGTCTTCTAAAACATATCTGTTCCAAGATATTTTGAAACTGCCGGCCATTTGGCTAGAAATTGAATGATTAAGCGAACCACCACAGTATGTTGCGAAACACAAAGAGGCCTGGTTTTGAGTAAAAGCTCTGAAAAACAGTTGTGTGTGTAACAGCTGGTGGAATTGCAAAGTTGAGGCTGCTATGACTTCGGGTCTCAATTAAATAGAAAATCTCTGGTAGAAATGGGAATGCTATGTGTTCCAAGATACCTGGAAGCATGATGAATTTCCACCAGTCATCCCACCACAAATATTACTACTGGATGGATTAAAGAAAGAACCATGCTACATGACTGCTGGACTTACAACTCATATTCTTGTGCCATATGGCTAATTTTTGAGGGCACTTGAAATGCTCAAACCAAACTAAACAAAAAGCAAAAGCCATGACCAGCCCTGGCTACTATTCTATCCAGGACAAAGCCTATTTTTTCCTGTTCCCCATGCTGTCTGGGATGGATATCTATTAAAGTTCCACTTTAAACTTATTAAGGAAAGTTAAATCAGGATTTCAAACAACATCTTTGCTGGAAGTAGGAGGAGAAACACCTGCACTCATTACTTGGGATTTGACCAAGAGTCAGTTCATTAGTGTTCAGTATCACTACTTTTAAACGAAAAAGGAAAATAAAACATGTCAAAAAGAATGTAAATTTTCAGGGTGTGAATAAAGGAGCACAGTTTTAAAGGAAGACTGCATAACCTGTTGTATATTTTTAGTGCAATTATCAAATGTCGGTATACTCCTCAGCTTGCTAATGGCATTTCTGAATTTCTGGGTCTGAATGAACTACATTTGAAATTAGGGCAACCATAGGGAACGACTTCAGAGTGCGGATAGGTAATGGGTGAGCAATTTGGACATGATGGATATGACGGAATTCTTCTGACCAACATAGAGACCTTTCACTCCCAGGCATCGAGTTACCTAACTCATAATGACTGTAGAGGGCAGAACAGAACTGTCCTGGTGAGTTTCCAAGATTGCACCTGTTATAAGGGGCTTTTTTCTGCAGAGTAGCTGGTGGATATGAACTGCGAATTTTGTGGATCACAATCCAAGGCATAGCCACTATTCCAGTAGGGCTCCTTTACGAACCCTTAAACAAATATAAGTAATGATAGGTTGAAGACATTTTACTCCTCTATTTTAATTATCAAGATCTCTACAATCAGATCTATGGTGTTTACATGACATTGTGCTTTCAAACAACATAACAATCAGTTTCTAAACAATCAGTTTCCAAAGCAGGATGGCTATAACATCCTTGAGACTGATTTGCAGAACTGAGGGGGACTGTTATTTAATTCCCTTTTAGAAATCACATTTTCCACACTATTATTTGCCTTTTGCCTCTTCTTTTATTTGGCAATCTTGCCTTTGCTGTATTTGTGCACAGTGAAATTAAATACTCAATTAGGTGGGTTTTGAAAGTAGGCCACACCACTTTCCTTCTTCAGCCTCTTCCTCTGGCAGCTAGACTCAAGCTCTTTTAGTCTCACAGCAACACACCAGGCTCCGTGGCTCGATGGAGAGTTACTGCACGTGAGGGACATGGTTTGGGAAATTAATAAAAGCTTCTGCGGTGACTCTAGCAGTGCTATTCAACCTCTCTCACATATCACGTTTAGATTATACACAGGATTTATCTGTTGACCCATTCCCTGTTCTCTAAGCACAAGGACTGTGTTCCTCTTCACAGCACAAAGCAAGTAAAGCACACAAGTGAATCCATCAATGAATTCTTCCATAAGGACCGTGTGACTATGCCTTTCAAAACAGTTAAACAAGTGTCTGCTACCCCAGATAAATAATACTTTTTGCCACTGCGTATGATTTTTCCTTTCAGTCCAATGAATGTTTTCATTCTGGACAAGCACTGAAAATTACCACTGCATAGGATTATTTTCTCAATGGTATTATCAGGTTTCCAAATATCCAAGAGGCCTTTTTTTTCAAGATGCAAGCACATAGCAAGAAGCAACAGGAACAGTTTTGTGTTATAATCTGGTTATTAATGACCATCTGGGAAAGCTGATAGCCCAAGGATATATCCTTTGGTGGCTTTTTGTTTCTATTACAGTTCATTTGTTTAAATTTAATTAGGTCAGAAAAGAAAAGAAACCTCTTCATCACTATGTTTGTTTGAAGGAATAATAGTGCCATGGGTAACAGATATGATATTTTAAAATAAATTCAAAACAAAAAATAGGATTCAATTACTTAGCGCTCATTAACCCTTGGGGTAGGAGGCTCTTGATAGAGTAACAAACACTGCTGTGACAGAGCCTTGAGCTTTGTTGTATGAAAAATACTTAAGCGTGCCACTCTGTGCTGTTTGTACAACATTTGCAAAAATATGTTTCACTAGGTTTCAATGTTTTCTAAAAATGTAATCTACAGAATTCCGTGGATATTTCCAGAAGAAAATGATGTCTTCTAACATTATGCTACTCCAGTGCTCTGCCATATCCAAACTTATGTATCTTCTACAATAACAAGAGATGGTTTTTATTAAGTAGATTGCATGACTCTAAAATTCACTGTTTGTAAAAGTAAAAATTTACATATTTTCAGGGTTGCTGTTTGGTCTGTTAATTTAAAATAATTGAAAGGTCATATCTCAATAATTCTTTTTTGGTCGTAGATATTAGAATAAGAAATGAAAAATTTCAAAGCATAAAAAAACACATGAAAAAGTCCTGTGTTCCATAAATCATTAAATGTATACTAAAAATATACTGTATATTAATGAGAATAGAGATATAGCTTTCCTTGTTTAACAAGGATTAAACAGAAGTTTTAAAATAATATTTGGCATAAAAGTTAGAGCAAGATAACTGATACAGATGAAAAAGTGTTCTAAAGGGGGGAGAGATACAGAAGTCAATAATATTCTACAAGAAGATGATAAAGAAAAAGAATAAGCCTCAATTCTTTTGTTCAAAAGTCCCTAATTTTATTTTTTTAAGTAATCATGAAAATGTATCTAAGTTTTATTGTCTGTTGGGTTGTTGTTGGTCAACTCCCATCTAAAACTGTTTTGAATCATATATTATGTACAGTAATCTCATTAATTTTTGTCTAACTTGCTGTGCTGAATACATTTGCTTCTGTTTACATTGAAAGAAATAAATTATGTTCTATTTTGCTGTACAGCATTGCTATTTTTTTTTTGTGAAAAAATTGGGATTAAGCCTAGACCACCTGGCTCCACTTTCCCAAACATGGGCACCACTTTAAATTTGGTTGGCAAAGTACACAAGGGACATATGCTTTTGTGGATGCATGTGTTTGAATGTGAATACACATCAAAGATGCCGAGTCAAAACAGCATGTCACTTATTCTGCCCCCATTTCTGGATGTATGTAAATTTGTGGAAACATACTGGTATATGGTGAGGGGTGTACATTGTACTCCTAAAATAGTTAAAGGAATTGTTCCATAAAATAATCAGTATGCTACAAGAAACCTAGTAGTAATGACTTAAAACCACATGAAAGTGAAAATATTGCATGTTGTACATTATGTGTTATCTTAAGGAAAGCACACATATTTTAAATTTGCTCTCATTACTTATTTTTTTTAGATGTAAAATTTAAAGTAGATTTTGAGCCAGTTGTTCATTTTCAAAACTGCCCATTGGAGCAATAAAATTCATTCATGTTAGACAAGTTTTATTTTTGCGAACTCCAAGAAGTCAGTGTTTGGAAGTAATTGTCACAGCTTGGAAAGAACATATTTTAGTATGGCACAGAAAGAATTGGGTACACAATGAAGAGGAAATTTAAATATGTCTCTCATAAACCAGGGTATTTATTCATTGTCACATAGATGATAATTGCAATATATTATGAATCATCTCTGTGCCAGACACAATAGGATGGTTTGAGCCAACAATGTATACAATGTAAATGCAGTTGTAGACTGAACAAAGATTTATGAACTGATTTGGGATATAATGCAAAAGAGGTCAAAGTATATTATGCAAGAAAAAAATATATATATATAAAACTATTTAATTACCTGGTTCTAAGGGGGAGAGGGAAAGAGCAGGGAAGTTAATAAGACTGGACAAAATAATTTACTTAGAAGTGTTGAAAAAGTGAAGTAGAAATAATGAAAAATGAAGCAATAAAGTATGCAGGAGAGTAAAATATCTCTGAAAATGTCTTTTTGCTATGACTTTTCAATACCTGGTAATAAATAGTACCTTCATATATATATTTTTTAAATGAAGTGAAATAAAATGAAATCACCAGAAGATGTGTTGATTCCAGAATGAATGACAAACAGCAACACATGAGCCTTTTTGGACTAGAAATGAATGACCTAAGCATTAGCAAATTAGATGGCAACTTCTAGAGATTAACATTTATAATTATGTTATAAAGCAAGTTAAAACTAGATAGTGACTGCATTATAGTTAGTGTGTTAGTCCAGGTAGTCTAGTGGAACAAATTTCATAGACACGTATATAGATATAAGGAAAAGGTTTATATACAAGAGGAACAGGATATTAAACCCAGTCCAGTTCAAAGTCATAAGTAGAATACTAACCCATATGCCTGAAATCAGTCTATAAAGTCTCCTTCCGACTCACAAAGTCACAGGTCAGTGAGTGCAGAAACCAGATACTGGCAGAGGTCTCCACATAACTCCTTGCTTCCAGGGCTCAGAGTCCATCAACAGCAGAAGCAACTCATCGCTGGCAGAGGTCCCCATGTGGCTGTCCCAGCTTCAGAGGTCTGGCTTCATCAGGGCAAAGCCATGTGGTCTCTCCGCCAGCTTTCCCAACTTCTTGGATGCTGCCATCTTGTCTTGTCCGTGATTCATTGTCTCTGGGAACTAACTCCCAACAACCAGGGAGATAGCTTCTCATCTTCACGAGGGAAATGTCGCAAGATTTCCCAGAAGTCTCAGGAGAAAGCCATGCCCACATAGAGGCCTCACTGGCTGCTCAATGGCTATCTCCAGATTAACAGGCTAGACTCCACCCCTACATTTCAGTCATAAAATTAACATAAGTACATGACTGCCACAGTTAGCAATTGTACTTTTTATATAGATATGAGTTACTAATTCTGAAACTGTAGTGTGTAAGATCAAACAAATAAGTCAAATTATGTTGCATAATATACTTTAGATTTCTTGCTGAATAAAGAGTTTCAAATAAAAGTAAACATTGTAGTGGTAGGTTAGTATTGACAGTATTGTATGATATAGTCATTTTTATATAGTATAGATCAACATAAGATAATTATGCTTACATGTTATCAAACATAAATCATTTTCCTGAAGTGTTTTAGTGAGAATGCTTAGAAATAATGATACAGAATGAGCAAGTTCCACCCCCCCCCCTTGGTTTCTCTACAAGTTCCTCCAACCATAGGACACAGTGCTCAACAATAGAGCATGCTGTTCCTCTGGGACCTGATTCTAAATCGGGCCCAAGAAAAGCACAAATTAGAATAGAACGTTTTGTGCTCTCAGAAACTAAGAAGTCACACACACACACACACACACACACACACTGTGCACAGATGGAAATGTCAAAGGGAATAGAAATCTATTTGAAGAGTTCCCAATGCAAAATCCAGGAAAATGTCAGCAATAAGATAGGTAAAACTAAAATAGATCATAACCTTAAGATCAAACAAGTATCCATGAGTTCAGATAATTACCAAAAAAAAACCCCCAAAATATTAAAACTGATTTTTTTTCAGAATTTGGGATAATCAAGAGTTCTCTTGAAATCATGAATTAGCATGGAAAAAGTATACAGTAGAGAAGCTTGACAGATGGCACCTAGATCATAATTCACATCTCCAGCTGTTAAAAGTACCAATATCCATGTCATGACCTTCTGATACGATGCACTGAGGCAAATACATCATTTCAGTGGTATACCTGTCAGTAACCCCTAAATAGAATTTAACTATAAGAAAATATTCCTTCAACTTGAAGGACATTTTACAAAACAAATTTGTACGCACGGAAGACCGAGAAGGCCCTTGATAAAGGTCCTAATGATGGTGAATTATTTCATACCTTCTCACCACATCAAAGATTCCACTTAGAGGTATGTCTAGAAACCATTTCTCCTCTACCCTATTCTGTAGCATCTTCCTACAAAATCATAGTATCTTTTCAAATTTACAATCAGACAGTAAGCCATGCAACACGGGTTTACTTGTGTTAATTACTAACCCTCAGGAACAATTTCACTACAAAATACCAAATTATTCACTACAGATTAATAATTAAGCACCAGAATGTCTGTACTTACCTTGCTTATTACTTTGTAAATAAGTGAATATAGAGAAGTGAAGAAAACAAGGAATATCCTGAAAGAGCAATCAGAATATACAGAATATGCAAATGTCTATCAGCATCTAAGGAAGCAAATTGAGCCTCAAACAGTATGTTTTTAAAGGAAATGAATGTGTTCCCCAGGTCATGATCCATAGGAGTGTATGAACACATTTTTAGCTTCCTTTTTCCTTTGATATCTTATCACATTTTATATTTCTATTTTCAAAAATGTTTTATGATGGGCTGATATAGAAATACATCTACAATTTGAATGTGTATACATGGAAGTCATTGAAACCTTCTATTTAAGTTGATGTATGGTTAAAAAGAAATTTTGGTGATGCCATAGATTCTCTAAGTACTTTTCTCTTTATTTTTAATAAATTACATATTTATTAACATTTAAAATGTTCTATATGCAGATTGTATTCCAATTATAAGAATAGCTAAGTGTTTGAAAGCCATTGCTTTAGATGTTACACAAATCAAATAGGGTTCGAATCAGATATAAGGGTTATTTTGCATCTCAGAACAATTATTGTGAATGTCTCTGACCTAAATTGCTTGTCAGGTTTCTCTTCACTTTCCACATCTCATAGAGAGCTGCACACTCTATTAGAGAATGAGAACAATATCAAATGAAATGCTGCTGAACTCAACTATGACCTCCAACCTCTGAAGTGGCCTCCTATTTCCTGCTGTTTGAGAGCAGAATTGAGTCCACAGCAGACACTCTTGGTACAGAAGTAGGTCACCGATTTAAGTGGCAAACCCTGTTTCTTGACAGGGTCAAGTTAGCGACACTAAACCGACACAGAAATATGTATCTCATCAGTTTCAGAAGTTATACGTAATGTGTCTGCACATGGCTTCCACTTAAAAGAAAATGCATTCTAGAGAGGGAACATATTTTACTCTGTGTGAAGAATGGCTTCTTCCTAAAATCATTCAGGTTCAGCCACCTCTATGTCTGTAACATTAATCTCTAGCCATGAGGTCATCTCTACTGAACAGAAATCCATGCAATGCAAGGCAATAGCCTTATTCCTAGACAAGATTTAGTAGTCAAGCGATGTCTTTCACCTTTGCTTTTGACCTACCTATTCTTTGCAAATGACTTCCAAAACTATACTTGTACAATTACTTGTAATTACCTGTGAAGAGGAAAATTTTGTGGTTTAAGAGGAGGTCCTGAGGCAGAAAAGGTGAAGTGCCCTGCCCCATCAGTAGAAACAACAAAGACCAGCCCAGGAGTTGGTCATGAGTGGTAACAGGAGCAGAGGTCTCCCGAGAACACGCGGAAGTTGTGTCTGAGACCACAGGCAGTGTCTCTGAGTCAGTCTAGGAAACACCAGCTCTTCCTTTCAAAATAATTACTTTAAAAAAGAGTAAGTGTTCAAATCCTTAATTGAAAAATGTTTCCTCTTTTTTTCTGCCTTTATGCAGTTTGAGGATAAAAAAATCTTAAACAAGAATATTTTAATTTTATGTCAAAAGGAAAAATATAGGCAGGCACTAGTGAAATGATGTTATAACTGTGTGATCTGACAGATATTACAATTGTGAGGTTCATGCAACTATAAATTCCTAAAAGACTCCATTTGTGCTTTGTTGTTCTTTACTGTTTATATTTTGAAGGCCCTTAAACAAGCCGTGTGCTTTTTACCTACTGTTACCATGTCAGAAATACCATAACTGAATGGCTTTAAAGAACAGAAATACTTTGCCTCATGGTTCCGGCAGGCTAAAAATGTAAATAAAGATTTCTACTGTGCCATTTTTTTTCTGTGACTTGTTCCCTTGTTTTTGATGTCTACTAGCAAGTTTTGGCACTGAAATACACCTCCACAGTATTTAAAAAGTTTTTCCTGTTTCACCAGCAATTATCACAAAACTATCAAATAAATATCCCTGGGCCACTCTTCTGAACAACAGTGATTCTCACTTCTCTCTCTTCTCTAAGCAGCAGTTCTAGTCACAGTCCTGGAAACTCAGGGGGGCAGCTCTGCCCAATTTGGGGAGAGAGGCACATAATGTTTCAGAGAAGTGAGATGGTGAAACTTTGTCTCACCTGCTTTCTATAGGTTAACAGGAGACAGCAGTCCCAAGAAAAGGATATCACATATGGCCAAAGAGAGGATCAATGGAATAAAAAAAGACCTTCAATGGGATGGACTGGCACAGTGACTACAACATTGGGGTTAAATATTCCAACCACTCTGTTTCTGGGAAGGAAGTGCACATCCTCCATGCACTTGCCTTAATAGTAGATAGTTCTTTTAGTATTAAATAGAAATCATACCTGGAATATTGCACATTTTGAACTAATTATATATTTTCCATGTGATTGTACATAGCTCTAATAAGATATCCTATTGCTAAAGATATGGTATTAGGGTGTAAAGAGTGTGAAAAGCAGAGAAAGGACTTTAAATAGTATTTTGCTTGGTTCATATGCATTTGGAATATTTTGGAAGGATAACACAGGTATGAACTGGCATTAAGCACACCTCTCTATCATCTGCAAACATCAAAGAGTTGTGATTTATTTGCTACTGCTAATATTTTATGCCACCTGTCCTTGATTTTTATGATAGTTCTAAATTTTCAAGTTCTCATATAAGACTTATCTAACATCACAGAAAATTATTGACAAAATCCTTATTGCACCTTAGTAAGATATTAAAATTGATGAGTACACATTTTTAGTCCAAAATAGCCACTATTTTGCCACACTGTTATTGATTATTCTTATTAAACTTCGGCCATACTGCTTTGGCTGTCTTCCCAGCCACAATAGGAATATCTAGATTTGAAATTTGAGAAATTTCCATCACCCCATCTAAGCAAATAGCTAATTTTTTATCCTCAATCTGCATCATTCATATCTATATTAAAAAGTTTGATTGTTCAAAGTCATATATTTTCTGCCCTCATGTACCAATTTTTTTAAAGCTACATTTCATTCGATACATCATTTGTATTAAGCATATTTGTACACATGTTGCCACATTCATTTCTAAACATTTTCTACTTGAGCCCCCAGCATAAGTTTCTCTTTCCCCCTTTCCGCTAGTTCTTTTTTAAATTAAATTCCAGCTCCCCATGTTTCCCCTTCCCTCTTCTTCTCCCCCATAAACACCTAATAATTTACAAATTATTATTACCTCTTCATATCATACACTGTCCAATGGGTCACCTAACCCCCCCATTGTCTGCACCCCAGAGAGGAGGTCACATGTAAATCCCTGATGCAATAGTACTTGTTTATTTTGTTTGTCTTCCAACAATGACCAGATTTCTCATTTTCCTACACTAAATAGCCAAAGACATATAGCCGCATTCCATACTGCTGAGTTACTGGACATTGGTGATAATCTATTCTGTCTGACCCTACCTGAATAAGATATTACAACAAGAAAAGGTTTCACTCCAAATCCACTTCACTTGCCGATGTATGGCATTTACCCTTTTCCAAATATGATGTTTTAATTGGAGGTCCTCTATCTTTAATTAAATATTTCCAAAGTCACATCAGTTTTCATTTTTTTAACCTCTCAACATATGATAAATAAAGTTGTGGCACTAACATTACTCCAAGTTCCATGCTTCCTAGCTTGGTAACTGTGTGACTTGGGGCAAGTCAAGTCACAGAACCTGAGTCTTCACAGACTCGGGATGATGTATTTCTATCCCCTTGTTCTCTTTGAAGGATTTCCCCTTGGGCTATACACTGGCTCTGCAAGCATATTAAAAGTTTTAAAATTACAATTCTTTGCAACATTGCCCATAGTTCCTGTGATACACATAATTTAATACCTTTGTACAGTCAATAAATACAGATAAACAACTTCCTGGCATCCTCTATTTTTACCATGATCCAGCTGATATCAGCAATGCCATGTCCTTTTTAAAATGTGATTTAAATTTCTGTCAGCTTCTTGCTTATGTACTGCTACAACAATTTTGAATTATCTTTAGCAAAATTTTACTTGCTTATAACATTACTTACATTGTTGGATAATTTTTGTATTCTATTGGGTCATTTTTCTTTAGAAGAATTGCAAAAAGTCTTGCCATAAACTTCCACCACTTCAACACTTTTTTAACATTTTAATTGGCATTCTGTCAATTCTGTGTCTTAGCTTTTACTAATGCCTTCAGTGCAGCTTGTAGTTTTGCCTTTAATATAATTGATTCTGGGTAATATGCTTTTTCTTTAAAATTCTGAATGCTGAACAAGTCTTTCGGATACAATGATTTTATAAAACTTGTCTTCATCTTTTGATGCTTCTTGCGTTATTCAATTTTTTCCCATAAATTCTTCAGTATTTCAGTTTGAAACTTGATTTTTTTTGTTCAGATCTTCCAGGTTTTTGAATACTTTATTTTATGCCACTTTCTCAATTTTCCTTTTGACTCACTTGGTTCTTTAACTCGATAATTTCTGGGATTTGCGTTAGCTAAAATGCACATGTCTGTATCTCTAGGGACACTCACTTTGGTCTTTTTCTTATCTTTTAAATAATCTTTTGTCCTTTTAAGGATGTTATTACTGTCAGTCCACATTTCATCTTATCTTTAGTCATTAGTAATTAATGCATGGGATCTTTTCTTGAGATGGTCTCTAAATTCAGGTGAGAGACATTTGAGGTCATATTTTGCTTCATATGCATTTGTTTGAATTTTCTATAACTTCAACCAAAACTTGCATTTCCAATTTTTTATTGTCTCTTAAATATTCCTTTGAAGCCTTTAACCATATTATCTATGGTAATCTTATTTTTACTTCCTTTCAGATTTCGTTTGAAGTAGTCAAGCATTTCAAGCACACATACTTTAATTAAATATTATTTTAATTCTGTATAATTAAAATTATATATATATATATATATATATATATATATGCAAAAAGTCCCATAGCTCGCCCCTGGGATATGTAAGGTTTTGCATTAACTCAGCTTGGACCAGGATTCTCAGTGACTTCATAGTTAAGACATAGCAATCCTCATGATGAAATCTAACACATTTCATAATTAGATCCTCCAGGAGCAGCAAATCATTTGAAAGGAAGTCTCTTTGGTTTGTGGCTTGGTGCCAAAAGCTTGCTTGCATTTTGATAAGTCTTGATTCTGCATTTAGCTTTTCATTTGACCTTTGGTTCTGTGCACTTGACTGTTATGGTTTCCTATATTGCTTGAAGATTCTAGAAATAAGTCATCTTGTTGGCTGATCTTTGATTCATTCAACTCTGCCATCAAAAGCCCACTATCTTACCTGCCAATCATTAGTCTATTGAATCAGGAACAGCCTCCAATTTGATATCTGATACACAAAAGTGAAACATAACTTTGGGAGTAATTTTCTTTATATAAATCTCTTTCCATATGTGGCAGTGTCAACTGGAGACTATTAAGAGTGAAAGGGGGATTTAGTCTGTCAATCGGGCAGCGTCATCTGGAGTGCTGTAGAAATAAAGAGCTCAAGGGAGGCTAGACCCACTCTCTTTGCTTTGTCTTCCTGCTGATGAGACACAGGGAGCTGAGGTGGTGGAGCCAGATCCCTGGAGCTGGAAGACACTCACCAGCATTGACATGCTTCCACCATCAATGGATCCTCAAGGCTTTCCACCCTCTGGCCTCGGATATGGCTAAATTCTACATCATTGCATGTGCTGTGTGAGTCTAAGGAGGAATTTGTAGATTGGTATTGCACATAAGGGCTAATATCGGACTTATGGACTTGATCTGCACCGGCCTGGGATATTTCTTAATGTACAACTACTCTTTATAGCAAGTCCTTTCTTCATACACATATGAGTGTGTACGGATTGTTTCTTTAGTCAACTCTGACTAACACACCATAAAAAACATTTATATAAATTTTGCTGGGTTTGCTTCACTAGAGAACCTAGCCTTGGATGTCCATAAACAATATGCTTGCATACATGGCAGGATTCTTTGATATCTTTGCCAGGTGCCAGGTGACATTTATTTGGGGAAATATAGACCAGTTAGATATTTTTTTCAGTCAGATACTTTGAACTAAGAAAATATTGTCATCTTTTGTATTTAATATCTGATTGGCAATAGGGTAAATCAAATATCTGTGAAGTTTTTTGTTTTTGTTTTTTTTCATTTAGCAGAATGAATGAAATGTAGTAACAATTAAACAAACAACAATATATTTCTGTGACTTTCTAATAACATGTTGGTGTAAAAGAGCAAACATAAAGCATGTCAAATATAATAAATATCAATTGTGTTGAGATAAAGAGAGTGTATTGTTGGAAAATTGATATGCTAAGACAAGAAACTGTAGCCAAAAAGTGCTGGAGAGACAGGAAAAAAGTTCTCATTTATAAAGTGTCAAAAGACACTACTGGGTAAAGGAACTAACAGACTTATTTAATGTAATATAACATGAAGGTCAATGAATATACAATATCTATTAAAGTTTTTTTCAAGTAAGAAATGAGATACACATTCTAATGGTGTAATAAATTCATTTTTAGGCATGTCAATTTCTGGCTTCAAACTATCTGACATCTATGGCCTTCAGATTATGGATTAAGTTTTAAAGCAAGTAGTATCAGTATTTTGTTCCCCTTTTTCTATATCATATTGGCTATATAGGTCTTTTATCTTTACATTTCTGTTCCTAGAGGTGATGTGGTTAAACCCTCAGTTGCTCATAGAAAGGTCAATGTTTTGAATTCACTACCAATTTAGTAGCAGAAGATGACTGTTCAATTCCATGACCGTTTACATCGCTGGAATAATTGCAAGGAAATTCTACTCTGTCCTGCGGGGTCATTAAAGTCACCAATAGAAAATTGGTCTGACAACTTTGTCAAAAGCAAAAAAATTGTGAGTCAAGGAAAATCAAAGCATTTGCTGTGAGTTCTGGCCCTTACAAGATCCACAATGTAAACTTTCAAGATATTGTGCTCATAGTCTCAATATCAACAGTAGGGATTTTGTCTGAGAAAAAATGAACATCTTAACAATATTGAGTTCTACCTGTAAGTAAATATCTCTCCATTTATTTAGGTTCACACTTTATTCAGATTGATTTGGTCTATAACTAATATCTGCTCCAGAAATTCACCTAGGCTGTTATCTCATTTATATTGCAATGGTTGCTTAGTCAATTCTTCACAGTGGCAGTTTCTATTATTTTGTTTCAGATTACACTGATTGAAGGAATATTTATCCATGATAGTGTACAAAATCCCTCAGTAGGTCTTTCTAGATTTTATAAAATGATACTTTGTCAGAGATATTTTAAAATATAATGTCTGTCCCATAGCATTGACTGTCATCACCAACCTCCCCAAACTGGCATTTAGTTTTATCTTTTCTTGTATTCATGAAATATATTTTTATCTTGCGTATTTGCCTGATGCAACCTTATCCATTTCTTAGCTTGTAACTTTCTCACTACTCTGTTTTTCAGTAAAGTTTATTACTAATTCTCATTTTTATTGAACCTATAAAACCAAATAAATTGACATCAAGTTGATTCATACTACTGGATACATAGGACTTCCATGGTGATAAATCCTAATGAAGGTTCATACATTAAAATTATATTGATTAATATTGTTTTCCTAATTGAGAAACACAGTAGATATTGATGGAATAGTTGGTTGTGTCACCACTATTTTGATGATAAAATTAGATTGGCAATAACATGATAAAAGCTTTCTCGATAAATGCTTCAGTTTGTGCAATTTATTTCCAATACTGTTTGAAGAGATAGGAGCATGCCATCTTGTCTGTTTTTTCAGCCAGCAATAATTTTACTAAAATATTGAAAACTAATAATTGTCAATCCTTAAATCCTTTTGTTGTTGTTTCAAATTAGTTAAGAAAAGCAATTTAAAGTTTCTTCATTGTACTCAGTAGACCACAAGATACTATTATGTTAATGATAGAGAATGGAATGCCTGATACTTTCTAATTTTACTAAAGTATAGTGACTTCTGTAGTCATTCTTGAACTGCATGTTCCTAGTGTTATTCTTATTTCAAATAAATTGAAAAAAATCAAGCAAACCCACTTAATTGTATTTCATTCAGCAAATACTATTAAATGTCTCCTTTGTGCCAGGATCAAACATGGCTGATAGAGGAAAGATGAATATTTTCCAATCCCTCAATTTAGTGTTCACAGTGTTGCACAGTTAGAAAAATAGTTTGCATAATAGACATCTGCATCATTTTTCTAATTCCAAATGGCAAAACAAAACAAAAGCGGATACTGCTAAGTTGATTCTGATTCAATGGTAACCCCATGGAGGCCGAACAGTACTGTGCTCCAGAGACTTTCCCTGGCAGTGAATTTTCAGAAACAAATATTTACGCCCTATTTCCACTGTGAATTGCTGGGTGGGAGTTGGGGGTGGAGGCGTTGAACTACCACCTTTTGGGTTAGTAGTTTAGAGCTTTTTTAATACTACTGCCTCAATTAGAATGCAGAAAATGGATGGTCTCGGGATCTTTGCTTTTGCCTGTAGGAGTTTCCTGGAAGCAGTGATATTAATTAAGTGGTATTATGAATATGCATAACTATCATTTATATACATATGCATATAGTGCCTCACTTATAAGAGGGATTACTGGAAATCAGGTGGGGTAATTAAGAAAAGAGCTGGAAATTGCCTCATTTCAGAAATCTCTCTCTCAAAAATTCACTTTAATTTAATCTGCACCTTGAACGATATAATTTGGATCAAGACAGAGTATGTGGAGATGGCAAGCAATGGAAAGATGGGCAGTAGGTTTCCAGTTAGTGTGAAAATAGGGTAGGTGTCTAACTGAGGTGCAAAGACACAGTTAAGAGAAAATGATGGAAAATAGGCACAAGGCAGAGAGAACTATAACAAAGGTCAGGACCAAATGGAACACTCTGTCTTTGAGAATTTCCAGGCATGCACACCTGCCTGGTGGCGTGCTGGTGATACATTCAGCTGGTGATGAACAAGTCAGCACTTTGGAAACCCCAGCTGCTCGGCAGGAGAGCGATGAGGCTGTCGATGTCTTTAAAGAGTCAGTAGCACAAACCCACATGGACAGTTCCAAAGGGTCGCCATGCCTCAGAGGCAACTCAATAACAATGAGTTTAGGGTTTGGCGATTTTGCATTTGTTTGTTTGTGTTTTTTCTGGTGTGGTTTGGTTTGGTTTGGTTTACTATTCCTACAGAAACCCTTAAAGTTAATCCATTAATGTGTAAAGCAATCAACAGAAGTCTAAATCTTAACATGAAACCACCCCCAAATTGCAAATAATGAAATATTTTCAGCAACCCCTGTCTTGTGAAATATCTAAGAGGCAAGGTAAGTCACAATCACAGCATCTGCTTGCTGAAGGCCTTCTCCACCATGCTAGGAGTGACGAATGCAAAACTATTGTCCTCATTTCACTTTGGAAGAAACCAGTTAGTAACTTCTTATTTGGTGAATGGAACATGCTTTGAAACACAAATTAAAAATCAGTAGATTGGGGGTAGGAAGGATGATGAAGCACAAGATGACAAAGATCCTGTTGAATTTATTCTTATGTGGGAAAGAAAAAGATGGTGACATTCTAGTCAAACATTGCTAGACTCCCACCACCCAACCCCAGGTGCAGCTTTGCTGCAGGGCGCATCTGAATGAGTTATTCAACTCTGCACTTCTGTTTCTTCATGTGAAATCAGCATCATTTTTCAGTTAATTATCTGGTTATGAAAATCAAATAAAACTAAGTACAAAAAGCATTCTGCTTGAATGTCAGGTACTTGAAATGATGTCATGCAGTGTTTGCTAACTTTTTTTTACATATTTTGTGGCAAAAACCATGCCTTCACTCTTTCACATGCTTTCTTCTCATACAACGTCCTATCTTTAAGCTTTTCTTGGCTATCGCTTAGGAGCCCAGCCTGCACAGTGGGGTCAAACTCGGCCTCCTGATTGAGCATTCTTTTTTTTCAACCCACCAGAAAAGGGAGACTTTCTGCTCCAGAAAAATGTACAGCCTTGATAAGCTTAGACGAGAGCCCCTCTATTGCACCTTATGAGTTTGCCGTGAGTTGAAATAGACTTGACGGAAGAGGACTTGATTTGGGAAGGTGTGTGGCTGCTTTTTACGTTCTTCCAGCATCAGTAGCTTGAGCAACATCAATGCAGTGGAGAAGAATAAAGGAACCCCGATGGCATCCTGTATTCTATGTTGGGAGCTAAAGGCAGTCAGCATGAAGCCTGATGGTGAAGTGCTTACCCCTTGGTTTGCTATCTGTATGGACAGCAGTTCAAAGCCAAGAGCACGGCCACATGAGAAAGACTGCACTTTCTGCTCCAGGAAACAGTTACTATCTCTGAAACCCACAAGGGGTCTCTAGGAGGCCACTTGACTCGATTGCTGTGAGAACGGCAGCAGCTGGCTGCTCCTGTGGAGAGAACACCGCATCCTCCAGAGTTTCTCTGAGTTGGAATGGCCTGAATGACAGTTGAGCTTGAGACAACACATCGGTATGTACTCCCTTTCACTACATGTTTTCAAGCTGCCTTGCTTTGGGGTTCTTTGAATTAAGCCTAGATATATGCTTGTTAATTTGAGACTGTAAAAAAAAACATTGCTTAAAATAATATGTACATGTATTTATACTTTTAATAGTAATTTCTAGTTGTAAACCAAATATATTCACTTAAAATAATTCTTTCTGAGAAGGAAACTGAGAAGTACTGTGAATAAGAAGGCACTCTCTTCCAGGTGATGGATTCTTAAAAACTGAGCCCACTGACTTTTAAACAATTCTAATTATGTTCACAAGCTTATGATCTGATTGTGTATATAAGCTTAAGCAAAAGCAGTCATTTTCTCTCTTACAAGTAGCATTTATAATCAGCCTTATGGTAAAATTAAAATTCAAATTATATCCATAGCAATTTGTAGCTAAGCCCCAGGGCTCATATTGTACAGCATCAAGAGTCCTTTGAGCTATTCTGATGCTGAAGAATGACGATGAACAAAAACATTCGTTTTGCAAGTATGTATGCTAGGTGTTGAATTGCGAACACAGCTAAAGAGTTATGATATAATTGCATGAAATCAATGTTAGAAGGAACACATTCAATATTCTCACTAAAATTAATGAATGCACTGTTTACATTTCATGGTAAAACTTATCTGCGTTTTTTGTCATCAGTAAGAAGGAAAGTCCCTATTTTTAATGTAGCTAGTGTTCAAAATAAGAAGGCATCAACACTGCTTAGGCAGCTGCCTGAAGTGACATTTATCTGACATTTTCACCTATATAGAAATGTATCATAGGAAATATATTTTGTCAAGTAGTGTAGTTAAAATCATAGCCTTGTGTGCAAAAGTCTTCAAGAATATTCTCCTTGAAAACTTTCATTTAGGGGTAATTATATAGAGATATAAACTGCATTCTGATTTCTGAGACCATATAACATAGCATAGCATATCCTACCACAACATTCTATCTTATTTCATTAAAATACATTACTCCCTAGAGCTTTGCCCCCCAAAAACTCTTGGATTGGATTCAATAAAGAAATTATATGAGGGAAAATTATAATTAGGGTGATATCATTGGCACATTAATTAGGGCATTGAGTTTGTATAATCTCATTGATGAAAGTCAATTGTTTGAAGAAGGCAAAAAATAAATCATTGTCATTTAGTTCCATTTAGGAACTGAAACATGACTGACATCTTACCAAAAGAGAAAATTACAGGTCATTCTCCTACACCCATAAAAAGACACAGCAAATTGAGAATCAAACCATATATTTTGAAATATATATCTCACCTGAGTGTGAGATATATATTAAAGACTGAACTACAAACAATGTTAAACGATAATGAATATGGCAGAGTGATTATCAGTGGGCTGCTAAACCCCAGGTCGGAAGGAAGCTCCCTGAGCTGCCCTTGGAGAAAGATGGGCTTTCGACTTCCGTAGAGAGTTACTGCCAGAAACCCACAGGGGCAGTCCTGTCCTTTTCAAGGGAGGTGCTATGAGTCCACATCAATTCACTGAGATGGAGTTTATTTGCTTTAGTTTGAAGCTGCAAGTAACTGGGTTGAGGGAGATAAGCAATGGGTTACTTTTGGAAATAATGGAGAAGGCAAGGTCACAGACCTGTTAGAATGAGAGTCAGAATTATCACTAACATTTACTAACTTGTATTCCCAAGGGTCTTTAAACATTTTACATAATTAAGAGATTTACAGACCCTTGTGAATATTTAAAGACTCATTTAAATTAACAAATGAAACTTCTTACAATCAGATTCATAAAACACTTCATTAAAGTCTTGGCTTGAGTTAGTTAGCTTATAATACTTGAAAAACCAAAGGACGCAAACTCACAGAAAGGCATTTTTTTCAAGATTCACATACAACAAAATTGCTCAAAGGCATGCATAAACTTTCTCTGTGACAGAATTTCTTATGTGATGTTTAAAAATGAAGGTTGTAAAACAGATGGAGCTCTTACCCATTTTTAAAAATATAGCATGGGAAAGTTGGAGAAAAAATTATTTTTCTCATGAAATGATCTAGCTTTCACTTACAACTGAAAACACAAAGAAAAAAATGAAATCAATTACAAACCCAAGACTCCCCTCTCATTTTATTTATGTGGATTTTCTGCTTTGCTGTTGCCTTTTTGATTTTTAATTTTGAAATTTTAGGAGATTAAAAATGGGCCGTTATCCAAATCAGTTGAATTAATTTATTCACTCAAGCCAGTCTGACCTAGCAGGGAGAAAATTAGGCAAACTCGTCTGACGATGAGAATTAGAGCTGCTTGTTTGGCACAAGCTCACATTAAGGTCATCTAAAATTGCACTGCTCATAATAAATAATTGGAGCCCAGTTAAGTCAATGGATATCTCAGGATCATGGCACCAGCAGTCCATTTTTACTTGGCAAAATAGCATTAATAAATTCTCACTTTATTTTTCAAAAGAAGAATTTGAACACTGCTTTGTTTCTACAATAGCATCAATAATAAATTTTTTTATAAATCATTTTATTGGGGACTCATACAATACCCATCATGATCAATAGATATATATTTTATTGAAAAACACATACATTCAAGAAAGTTGAAACAATTCATTGTTACTTCCACTGATTTTTTTAATGTAATAAAGCAAATGGTGTCACTATTTTAAGAACAAGCTCTCACCAACCTAAAGTTACAATTCAAGGGAATCTTCTATTGGTTACTCAAAATCTTCCTAACTTCTAATCATCCACCTTCTCTCATTTAGAAGTGGAAATGAAAAAAGATGGTAATCAAAAACTGGGAAGACGCAGATATGAAATCATATTACCTCATGTGAGAAAATAGTACAACTTTTAATGGAGATATACTAATCAATACTATTTGTGGTTTTACTTAATTTGTGGAGTGTGTAATTGGATAGCTTTATTTATAGTCTTCATGAGCAAAGGTTTTTTTTTTAACATGTATTGTCTCTAAATACTAAAGGAAGTTCAAACTCTAATGAAAGCATTAGCCAAAAACAAGGCTTCAGGAATTGATGGGATACCGATTGAAATGTTTCAACAAATTGATAAAGCACCAAAAACACAAAGCTATGTAAAGAAATCTGAAAGATAACTACTCATTAATTGATTGGAAGAGATCCATATTTGTTCCCATTTCAAAGAAAGGTGACCAAACAGAATGCTCAAACTATAGAACAATATCATTGATGTCACATGAAAGTAAATTTTTGCTGAAGATCATCCAACAATGGTTGCAGTAGGATATTGACAGAGAAATGCCAGAGGTTCAGTCTTGATTCAGAAGAGAACATGGAACAAGGCATATAGTTGCAGCTGTCAGATGGATATTGACTGAAAGAAGAGAGCTGTTTACTTGTGATTTACTGGTAATAAAAGGCATTCCATGTTGAGAACCATAAGATAAAATATGGAAAACTGTAAGAAGGATGAGAATTCTAGAACACTTCATTGTGCTCATATGGAACTTGTATGTGGATCAAGAGGTCATTGTGCAAACAGGGAAGACTACATATTTACAATCCCAAAAGGTTCTCAACAAGGATATATCTTCTCCCCATGCTCTTTCAATCTTCATGCTGAGCAAATAATCAGAGAATCTGAATTCAGAATCAGGATTGGAGAGAAACTTAATAAAACCTGCAATATGCACATGACAAAGTCCTGTTTGCTGAAAGTAAGGAGGCCTTAAATCACTTGCTGATGAAGATCAAGGTTTGTAGTCTTTAGCATGGACATCTTCATAACTGAATCAAAAAGTAACATCATGAAATCTAGAGAAAAAGTTGGAGTTTTTAATACCTTTGTCTTGTTTGAATTCACATTCAATTATCATGGAAGCAGCATGTTGAGGGTGTTATTTGAGAAGGTGCTTTTGATGTAAACCGTGGTATTTTCAATTGCCTATATGCATATGAAAGTTGGACATCAAATAAGGAAAATTTGCAAAGAGTGGATGCATTGAAACTGTGGTGCCAGTGAAGAATACTGAAAGTATCAGGTATTGCTAAAGAGACAAACAGATCTGTCTTCGAAGAAGTAAAGCCAGTGTGGTAGTCACGGAATCTGGTGTCAATTTGAGGATTAAGAGTGTAGCTGTGGAGTGTAGCCTGTCAATCTGGAGATAGCTAATGAGACCTCTGTGTGGGAATGACCTTCTCCTGAGAATTCTGGGAAATTCATTACTTCCTTCTTGGAGGCAGAAGATACTATCTCACTGCTCACTCTCTTGGAGACACTTTACTGACAAGCCATATGGCACTATGCTGATAGACCCCATACCCTGGGAACTGAAGGAAGCACATGGAGACTCCGGCAAGCACTGAGATGTTGACAACGCCACTGGATTCGAAGACATTCTATCCACTGGCTTGTGATCAACCTGCATTTGGCATCGTGGCACATGTTTCATGAGCCTGAAGAAAACTTTATAGATTTTTATGGGACATATGGGTTAACATCAGACTTATTGGCTTGGACTGGACTGGGCTGGGATGTTTTCTCAATATTTAACTACTCTTGTATATACACCTCGTTCTCATTCACATAGGAGTGTCTGTGGATTTGTTTCTCTACTCGACCCAGACTAACATAACCAGAATGCTGCTCGTAAGCATGGAAAGTAGGACTTCATCGAGCATTTGGACACCGTGTCAGGAGAAGCCCATTCCTGGTGAGGCACATAATGTTTGGTAAAGTGAACAGGCAGCAAAAGAGAGGAAGAGAATCAAGAAGATGGATTGATGTAGCAGTGGTAACAATGGCTCAGGTTCAAGAACAAGTGTGAGGATGGTGCAAGCCAGGACAGTATTTCTTTCTGTTGTGTATATGTTCGCTGTGGTTCAGAATGGACTCGATGGCATATAGCAAGAACAAACACTGAAAGCTTATTTTAATGTGCAGATGACAACCTTGCAAAAATACATATTTGAGTTGTAGGCAATTATGGTAGTCATGTGCTTATGTTAATTTTATGATTGAAATGTAGGGGTGGAATCTAGCCTGTTAATCTGGAGATAGCCATTGAGCAGACGATGAGGCCTCTATGTGGGCATGGCTTTCTCCTGAGACTTCTGGGAAATCTCGCGATATTTCCCTCATGAAGATGAGAAGCCATCTTCCCCAGTTGTTGGAAGTTAGTCTCAGAGACAATTAACCACAGACAAGACAAGCTGGCAGCGTTCGAGAAGCTGGAGGAGCTGGCAGAGAGACCACACAGCTTTGCACCGATGGAGCCAGACCTCTGAAGCTGGGGCGGCCACATGGAGACCTCTGCCAGCGATGAGTTGCTTCTGCTGTTGATGGACCCTGAGCCCTGGAGGCGAGGTGCCCTGCAAGCACCAGGATTCTGTACTCACTGACCTGTGACTTTGTGAGTCAGAAAAAAACTTTATAGACTGATTTCTGGCATATGGGTTAATATCGGACTTATGAATTTGAACTGGACTGGGCTGGGATGCTTTCTCCATGTCCCATTCCTTTTGTGTTTAAACCCTTTCCTAATATCGATATGCGTGTCCTTGAATTTGTTCCTCTAGTCTACCTGGACTGACACAGCAATTGATGCTCCCCTTCTAGACACAATTTCTTATGTGAAGCATTATAAGTCTGAACTCAATGCCAGGGACTAAATTTCATTTTGAAGGGCATTCTCTGCTCTGCTTTGTCTTTTTGGTTTGCTCTTTGGAATTTTTGGTTTAACTTTTTTTAATTCTTCCTGCTTCTTATTTGCCATAGCTACTCAAGTATTAAGAGCAAGTTGCAGACGTACAAATACTTTCATCATTTCATTCGTTCCTGTCTTTTTAATGATTTTTTGCTTTCTTCATGAATAATGGTCTTGATCTCCTCATCAGATCTTCTGTTAGTAATGTTGAATGCCTCAAGTCTGTTCTTGAGATGTTTGGGAAATTCAGAGAAGAGAGACTCAAGGTCATATTTTGGCTCTTGTGGACTCCTTTGATTTTCTTTAGCTTCAGTCTCAACTCATATAGGCTGTTAGCAGTCAGAAATAACTCAATGGCACTGAGGAACAAAAACCCCTATAAACATAACTGCCTATTGTAACAGACAGAATAAAAATAACTTTTATAGGTTTCATATGTTCTATTGCTGGCATATAAACTTGGTACCACCATAGATCATTCCTGTCCTTTAGAACTTGCTGACAAAAAGCATTTGGAAAAAAAAGAAAGAAAACCCCTTATACTATTGGAAAAGATTCTCAGTGCCATCAAGTCAATGCTCACTCAAAATGGCACCCTCTGGGTTGCAGAGACTAAGTGTGTAATACAGTACAAAGCCCCTTTTTTCTGCTATGGAGCTGTTGGTGGTTTTGAAGGACCTATCTGGAGTCCAACTTGGAGCCACTTCAGGGCTCCTAGGGAAGGATTTCGGTGGGCTTAATACCTGATGTTAATCCAGGGTGTGGAGCAAGTTGCAACCTTTGTTCTTTGGGGCAACAAAAATTCTTCTTTATTTCCTTAAAGATTATGTATGCAAAAAGACAAACCACATCACCATCAAAGCCATTCTTTAGTATCTAAGATTAAGATCTCTATCTGGTGAGACCAGATGCACCAAAGACTGGCACAGAGACTCAGAGGAGCAGAATTGATAATACTGCCTCTTCATCTGGCCAGAGATTATGGAACTCTAACACTGGCTTGACTTCCTGGCCCACAGAGACAAAAGCCAAAGGACCAACCACATAGTTGAAAGTTTGAGAACCAGAGACTTGATTGCTGGTTGAGAAGACCAATGATTTTATCCTTACTGTTTAGAGATCTTGATATGTGGTAACCTATAAAATTCTCTAATAAATCTCCTCAACCACTAGGATTGCCTGTGAGTTCTATGTGGCCATGACAATGAAATATCAAACCCAGTACAGAAGGAGAGAGATATGGGAGGAAGAGTTGGTGTCAGAATAGGCACAGAGGGATGACATACTTGGTTGTCTAAAAGGGTCTTTGTTAAAATTCTGTAGACTTTTGGACAGCAAATGGTTCCTTAGAATGTAGCATTCACACAACAAAAATGTAGCATTCACTGAAGTACCTTAAACATTGAAATTACTAGTAAACGTTGATTGTGTTTAGATCCCTGAGTCATATGGATTTGATTTGACAAACCAGTTCTTTGTATTAATCTTCTATGTGTTATACAGTTGCTAAATATGATATGGTAATTGGTTCTTTTAGTAGAATATGGACTAAAAATCCAGAAAAAATTATAATTAAATATTAATGTATGAACACTATTTTTAATAACCGCTAGCATTTACTTTATAGATTACTAAACATAGCATGTGATCATGTGTAAGCTTATCCTAGTAACAAAATCACAGTAGGAATATTCAGATGACAGCATTTCATTGTCCTTTTTTATACTATCCATAAAACACAGCTTAATTATTACTACATATTTTTCATTTGCAAAATTAAAATAATAATAACAATTAATGTCTGTGTAAGTCGGGTATAGATAGTTATTTAGATTAAATTATTTAAAACAAGTTCAATATGGCTTACTAATATATTAAGTCCATATTCAGAAATCCACCCATTTGTAGATTAACTTGAGCTGTCTCAGAATGATTGATGTCAGCAGATTAAATCAAAGGAATGCTTAATTGTGGGATTTCAAAATCATTAAAGTTAATGAAATCATTATCTTGGATTCATCAGCAGCTTTTTCTGAGAAAAAATATTCCTTAATCAATGGAAATGCATTTTAGAATTAATTTTATATTTCTAGGCTCTTACATTTTAGTCCATTTTTGTTATCCAAAAAAATGGATTACTTGCTTTTCAAAATATTGTTTTTATTGTTGTTGTTGTTGATTTTTACTAGATGTTTGTGTTAGTCCAGATAGACTAGAGGAACAAATTTCAGAGACACGCATATAGGTATAATGAAAGGGTTTATATACAAAAGAAATGTGACACTAAGAAGGCATCCCAATCCAGTCCAGTGCAAAGTCATAAGTCCAATATTAACCCATATGCCCGAAGTCAGTCTATAATGTCTGCTTCTGACTCAGGAAGTCACAGGTCAGTGGGTGCAGAATTCTGGTGCTGGCAGGGGTCTCCCCATGGCTCCTCGCTTCCAGGGCCCAGGTCCATCAACAGCATGCCACTCCAGCTTCAGAGGTCTGTCTTCATCAGGGCAAAGCCGTATGGTCTCTCTGCTGGCTACTCCAGCCTCCCAGATGTCGCCATTCTGTGTTGCCTGTGGTTAATCATCTCTGAAACTAACTCCCAACAACTGGGGAAGATAGCTTCTCAACTTCACGAGAGAAATACCACGAGATTTCCCAGGAGTCTCAGGTGAAAGCCATGCCCACACAGAGGCCTCATCAGCTACTCAATGGATTTCTCCTGATTAACAGGCCAGACTCCACCCCTACATTTCAATTATTAAATTATCATAAGCACATGACTGCTACAATGTTGATCACATTTGCCTCTTTTTCTGTTTGCTTCTCTAAACCTCTGCATATATCTGCCTCATAATTTATCACACTATATCCCAACTCTTTATTACTGAACAGAAACTACTCAACAAAACGTAATGCCTATCACTCAGGTCTAACAACTAATAGTATCTGAAAAAGTGCTTAAAAATAAAATATTTGACACTAATATATTCACACATTTATTAACATTAACTTTGTAGGAGAAATTGAGTATGGTCTCAAACTTTTAAATGTTAGATAAATGACCTAGCTTACTAAATTTAAATTAATAAAGATTTGAGTTTTATAGAAAAAATGTGTGTTATCCTGTGTGTAACACAGAGTTCTCTAGAGAAACAAAAACAGAACACTTATGATTGTCTATCTACACCCACAGAGCCTGTGATCATGTGTAAGCTTATAGATATATAGATGGATATATAGACATATAGACATACAGAGACATATAGATGGATAGATAGATAACAGCATAAAGGAATATAACAGTTCATTAGTCCACATTAGAGAGGGCTCAGTTCAACTCACTTCCGTGAAGCAGTTAATATACCGGAAGTCCTTCAACTCTCAAGGGTTGTTGGGCTCAAGTTCAAGTAAGGGGATAGCTGAGTCTTCCCCAGGGCAATGCAGGCAGTCCAGCCACAAGTGACAACCATCAGGGCGGGTCATCAACAATATGCTAGATGACAGGTTCTACCAGTCTCCAGCTCAAGCCATGCATAAACCAGCAATGTGGTGAAGCAGGTCTTGAAGAAAGGTCAAGCTCCAGCAACATTATCCAAAAGTTGGGTGTCCTACTGACAGTGGACTTCACAAGTTGAGGCAGAAAGCTAGCTAAGGCAGTCACACACTGGTCTAATCACCAGAGAGCAAGAGAAAGACAGGTGGGACTTGCTGAGCCATTTATCTCTTTGCCTTCCAATAAAACTGCAACTTTATTCATCCCACATGCGCTTATTGGCTAGGTTGGCACAATAAACCTACCTATCATGCCATGCAACCTGTGCAGTCAGGAAAAGTCACTAAAAGAAAATTATAATGACCTTGAGAGATACATCTCCTTATTTATTACACAAAGCTTTCTACTGTAGGGGTCCAATGTGAAAATTAACATCTTCTTTTACAGAAGAAAGACGTGAGTTTCTTAAAAAAAGAAATTATTTGCTTAATGTCTCTTGAAATTAAGCAGTCTAGTTCCAACATACATCTGCAGTCTATATTATTAGAAAAAAGTAATTAATGGAGTGTATTAATACGTATTATTTTATAGTTGTATAAGGCTTGGCTTAATATGTTATTTGTATTGGGATAAACAAGTAGGGTCATATATAAATGGTAGCTACTATAATGCTGTTGTTAGGCACCATAGAGTCTATTTGGACTTAAACAGACTCTGTGCACAATTGAAAACAAAATGCTGCCTGATGCTGCACCATCCCCACAGTTCTCATGTCGGAGCCAATTTTTGCAGCCACTGTGCCAATCCATCTTGGAGTAGAACTTCTTTATTATTGTCCCTCTATTTTATCAATGATAATGTCCTTTTCCAGGGACTGACCTCCCCTGATAACACAGCCCAAATAGATGATATGTCCAAAGCAAATAAGATAGTCTCACCCAAATGCTTCTAAGCAACATTCTGGCTGCATTTCTTTCAAGACAAATTTGTTCTTTTGGCAGTCTACAGTAACTTCAATATTCTTTGTCAGCACACCACCAACAACTATAATGCTATCTGAACTATAAATTAATATTTGACAAAAGTTCTGAGATATGAAAGATGGGTCCATACCCACTATCTAAATGTTGGTGGTTCAAACCCATCCAACAGTACCAGAGAAGAAAAGGCTTTTTCCATGACAATAATGATAAAGGAAGAGTTCTACTCTGTAACACATGCACCACGACAAACGCTACTTCACAGCAAAGAATAACAATAGCTTACATTTTAAGAATAGAGTTAGTAAGGAAGAATAGCAGATACATGGACTGTATTTTCATAGTACTTAATTCACTAAATGAAATGCCAGTGAAAATTCCATCCTAACAAATTTTAAATAGTTTATCTGTTTTCTAAGTGTTGACAGTTTCCATTTATTTTGGATTGTAATAGTAATGAGAACACAAATGTGTAGAAATATACTAATGCTACATACCTACTAAGCTTAGTAACTTTTCTCAGGTCACATAGAAACTATTATTTTGGGACATTTGCCTCTAATTACACAGACTGAGTTTGTTATACTAAACTAAAGAGATTCAGAAGTCAACTTCAGGAGCTATAAATATAGGTAAACATAGATTTTAAATTGGGAGGTAAAATTTTATTGACCACATAATGAAACATTATATAGATAGATGTGTTTTATCTATGTAGAGCATTATGAATATTACAATGATAAACAGAAAACAGTGGATTTATCAAGGATTTCATCTTCCTTAGATCTACAATCAATACTCAAGAAAGCAGCAGTCAAGAAACAAAATGATATGTTGCACTGGACAAGTCTGTTGAAATGCAAGGATGTGACTTGAAGAACTTGAAGAACTAAGGCATACCTGACCCAAACCATGGAATTTCCAATGGCCTCATATGCATGCAAAAGTTAGAAAGTTCAAAGAAGAATCAATGTATTTGAAGTATGGTGCTGGTGAAGAATATTGCAAGAACCATGGACTGTCAGAACAAACAAATATGTCTTCGAAGAAGTATAACCAGACTATTCCTTAGAATCGGTGATAATGAGACTTCATCTCGCATACTTTGGACATGTTATCAGGAGAGGCGAGTACCTAGAGAAAGACATCACATTTGATAAGTGTGTCAGTCCAGGTAGACTAGAGGAACAAATTTCATAGATACACATATGGATATAAGGGAATGGTTTATATACAAAAGGAATGGAACACTGAGAAAGTATCCCAAGCCATTCAGTTCAAAGTCATGAGTCCAATATTAGCCCTTATGCCCGACACCAGTCTATAATGTCTCCTTCTGACTCACAAAGTCACAGGTCCGTGAGTATAGAGTTCTGGGGCTGGCAGGGGTCCCACCATGGCTCCTCGCTCCCTGGGCTCAGGGTCCATCAACAGCATCCAGTGGTGGAAGAAGCAACTCACCACCAGCAGGGTTCTCCACATGGCCTCTCCATCTTCAGAGGTCTGGCTCCATCAGGGTAAAGCCCTGTGGCTTCTCCTCCGGCTCCTCAGATGCTGCCATCTTGTCTGTGATTCATCATCTCTGAGACTAACTCCCAACAACTGGGAGATAACTTCTCATCTCCACAAGGGAAATATCTTGAGATTTCGCAGAAGTCTCAGGAGAAGGCCATACCCACACGGAGGTCTCTTTGGCTACTCAATGGCTATCTTCAGATTAACAGGCTAGACTCCACCCCTACATCTCAATCATGAAATTAATATAAGCACATGACTGCCGCAATAAGTAAAAGGGCAACAAAAAGAGGAAGTCCCTCAGCAAGGTGGAGAGACACAGTTTCTGCAAGAATGGATTCCAACAGAACAGTAACTGTGAGAATAGCATAAGCCCAAGCAGTGTCTCTTTTTCATTCTTGTGTCAGTCTGGGTAGACTAGAAAACACGCCCATAGAAACTCTGATATGTACAAGACAGAGCTTTGTATACAAGAGAAACTGTACATTAAGGAAGCATTCCAACCCAGTCCAAGCCTAGCTCACAAGTCCATTAGCCCATATGTCTGATACCAGTCATAAAGTCTTTTTCAGATTAATGAGAAACATGCAACGAAGTGAAATGCGGGACAATCATAGGCCAGTGTGTAGGAAGTCTTTAGATCCAGTGATGTTATAAGCATCTTAGCTCTAGCACGGGTCTCACTGTGGTTCCTTAAGCATCTCAGCATGGACAGGGATCTTTACATGGCTTTTCTGGCTTCAGAGGTCCAATTCCATCAGGGTAAGTCCATGTGACTTCTCCATCAGGGTAGGTCCATGTGTCTGTCTCCCAAGGAGTCAGCTGTGTGTCTTGTCAGTAGAGCATCTCCAAGGGATGAGTAGTGAGTCTCTCATCTCCAAAGGGAATATATGGCCAGACATAGTACTCAGGAGAAAGCCACACCCATACAGAGGTCTGATTGGCTATCTCCATATTGACAGGCCAGATTCCTCCCCTATACTCTTAATCTTCAAATTGACACGCGATTAAGTGACTGCCACAATTCTGTTATACATAAAATCACCATAAACCAAGTTGGTAGCACTTAGCCACAACAATGAAGTGATAAATTACATGTGAAAAATAACCTATGAAAATAAAAGTAACATGGCAATTGAATCTATACCTACTTTATTATTATCATTACATTTACTTGGTGTGTTTTTAAATAAAAATTCTACAATTAACTGATACAATAAAATACTGCAGATTTTTAACTTAATAAAATAAAATCATCTCACCACCATCAGCTCAGGGCTGACTTAGAAGGACCCACCTCTAAGTTTCTGAGACTCTAACTGTTTGGGCGAAAGAAAGCCCAGTCTTTCTCCCATGGTGCTGCCGGTGGTTTCGAATCACTGTCCATGGTGACTATGGCCCATTGTGTAACACTACACACCACCAGGACTCTTTGTGCAGAAATATACTAATGCTACATATCTAGTTAATAATAAGGTTTTAATAGTAATCTTTAAATACATGAAGATAGCGAACCAACATGTATGTTACAATTGCAGGGAGGTTTAATTAAATGGTTTCAGCATTATATAAAGAACTAAGATGACCTAATGTTAGGTTGCTAACTGCAAGGTCCAAAATTATCATCTGCATCACAGAATAAAGGTGACTCTTTCTACTCCAGTAATAATTTATAGCCTCAGAAACCCACAGGGGCAATTTAACTGTGTCCTACAGAGTAGATACTTTGAAATGGACTAAATAGCAGTAGATTTTTTTTGTTTTGTTTTGGAGCTTTTTATACTTTTGATTCTCATCTATATTTTCTACTGTAAATGATATTGAAATACTGATTATGGGTTTTAATATTTAATTCTTCAAAATACTGCTTTGATTTAAATGTAGGTTTTAAAATAATATCTAAGAGGGAGCCATGAATCAGAAATAGTAGATTGAGTTTAAGTGGATCTTTATCTTGATTCTAGACTTAACATAAATGTCTTTCTAATTTAAAGTCCTTTAATTATTTGAGTGTATGGAATAAAACAATGCCTTTGTGGAATGAAATTTTTAGTATATACTTAATCATGCAGTTGTTTTAGGGTGTATATTAATTTTTAATACATGATCTCAGTGAAAACTACCAAATTACAGAAATAATGCATGGAAATTTTGGCATATGGGCATTTGGGGAAAGCTAAAAGATAGCAATGAATGTAAAACTTTCAGACAAAATCACTTCAAATGGATTTTTTTCTCTCATGTTTGGGAATTTTATCTTATTCCAATTGTCTTTATTTGTGCCAGGGGGAAAATGAGTCTGGGAAAATGAGAAGACAAAATCAGGATATTAGAAAGCTGTGAGAAGGTGACCAGAATGTATCGAACCCTCTGGGGATTAAAGTGAGACCTGAAGAAAATGCTCTGCTGTGAATATTTCATGCAGCATGCATCTACATAAATAATGCAAAACTGAAAAAAATGATGAGTGATAGACTAATTTCTCCTAGGACATAATTGACTCTTCTTGCTTTTGTTAATAAGTATACAAGAGGGTACCAAAAAACAAAACAATATTGCAATTCTTTTTCCCAAGAGATGTATTTAATTTTTTTTTAACAAAACAACCTATCACCTTCAAAGCACTCTCCATTATGCATAATACATCTGTCAAATCTCTGATTCCATTCTTGGAAACATTTTTCAAACTTATCTGTTTGGATGGCTGATAGGAACCCCCTCATATTTTCTTCACTTTTTCTATGTCATCAAATCGCTGTGCTTTCATGTCCCTCTTCATGCATGGAAACAAAAACCAGTCTCACATAGTGAGGTCAAGTGAGTCAGGTGCATGGGAGGCCTGCTGCTTTTGGTCCAAACCTGGCACACTGAGATGGCTGTGCGCGATTGGTGGCAAAACTAGTTCCCTATCTGTGACAAATCAGGCATTTTTTTTTGCACACTGTTACACAATCTTTTCAGAATTTCTAAACAGAAAGCTTGCTTAACAGTCTGACGCAGTGGAGCAAGCTCCAAACGTACTATCTTCCTTACATCAGGGAAGCTTTTTTTTTTTTTTGAGGCGGGGTACCCCTTTATAATTTCATATCATTTGAGCATTCTGGAAATCAAAATCTTAAATGGGAAATGAAGTGTTTATGTGCATACATGTATATTTCATATATATATATATGTGTGTGTGTGTGTGTGTGTGTGTGTGTGTGTGTGTATAAAATAAAGGACCAGAAATAGTGGTACTGAAGAACTGAAGAAAGAAATCCAGCTGAAGGCACTGGTGAAAATCAAAGTACTAAAAATTGATGAAATAGCAACTACAATTTTCAACAAACAAACACAGCATATTGGAAGTTCCCAATCGTCTATGTCAAAAAATTTGAAAGAGATCCATATCTGAACTCATTCCAAATGCAAGTGTTCCAATGAAATGCAAAAAGTATATAATAATGTTACTACTACTATTATTACTAATACAAGCAAGTATATAATTACTGAAGGTAATTCAAAAACAGTTGCAAGAGGATATCAACAGGGACTGCCAAGAAGGCAAGCCAAACACAGCAGTGGACACAGAATAAAAAAATGCATTGTTAATATCAAATAGACCTTGACTGAAAGCAGAGAATACCAGAAACAATTTTAAATGTATTTCATTGGTGATGCAAAGTCATTCAACTCTTTGGATCATAGTAAATTATGAGTATATTGTATGCACTTATTTGTGCCCACCTGACACCTTTATACAGAAAATTGGTTGTTTGGATATATTAAGGTAATGTTGCATATTTTGAACTCAGGGAAGTGTGAATGTAGTTTGTGACCTTTCTGTATCAATACTTATTCTGTCTGTTTACTGAGCATACAATCTCCAAACCCCTGAACTATAAAAGAAGAATGCAGCATCAAGATGGGAGAAAGTCTCATTAATCATCTGCAACCTGAATGACATATACACACACTTGCTTGACAAAAGTAAAGAGGACTTGAAGCATTTGCCGGCCAAGATTAGAGAATACAGCCTTCACTATGGATTAAATTTCAAAATAAAGAAAACAAAAATTTTCCAAAATTAGACAAAGAAGCTCTCTATATACCTAGAAGCTCTCTAAGTTATTAAATTAAGTTATTTAATTTTATTTAAATACATAATCAATGTGTATGAGCAACAGGCAGCTAATCAATGTTGGTATTGTTTTGGCCAGATTTGCTGCAGATGATCTCTTGAAGTGTGGTCCACTAGTGCCCTTTGAAGCGTGAGGCACCCCTGACCCAGTGCATTGTCTGTGTTCCCATCTCATCGGGACGTGAAAGCTGGACTGTGAGTAAGGAAGACCAGAGAAGAACTGATGCATTTCACTTAGGGAGTTGGTGGAGAATATGACATGTATGTATAAATGAACCAGTGAATGAATGCACAGGTTCTATCTAGAAGAACAAGCAAGTCTTTCTTGGAAGAAGTGTGTCCAAAATTCTTAAAAGTGAGGAAGGTGAAATTTCATCATCTCTAGTTTGGTCATAGTGTAAGCAGGGGCCACTTCCCAGAGAAGCACATCATGTTCGCTATGTTAGAGGGCCAAGTAAGATCAAAACCCTCAATGAAATGGACTGGCATGCTGCAATCAAACAAGGGAATAGTTGTGAGGACGGTGTTTCTTTCTGTTATCCATAAGGTCTGTATGAGTCCGAACTATCTCAATGCCAAAGAAACACAAAAACACACATAAAAATCCCACTAAAGTGTCTGTTCAATATTCTGTCTGTTTGTGTTTGTGGCAGTCATGTGCTTATGATAATTTTATGACTGAAATGTAGAGGTGGAGTCTAGCCTGTTAAATCTGGAGATAGCCATTGAGTAGCCAATGATGTCTCTATGTGGGCATGGCTTTCTCCTGAGACTTCTGGGAAATCTCGAGATATTTCCCTCATGAAGATGAGAGGCTATCTCCCCCAGTTGTTGGGAGTTAGTCTGAGAGACGATTAATCACAGACAAGACAAGATGGCAGTGTCTGAGGAGCTGGAGGAGCCAGCAGAGAGACCACACGGCTTTGCCCTGCTGGAGCCAGACCTCTGAAGGTGGGGCGACCACATGGAGACCTCTGCCAGTGATGAGTTGCTTCTGCTGTTGATGGACCCTGAGCCCTGGAGGTGAGGAGCCATATGCAGACCCCTGCCAGCACCGGGATTTTGCACCCACTGACCTGTGACTTCGTGAGTTGGAAGGAGACTATATAGACTGATTTGGGGCATATGGGTTAATATCGGACTTATGACTTTGAACTGTACTGGGCTCAATGTCCTGTTCCTCTTGTATACAAACCTTTTCCTTATACCTATATGTGTGTCTATGAAATGTGTTCCTCTAGTCTGCCTGGACTAACACAGTGTTTATCATAAATGTCTCTGGAGTGAGAAACTTAGTTTCCATTTTCTTTACTATACCTCATTTTTTTATTGATCCTCTTACATAACTAGTCTCTCATGTATACTGCCATCTCTTCCCTTAGGTGTAAAGTGACCAGATTTTAAACAGAACACCATTGACTGGGGCAGCGGGGAGGGGTGTGGTTCTTGATTAAAAATTTGGTCTCTATGGAGCAGCAAAAATTTTCATAGAACACAAGATAGTATTTTAATATTTTTATTTTTATTTTAAAGCGCCACAGGACATTGTTAAATTGTTAAAAAGTGGGACATCTGGTCACTTTACTTATGTGGAGTATAACTCTGAAACTCTCAAACTCTGAAATCCTTTCCTAGGGTCCCAGATCACCTAGACACAACCTTCATTCCACCTGAGTTTAGATAATACCACCCTACCTTGCCCCTACCAGGGAAATGCCATTTACCACCTTATATTTATGTTATATTTATATTTCCATTTATCTTTGAAGGTTGATGAATATTGAGAAATTGCATTCAGAGTGTTGAAGACAATAGTCAGGAAAATGATCATGATTGTGAGAAGTTGAAAAGGGAGCAGAGAATCTGAGCCCATAGAGGCTTTCCGGGAGCCCTGGTGGTGGAGCGGGTATGGAGTGCGCTGTGCTTCTCACAGTCATCAGTTTGAAACCCCCTGTGACTCTTTGGGAGAAAGATGGAGATTTCTACTCTGGTAAACAGTCTTTAAAACAAACAGCCGGTCACTATATATCAGCACTAACTCTGTGGCAGTGTGTTTGTGTGTGTGTGTGTGTGTGTGTGTGTGTGTGTGTGAGTGTGTTGGGGGAGGCTTTAAATAAAATGTCATTCACTCTTTTTCCTTCCTTTTCGAATCTGACATTATTTTCTTTGGTAATCTTTAATTCTTTTTCTCTTTTTTACATATATTTTCTACTTTATTCTGACTGCTTTTATGTTGCTTTGAATGATCTTTTAAAAAAAATTTACTAACATACAAAATTCCTATCAATGTGTCAAGTGGCCAAAATTGCTATTGTATTTCACATTGATTTCAGAAATGTGTAGGAGGAGATGATATACATATCATCTGTATGTATCTGATGTACATATACATATACACAAATATATAATTTAACTAAAGTGGCTATTGTTTGGAAATATTGTCCAAATATAACATGGAATGCAAACAGTGTACTAGCCGGTTTCTCTTATGTCTGTAAACCAGCGTGAGACTTCTTGATCATGTTTGAATTTCAGCAACAACACAGATCCAGAATTAAAGTCAAGTAGTGGAGGTCAGTTAAAATGATCTTGCAAGGTATTAAGATGAATATATTATGTTCAAAACAGAGACAAATCTGGATTTTAGTAGAGCTGTGAACTTTTATTTATGGAAATGGAAACTTTCCATAAATAAACGAATCTTCAAAGATTAAAAATCTGTATGACTTGAGATTTTCTAGGAGAAAGCACACCTGTAACAGGAAACTCCCCCCTTGGTGTTGAAATAGAACTCACCGGCTGTATTGGGGGAGAAAGATGAGGCTCGCTTCCCCTATAAAGATTTACAGCATCAGAAAGAACAGTTCTACTCTGTCCTTCAAGGTTATGATGAGTTTGAGTCAATTTGGTGGCAGTGAGTAACAGAAATTGTGCCAAAATGTGGATGGCTTTACATGGGCTGTCCAAGAGACTTCCCTGTGTCAGGACCAAGATAAAGAGAGAACTGGAACCCACCTCAGCTTTCTGATCTGTAGAAGCAATGGCTAATCCAGGAAAACTAACTTACTTTTCACTTTCCAAAAGCTTGCGTCTTCTTTCTTTTGGATGTCCTACCCCTCAAAACTTTGTTGCTTTAATGAAATATGAGCCTTGAGCCTTGATTAGAGACTGTTTCTTAGGTCAAAATAAGATGTACTGTTTAGCACATTAACTACCTAGAAATTGGCCTCAGACAACTGCTATCAGTTTGATCTAGATGCCATCATTCACCTTTATTTAATTTTACTTATTTATTTATTTATTTTTTTACTTTTGGGCATCACTGCCCTCTGGTGGTTGTGGGAGCTACCCAGCGCTGCTCCTGAGAGCTGCCGCTGGATTTGAACCGCCAAGTCCACAGGTGGTAGTCCCGCACTCAACCACTTATGCCACTGGGGCTCAGCCCTATTCGCCTTTCTTTATTTTCCACATATCATAGCATTTTTATCTAACAGAAAAGGAAACAATGGCGCTGATTTGGACTATTTTCATATAGAAGTGCAGCAGACAATGGAAGAAGGGCATATGTTGGGTGGCCTGGAAACTCAAGGCACAAGGAAGTGAAGCATGTGAAGAAGAGAATGAGAATAACAGGAAAACAATACAGGCCTTTGTGAAATGCTTTCAAAGAATTTAAACTGTATTCCTGGGTAACTACAGAAATACAAAACCTAGAAAATAAATCTTGATTTCTTTGTCAAATGAAAGAGAGAAAAAATGTTCAACTATAGTCAATGTGGTGGCATCAAGTATGTCATCTTGTCAATCTGGAGTTAGACAATGAGACCTCTGTGGGACTGACTTTCTCTAAGAATTCTGGGAAGTCTCATGGTATTTCCCAATTGGAGAAGAGTGACTTGTCTTACTCTTTCTTGGAGATGAACGACTGACAAGACAAGATTGTAGCATCCGAGGAACTGGAGGAGCTGGAGGAAAAGCCACATGGCCTTGCCCTGATGGTAGCAGACCTCTGAAACCAGAGGAGCCTCAGAGAGACCCCTGGCAGTGCTGAGATGCTTTTTGCTGCTTCTACTGCCACCTGACACACAAGAATGCACCCATTGGCCATGACTTCGTGAGTCAGAATGGGACTTTATGGACTGGTGTTGAACATATGTGTTAACACTGGACTTGTGACCTTGGACTGGAACGAGTTGGGATGACGTTCCATTCCTCTTGTACATAAACCTTCCCTTATATGTGTATGTGTGTCTATAAATTTGTTTCTTTAGTCTACACGGACTAACACAGCCACAATTTTTGTGTTCACAAACTCCCTAAAAGTAATTTCTTGGATTACCTATCCCAAACGACCAGCCACTCCTCAGGTGAAAGACAAGACTTTCTATTTCCCTGAAGGTTTACATCTCAGAAATCCATTAGGGCCAGTTTGACTCTGTCCTATAAAGTCATTGAGAGTTGAATCAACTCAATGGCAGCAAGTTGCTCTTTGTTTGTTATGGCAGGGGTTTTCAGGGGGTGGGAGGTGGTGGTGGGGGGAATGTGTGTCTTTATTTGGTTTTTAGATACTCACTAGACTGCTAACTTCAAAGTTGACAGTTCAAACCCACCAGACATTCCATGAGAAAAGATGACACTGTCTGCTCCTATAAGGATAAACAGCTTTGGAACCCAAAGGACTAATTCTATCCCTTGCTATGAGATAGAATGGACTTAATGGCAGTCTTCTTGGTTTTTGAAACTGTGATTTCTGTTTTTATGACTGGCATATAATCTAGTCAAGGAATAGAGGTTAAGTGAATGGATACAAAAGTAAGTATTATTTAGTAAGAAAAGTAAGAATAAAAATTTTATAAAACTGAAAAAAAAGGTGCCAAGGGACTGGAAATATTCAAGTGAGAAACCTCATTTATCTACACACTGTATCTTGCAGTTTTCGTTAATTGCCTTCCAGTAGCCTCTAACTCCATGCAGCTGTGTTTATAGCAGACTTTATGTAGAATAGACCAAATCTTGAGTCGTATTTGTGTTCTTTGGTATGTTTGAGTTCATTTATTTCATGGGCTTCAATCAGCTGTCCTCATCACATGTTCCCCAAATCATTATTGATTTCTCTTGTGCTTTAAGTTTTTTCTACCTGCTATTTCCTGAATATTTTCATCCTGAATATTTTCATTTCAAATTCAATATGTTTAGAACTATATATATGTGTGTGTGTAAATATATGTAGATAGATAGATAGATAGATACACACACACACATACACACACACGAGCTTCCCAGGCTAAAACTCCTCTTTACATGTCTGTCTTTGATATTTGGACACCATCAATCTCAGAATTATCTCAGAAAGCCAAAAATTCGAGCCTGTTAACTATTATAATGAGAGTGAATATTATTGCTACATAATACTATAAATATTCCACTTCCTATTTTTCCCAAATTGGTCCACCTTAAATACTCTGCCTAATCAATCTTCAAACTCAATTATGGTGAGTTACCGTCATATTAAAAAAGCTTATGAAAATGTCTTATCAACTATAAGCTTGGACATCTAACTTAAGAGTTACAACTAATCAATATCACTAGTGTTTCTTTTGTATCTCACAACCTTTCTATGATGAAACCTTATTGGTTTCCTTTTGCAATACAATTTCGTGATAGTTTTACTGTGCCAACGAGGACAATAGAAACATGTGGGCAGAGTTTAATCAGGTCGCAGCTTGATAGGAGGGTAATTTGATAAATGGCTTTCCAAAGTCTGGCACCCTTTCTCTCTTCCTTCCTGGTGATCAGACAAGTATGCAGCTGCTTGAGCGAGCTATTTGCCTCATCCATGTGCTCCACTACCTATGGCCAAGCCAAGTCATGCATCTTGTCAATAGAGCTTGAGGCTCCTTCAAGACTTGCTTCACCAACATGCTGGTGCACACATTGCTTGAGCTTGAAGCTCATCGATCTTGTCACCGTGCACCACTTGAGTTCAAGAACTTATCGAGGTCTGCTTTGCTAAGCTCCTGTGCTACTGACTGTGGCTGACCCACACTGCTATTTGCTGCCTTTAAGAAGACTCTGCCTGTCTTGTTTGAGGAAAGACTCCGCTGGTTTCCTTGACCTTGGACTGGCAGTCTGAATTAATTGAAGGACTTACATTATTTTAACTTATCCATGAAAGTAATTTGAACTGATCCCTCTGTATGGCTATGTGGACTAATTAGCCTAATTAGCTGTTACATTCCTTCTCTCTGCATAAACCTATCCTTACATATTGGTGTCCTGGTTTTGTTTCACTAGAGAAGGCTGGCTTTCACAGGTTAAATCAGATAAAAATTGTGAGATACAAAACAAATGCTAGTAATTGTGATTAGTGCGAATTCATAAGAGAAAGGTGAGATCTTCTATGTCCCAAAAGGTTTGAAGTCTCAGAAACCCCCAGAGGCAATTTGCCCAGGGACTACGCGGGGTGACTAGCAGCTGAAAGGGACCTTACAACAGTGTGGGAACTCTCACCTGTGTATCTTACTACATGTGCTCCAAAGCAAAGCATTTTGGCTTCTTCCTTTTCTCAGTCTCTAGTCAATGAAAACAACTCCTTTCTCACTTTGCCCTTCTGCTTTGTTTACTCATCTTTAAAAATCTTAAATTGCATATTGCCTATGAAAAGCTTTCTGTACCCTGTATTTGGTAAAATTTTGGTCTTAAAATTTATTGTTCTTAACTCATAAATATTTTTCTCATGTGATTTCTCACTTTCTTTGCTTCTCTTAGTTATCTGTGTCTGATGGGTAGGTTTGTTATGCCAACATGGCCACAGAAGATTGGTGGGTCTGTTGTGACAGCATGGCCAATGAACACACGGGATGAATTGAAGTCCAAAGATAGGAAGGGCTCAACGAGTCCCGCCCTCTCACTTGCTTTCAGATCTTTGGACCAGACAGCTGCCTTTTTTGTCCTGTGCCTCGACCTCCAAGCAACACTACCCATGGGACACCTAATCGTGGACTTCGTTGCTGTGAGTTGAGGTTTCTTCAAGCCCTACTTTGCCACGCTCCTGGAATATACATCTTTTGAGCTAGGCACTGTTGGACTCTGTCATCTGGCTGACTATTGGTGACCTGCTCTGCTGTTTGCTGGCTGTGACCAGATAGCCTGAATTGCTCTACAGAGGACTACTCAGCAGCCCTCAAGACTTGCTGGACTGCCAGTCTTCTAGCTGTCTCACGCAAGTAGGTTGCACCGAGCAATTTGTACTGCTGTATAGATAGTTAACTGTTTCTTTCTTATCTTATATACCTTTCTCTATATATAAATATATTAAAAGAATTACAAGTGTCCGAGTTTTATTTCTCTAAGAGAACTCTGCCTGACACACTGTGTATACCTTAGTACATTTGTAGGTATTTAGGACTACTTCAGAAGTTGTCACTAGAAGGAAGTCTAATTACGCAGGGAACAGAATGACAAATAATGACAACTACGAGGTGATAAGAAATAAAATGTTTCTATTAATTTGAGAAGGTGTGCATTCAAGGGTGAATTAAACATGCTACCAATTTAGGGAAATTTGTGAAATGTTTTCCTCCCAGAGTGGCCTTAGTGATTAACACTTCAGAACAGGTCTGTGCCCATGCTGGGATTAAGCCAGGGAATCAGTTAAGCAGATCTTTTGTTTAACCTTGGTGTATTTGAGAGTGGCAGAAAGAAAGTGAGAGAGACCATTTGACAAGCCAAAAACTTCCCCGGGTTAATCTATCACAGCTATGATGGTGACCTCAGAAATACAGTAAGCAGTGAGGAGAATCAGCTGCAGAATTTTACTCCCCAAGATCTTTTCTTATTATTTTTGAGTCTTACTTCCACAATAAAATCTGTTCTTTCAACTCACATCAAAAGTTCATAAGAATACAGTTCAAGCATCCTCATAAAGAATCCAGGACTTAGAAATGCAAATTTTTAAAATCAAATTCCTTTTTAAATAGAATTATGGCAATGTTCATATAGTGTGCTAGTGGAAAAAAAAGATTAGGAAAGGGCTAGATGATTCTAATCTAAGATAGGTTGCTGTATTTGTCAGAGAACTTGTATAAGTATCTAAATTTAATCAGATGAGATTAAAAAGTATTGATACTTCATTCTCTCAATTTATTTTTTTAATCAATGGAAGTTGAAAAATGATTGGAATTGTCATTGGAATTATTTGCGCCTTTTCATTCAAACAGATTGAATGTCTATTGACAAGGAGCATAGTTAATGTGGTTTGCCATGTATAATAATTTTGACTTTTATACAATAATTTCTGAAAACAAAAGTGTATACTTCATGTCAGGTTTTGATGATAGCATATAATCATTTATTTGTCAGAAGCTGCAGAGAAAAGAGTTTAATGATCAATTTAGTCAAAGACTTTTCCAACCATACCTCATATTTCCTTCATTTTGCTTTTGTAGAAGTCCAGGGAGAATAGTGACTGAAAAAGAAGATGAATATTTTTCCTATACAATGTTTACACAGAAATATATATAATAACTGGATGAGGATACTTCAAGTATAACAATACTTTGAAATGAACGAGGATGATAAGAAAATAATTTAAAAATGAAACAGGTATGGGAACTATCTCTCACATCATATCCATAACAATGGTACTTCATCTGTAAGTATATTAAATGACAAGGATCTATCATTTAAAGTCTGACACTAAAGTTTTATCAACATAAAATAAATATAAATGTAAAAGAACTCTTTACTGTTCACATGGACGTAAATTTAATTTTAAAATAATTGTCCTCAAATGTATGTATAGATGCACCAGAGATATAGGTCTGGAAGGAGAAGGGGGAAGAAGAATAGCAAATGAAATTAAAATGAACTGTACTAGATTATACAACTTCCACTTCTATAAGTTCCCAGCCTTAAATTGGTATTGTATACTAATGATTCATTTATGTCTGAAAGTCCAAATAAAGGCCTTCTAACTAGAATATTAATTTATTAAAAGGTTTGTGTGTTCTTATTTATCTTAATAAGACATAGCAATATCTTTGAATTGTAAATATTTCCACGGATGATTATTGCTTAGTGTTGTTATTTGCAAGTGCTGCTGAGTGGCTTATGGCCCGCCATGCAGCAGAGGAGAAGCCTCCCAGAGGAGTTCCTAGAAGCAGCATGAGTCCCAGGGCATTCTCCACCAAAGCCTCGGGGTCCCTAGGACTGCTGGCCTCTCCTGTCCCAGTTCACCTCTACCCTAGTTAGCCCTCAGGGCTCCTTCAATTTCTTAGGAGACATGTTTCAAAGCACCGCTGACAGTCATTCCATCCCTGCTAGGAAGTTAGCTGCCCCCTAGCATTTCATATGAAACCACATAATACCTTCAGTCCTATCATTGGAAATAAATAAATTAATTAAATTAAAAGTGCAAACATAAAAGTGGATAACCAACTCCAGTCAGACAATCACTTTTAGAATAGAATTGTCTATAGAATATTTCTCTGATTTTCCACACAAAATGTTATAAAAAGTTCATAGAGGTTACACTTGAAATAGATAATGAGGGTTTTGCCCTAAATGTTTATGCCCACACAAAGAATACATTAACTGTCAAATGATATAAGTCTAGTCTCAGGCAATGGGTCCCACTCAGGCAATGGAATAACCACACAGATTTTGACCACAAGGTCAATGCCTCAGAGGACCAGTAGATCAATGAGAAAGAGATGAAGCTGCCTGCTTCCATGACGATTTACAGTTTCAGATCCTCAGAGAGTGTTTTTCTCTGACTTCATAGACATGGTCACTTTGAGTGGGAATCCAGTCACCAGCAGTGGGTGGATGGGTTGTTTCAAACATTCAAAAACAAGACAAAGCTAAGAAAGCTTTCCTCTAAGAGTTATATGTTCATAAGAAAAGGAGAGTCATGCCTAAAAATGAAATTAATAATTACAAAATTATATTCTTTGGGACAAAAACAAAAGGAAAATAGAATTTTTTGTAAGACATGAAACCTCTAAAAGAGAGAAGATGGGCTCACACTGTCAACATTCCTAGCTAGAGTGGTGATAAATGAGGTAATAAAAGCAGATGAGGTTTGTTGTTTGTTTGGGGCAGGATAGGGGAGGGATAGAGACATTACTTACCTCCAAATGTCTAAATATGTAAGGCTATCTGAACAAAAATCCACAGCTACTGAAGTCACGTCAATTTTAGCTCCTGGTTACTGAGTGGGGCAGGGCAGACCTGCTCCCTAAGACTCCCGAGGTTGTGTGTGGAAGCAGATGAGCTCATGCTTCTCCCTCAGGGCTGCTGGCCAGTTCAAACCACGGTCCATCCTGTGGTTTGCACTGACTTCTGAGCTTTAAAGTGGCAGTGAAAATTGTATTTACTGCTTGTTTCTTTTTCTAACAATAGTGGACATTTTTAGTTAGGCACCATATCCCCTATATGACAGGAACAAGCAGATATTTTAACTTTGTTCATTAATGAGCTGATTTCTTATCCACACAATTGGCCTTAATTAAATAGGAGACCATATGCCAGGGGGTTTGTCCACCTCAAGAGACACCCCCTAGGCAATATTGAATACCAAATACGTCTCCCTTCTCCCTCAAGTTTATACCTGTGAGTGAAACCCACTATCCAGAGATCTTTTTTCTACCAGCTATATTCTAGTAGAAATCTTATCTTGCTTAATTCTGTCTCTTTTCCTTTTCCTGTCTGTCTCACTCAGTATCTCATAGTATCACAAAGAATCACAGGTGCTACTTCTAGGACGCTTGATTTAAAAGTCATCTCTAAAGGGGGAAGCAAACAGATGGGGGCAGAGGCAGAAAGGATTAGAAGTGAGAATTCCTGATGATACCTCACTTAACAGACAGTTTTCATTCAAGTCATTTTTCTCTAATAAAAGCAACTCATTTAAAAATGCAATCCTTAGAAAATCAAAATAAAATAAATGAGATAATATATACATTTAGTTACAGGGCATAACCAGGAGGTAGAAAATATTCCGAGTAACTGGAAAACATTGTGTTGTGTTGTGATGTACTTATACACATTTACTGTGATAAACATAAGAATGAAAGGGAAACAAGCCCCCAAAGCTAATGGTTCTCAGTAATCACACATTTTTGGAAGGAGAATAGAAGGGTTTCTCAAAGGTTGTTATTTTCAGCCCCCACGGAGCCAGTTCTGACTCATAGCAACCCTCTGCCCAACTAAAAAAAACAAAAAAACACTGTCCGGTCCTGTGCCACCTCCCCTTTGTTCCTTTGCTTCAGCCCATGGTTAAAACCATCTCATTGAAGACTTTTCTCTCATTCTCTGGCCCTGTGCTTACCAAGTACAGTGACCTTCTCCAAGGACAGGTCCCTCTTGACAACATGTCCAGAGTATGTAAGACAAAATCTCATCACCTTTGTTTCAAACAAACTGCTTGTTCACAGACAGATTGGTTTGTCCTTTTCACAGCACATGATACTTTCAATAGTCTTCACCAAAACCACACATAAAACACACTGATTCCTTTTTTTTCTCTTCGTAATTCAATAGCCAACATTGCATGCACAGGAAATGACTGAAAATAACATTGTTTAGATCGGGTTCATGATAGTCCTCAATGCTTTAAAGATGGCTTATGCAGCAGATTAACCCAATCCATCTGGTCTTTTGATCAGATGTTTCCATCTGTTTCCTGCTGTTTCCATGAGCATTGATTGTGTGTGCAAGAATGACAAAAACCTTCGCAACTCACTCTTCTCTTCAGTCCCTTGATGGCCCTTGATGATCCAGCTGTAAAGATGACGCTCTTCTTGACATTGAGTTGAGATCCACACTGAAGGCTACAAAGCTTGATTTTCACAGCAAGAGCTTCAACTCCGCTTTGATTTCAGCAAGCAAGGCTATGTTGTATGCATATTGCAGGTTGATATTAAGCTTTTTTTCTAATCCTGATGCTGAATTCTTCATACAATCCAGCTTTCAGGGTGTTGTGCTCAGCATACAAATTGAATCAGTACAGTGAAAAGATACGACCCTGATGATGCCCTCCTCTCCGGATTGTAAACCATGCATCAATCTCTTGCTCTGTTTGCATAACTGCCTCTAGACCCATATATGAGTTCTCAATAAGCACAATTAGGTGTCCAGAAATTCCAATTCTTCTCAAGGTCATCAGTACTTTTTTTAAGGTCCACACAGTCAAGTGGCTTTGCATAGTCAATAAAACAAAAGTAAACCATGTTCTGGTTCTGTGCTTCCAGCCATGATCTATCTGAAATGAGCAATGATATTCCGTAGTCCACCTGCTCTTTTCAATCCAGCCTGAACCAATGGTACCACTTTTGTTGCATGATCATTAACAAAAGTTTATTTGCTTGTGGCACTCATTATAATTTTCTAGAATCTGAGATTTCCGTTGGGTCATCTTTGTTTGGAATGAGTACAAATAAGAATCTTTTCTAGTTCTTAGCTCAAATCGCTACCTTCTACATTTCCTACCATAGACTAAGAAGTGCTTCCGGTGATTTCTCAGTTCGCTGAAACATTTTGAGCATATGTTTGGCTAATGCCTTCAGCGCAGCTTGCAATTCTTGAGGTTTAAAAACTGCCTGGAAAAATTCCATTTGCTTTCAAATAGTTGTTTGAAGGTCCCTAATCTGTAGATTTGTGAATAAACCTCATGATACCACGCATTTTGGTATCATTGACGGCCAATATTTTATAGTGGAAAAAATACGCAACCTTCCTAGTCATGGGTCCAGCTGAACATAAAACAACACCTGATCATTTTGAGTTTCTCTTTCCCACAATTTTCTCTAAACCCCGCGTCTTCCCACGCAAGCCAAAGTTATGTCTGAGTGAAGTCATCTCCCACATAATCAGGAGGAGACAGCGTGCTCTCCCAAACCTAGGCTTTAGTGCCCCAACCCCCCCCCCCCTCACCCCAACCAGGGTATAGTAGGGCTTTCTCAAACTCTCTTGCCTTAGGCTGTTCTCTGTCTCTGTTCGTCTCCACTCTGCTTCACCATTTCCCCCACTTTTCCACCTTGTCTCTCGGTTCTCCCTTCTCTGTTCATTCTTTCTTCCTTCATTCTCCCTCGCTGGAGAAGCCCCAGCAGGTTCCCAATAAAGCTTGTTAATTGGTAATTGCATTCCAATCCAGTCTAATTTTCTATCACCAAGTGGTCCTGGATACCAAATATTACAGCCTCTCTTCCTTATTTCAAAAGCCCAGACTCAAGAATATTTCCTCTCGTGTATATTGTAGTTTCTGCTTTCTTCCTACTTAATAGCTATTTTTTAATAATACAACGTAGGGAAACAATTCCCTGTTTTAGGTGGACAATGAGCAGGGTGAGCCACGGCCCACTCTGACCCTCTCTCACTCTGCAGCCGGGCTCAACAATCGTTGTCCTGTGCACCAACTGCCCATGGCTGCTGCCAGCCCTGCCCCACCGCCAAGTATCCTTCTCAATGCTGACACCAAGCGCACCTCCTTCTCAGCTGGGTTCTGTCATTCAAGACAACCTCCTCACAGAGCTCACAGGCTCTGCTCACGATTACAAGTTTATTGAGGATGTTTAACGATTCCAACTCATGTGAGATAGGCTCAGCACACAGTTGTTCAGTCAGGACAGTGTCTTCTCTGTCATGCCTCTAAGCAGACTCTCTGTGAGCCTTAGCCTCCTGGACTCCTCTCTGCCTTTCTCAGGCAATGGTGCGCCACCAGACAGCAGAGGCACTCAGCTCCATCTCTATGGGTCAGTAAGCGCATATACCTTATATGTGGCTGAAACACCTCACTCCATGAGCCAGTCTTCTGCCCTAAACACTCCGTTTTATGTGCTTAGTGGGCCGGAGAATCCAGCATTGCATCTCTTCTTTTGGCTTCTGGCTTTCCTGTTTGTTTTGGTGCTCTTCTGCCAATTCTATGGCATCACAGCTTTCTCCTGGGCCAAGAAGGTTCCTGGCCCAGGAGTTTCAGGGGTCAAAAAAATACCTTTCTGGTTCTGCTTTCTTCAAGATCTACTCCCCTTCCTGCTTCTGAGATGGATGATTTGATCCCGAAGAGTCACCATAATCAGTGACTCACAGCTGGCTCAAACTCCAAGCAGGCTCTTCCCCCACCTGTGCATCCCAACCCTCAGAAAGACAAAGATCGTTTGCACAGACCTGTGGCTAGAAGAGCCACATTAATAATTCTCTGCATGATGTACCTACAGTAAGCAAACATCTCAAACTTAGGAGGCAGTCTATAAAATGGATGCATTGCCTAAATAGGCAAGGAAGAGAAAACTTTGTATTAGTAAGAATATAATGTACAATGTGCTACAATATATCAAATTTGGTTATATCCCTGAGTCAATAATGCTATTGAAAGACAGAAAAATGATCATATATATGGTTCATTTATAGTGGTCTTGTTAGGTGCCAATGTCAACTCAATGGCCGCTCATTATGACACTATGCGACAACATACATATATGCATACACATAGATGATATCAGGGAACATCTTTTTAAATCTAGTACAGGAAACATTTTAGGCATCATTATAGAACAATCTCAGCTAATGAAGACAGGCTGATACAATTTGAGTATGAACATTTTGAGTCATTAATTGTCGAATGCATATAGGGCATGATCACCAAGCATATAAAGAGGAGCAAATAAATAATAGCCCTCCTGAATAAAATACAGACACCTTCTGTGAAATGCTTTACCAAAAGGTCAAACCCAAATCTGATCAATCTCTAGCTGTAACATGAAATTCAAATGTCAAATGTCTGCTAGATGATGGCTCTGGGGTGCAATCAGCCCTGCACAGTCAGTGGGAAAGCTATATAGGCCAATACTGACTTTCTATAGAGAGGCAGTGAGAGAGAGAGAGAGAGAGAGAGAGAGAGAAGAGAGAGACATTACTTATAGCAATGATTTCCTTTTAAAAATCCCAACACCCAGGTTACCTTTCATATCCCATACCAATTAAATTCTAAATTTAACTCCAAATTCTGAATTTTTATAAAAAGAAGACTACCTGGTTTAAAGATTTCTAGGTGACCTCAATGTGCAACAAAATTAGGATAATACTTACATGCAGATTAACAAAAAACATAAGAGGCCTATGAAATAAGTGCTAATTATCCAGTTCTTATTGAATCAAGCAGCACAGTGGGGGAAAACAAGCATGATGCCATTGGAGAAATTTGTATACTGGATTAAAAAATATAATTATATACTATCTTTTAAAAACATGATAGTAGCATTTGAATATTTTTCCTTCTAACTTAATTTTATTGTTGAAAGTATAGAATAAAGCAGATAAATTCCACAGTTTCTACATTAACAATATGATAACATGCATTGTATACTTTGACTAGGCAGTCTCACCTTTCCTGAACTGGAGGGAACTTCGCTTCATTTACAGAAACTCTCATAAACTCCTGTCTAAGTTTTCAAATTGTTCTTTCAGTGCAATTCCATAGAGATACTTCTTAAAGTACATAAAGCTCAAGGCAATCATTTTTAAAACAAACAAAAAAGCAAACAAGCAGGTAAGGTAAATTATTGTTTGATTTTAGGAGGACTTCAGGAGATCTGTTTAAGACTTTAAGATGACCTCAGGGCAGTAGTGTCAGGGGATCATCCAGCTTCCACTTCATGGTTTTGTAGAGTACAGAATGCATGATAATTGAAAAAAAATGTTCTGCATTTCTCACATTTGGCTATTTCTTAGGTATTTCAAAAACATACTGAAATGTTTAGAGATCAAATTATCAGACACAATCTTGAGTGGTAGGGCAGTGGTTATATGTTTCAACCCACCTAGTCACTCCAGAGGCAAAAGACCTGGCAATTTGCTTGCATAAAGAATATAGGGAAGAAAATGCTATCAGCTAGGTCTACTCTGTCACATGAGATTCATATGAGCTGAAATTTATTAAGGACACCTAACAATAAAAATTACACATATGGATACAAAAAGTTCAAGGAAAATGAAAGGAAAAAATAATGGATTTTCCCCATAAGCATTTTTAACTCTCTTATTTGTTTATATGCCTCTGTCTGTGAAATGCATATGGGATTTTTTAAAAATATAATCTATAGGCATTTGTATGTTGGTCAAGGTCGATATTGTCAGAACTCTTTGAAATGCAGGGATGTCAAAAGCACACAGGTGGTCAGGTTTTACCTAATTTGTAAGCTAGCATGCTACTTATCATTTTGTTGTGGTGGTGGTTATGGTTGTGGGTGTTGTTTTTCACAAACACTTGTAAGGATACAAGATAAAAGAATACAGTTGACATCAAAATAAGAGCTAGATTGTCAACACTCAAACTCTGGGCTGATAATGTTGTGTCCAATCTGACAGATGATAAGTAAATTAACTTACAAGACATACTGAAAAAGTTTTAGCTCCTCAGGAAAATAATACGTTTCTAAATTTATAAATTTCTTTATTTCTAAATTTTCCAGAGACATAAAAGACAGAGCATGTATTAGCATAGTTAAACCCCAAATCAGTATGTTCTTCATCATTGTACAAGAGATTCATAGTCATATGCTACTAATTGAGATATCTGACAAAAATAATAAAGGTAATCTATAAGCACCTACAAGGTGAATAAGATAATTAGAAAGTTTTATGTACTGGACATCTCATAGTAATGTGGTCAATGGGGAAATTACATGGAGCTTTCAGCCCACTGTAAGATTCTAATCTATTTCCAGGTCCAACAAACTCAAAAAGACATCTCATTACAAACTGCCTCTCTAGTGACAATATAAAACATAGAAATAAATAGCTAAATGATACCCCCATGAAAAATCCAAAAAGTGATTTCTTTTTATATTTATTTCACTGCAAACTAGTACATTAACTTCCACCACCTATTATTTTATGTAATCGCCTTTAATGACCTCACAGATCCTCTGGGTCACATTTTTAGGCAGTGCTTATATGATGGCCTAGGTGCTTAGTGCTCCGAAAGCCGAAATACTACAAATGGGTGGTGTTAAAGAACACAGTTATTTTTTCATTGTCTTGAAGGCTAAACTACAAATCTGAATCTCAGTCCTGTCAATTTTCTCTTTGTAAGTAGTCTCTGGTGGTCCTCATTCCTTGCTTATGAAGGATCTTCAAATTGCATCTGCTTTCCCTGTACACAAATATCTTTGTGCCTAATTTGTGATCTGTATACATAAAAAAAAACAACCTTGATCTACAACCCATCCTCAGAATATTAACTAATTAACAAAACAAAAGAAATCCTTCACCCCTCCCTCCCCCGCCCCCAACATGTACAAAGGTAAAAACCAACATTCAAACCTTTGCTGCCAATCAAACTCACAGGGACCTTATATGGGATAAAGTAAAACTCTTTCTTCGAGTTTCCAGGACCATACAACTTCACCATGACAAACAGCCTCATCTTGCTTCCAAGGAACACGTAGCGCATTTAAACCACCAGCCTTGCAGGGAAATTTTAATCCAAAGCAACAATAGCTAAAAGGATTCCAACTCACTTGAGACTTCAAAAAGTTTTGAAAAAGTATAATTAAAAGATAATTAAAATTTTCACAAGTTTTTGAAGCCCCCTCATGATATGCACAGTGGGGGCTTGAGTGTGGTTATACTGTTCATAAACTTCACCAGGCGCAGTCACCCTATTGCCAGGGCTGCATTCTCTGGGGTTCTCTCGGCTCCTAAAGGTTGACTGTAGCTCTAGTGGGCCCCTCCCCCTCACAGAGTCCTTGTTCAAAAACAGAAAAGTCTTTCAGTATGTAAAGGAAGCCTTCAATAACCTGGCCAAATCATGACCATGGCTGCCCAATAACCCTTGCTATAAAATGTAGCCTAATCAGGGAAATGACCTGTGCTGTTACCTTCACTGTTTATGTAGAGTATGTACACCAGATGGAGTTCCTGGTACAATGGTTAGCATGCTTGACTGCAGAATTAAAGATTTGTAATTCAGCCCACCCCGGAGCACCTCAGAACCAATGGCTGCTGACCCGCCTCTGAAAAGATTATGAGAAAGTGATGTGCAATGATTCTACTCCATGGTCTGGCCCCCTTAGGATCAGTGCAGCTGTAGTAGACTTTGATTTGTTTAACAATGGATTTTCAAAATTATTTCCATACCAATACCTTCTTAAAATTAGTTGGTATTTTTATTTTCTGTGCACGTCTACTGGAAGGTGACTAATCATGGGGCTGCTAGTGGAAAAGGCAGCGGTTTAAAGCTTACAGATGTTCCATGTGAGAAAGATGTAGCCATGTTCTTCACTGACGAGGACAGCCTCGGAAGAGCTAGGTGACAATTTTACTGATGTGAAGGTCGGTCCTCTCACGTGCACAAACACAGACAGAGCACAAACGGTGGCCCAGGGTGAAGCCAATGCTTTACTAAAGCATAGGGTCACACCAAAAAGTAGAAAAAAGTCCTTCTCCTAAGGTGTGAAGGTCATTTTAAGCATAGATAAGATACACAGAGCTCTAGACAATTCAAAGGAGCTGTAAAGTTGACCAGATTTTAAGCCGGACACCATTGACATGGGGCTGTGGAGGGTGGGGGGTGTTCTTGATTAGAAATTTGGTCTATATGGAGCAACAAAAATTTTCATAGAACACAAAAATAGTATTGTAATATATTTATTTTTATTTTAAAACATTGCGGGACCTTGTTAAATTGTTAAAAAGCAGCATGTCTGGTCTGGTCACCAGGTGGGATCCTACAGCTGTCCTAGCAGTTTGTCCTTGGGTCTCTTGGGTAGTTTCTTTTAAATCTAACATGGCTTTGGCTCAAGGTCAGTGTGTTTCAGATTGAGCTCAAGCTCCAGGTCTCTGAAGGACATTCTGAAGGTGTTCATCAGGGCCTGACTTGAAGGATCACATGTTTACTAAACCTGTTCTCACAGGGTCCTTTGTCATAACCTTTGCAGGCAGAAAATGCTGTCCCTGTAAGTGGAGTCCCACAGGGTCACTATGGACTGGTTTGGCACTCTTATAGCAATTTTGGTTTGGGATTTTCTGATTTTCAATCGAATCTTCTTTAAAATAAATATTTGTCTTTATTTTCCAGTTTTTTTCATGTTTAGAACAGCGCCTGGGACAAAGAAGATACTTCTATGTGTGACTGAATGTGACTATACAAAGAATAAGTAAATAGTTTGCATAAAATCATGGTTCCACAATTAGGGAATAGGAGAGAGATCATTTTTAACTCTTTCTTACAGTGACTGTGACAGCATAATCAAATATACAGGAGATAAAAGATCTGATATAATTTCAAAGGTATAAGAAACCATACTTAGCACCCCTTGAGAAACTTACATAGAAAGCATTAAAAATGGAAAAAATATATTGTATATTTTGAATTTAGCATACTTAATAAAAAGACAATTAGTTTCTAATTCTATATCAGAACAACAACTTAATGACTCTGGTTAATTTAAATGGCTTTCTTACTGACAATATATGAGATTTTCTTCTTAATGTTGAATGCAATCCTTTTTTTTCTCTCTCTTCTACCAATCAGTAAGTGAAAAAAAAAGGTGTCTTATTGCCTTAATGTCTACTGTTTTGATAGAAAAGTAAAACATTTTTCACAGATTTTCAGCCGTGGGCCATTTAATTTCTTACTCTGAAATTTCTCTGACCATTCTTCATTTTTAAAATATTGGTATCTATCTCACTCCCATTTGTATTATCTTGTTATTTAGCATTATTGCTAGATTGAATGATTCTTATTTGTGCAACATAAAGCTAACTACAAACAGGGCTTACTAAATTTTCTTACATATATTTGAATAGAGAACTGGATTTTGAATACTATATTTCTCTAATTTCAACACTTTTATTTTACAATCAAGAAAAATAATGATGCTACCCTCTAATTGAAATAACCTTAAAATTAGTATTTATGGCAGTGCAATGTGTAAATTACACATTTTCTCTATGCTTTTCAATATAAATTTACAACTTGTACTCTAGACCAAGTTTGAATCATAGATTTAATGAGGTCATTTTTAATGACCATTAAGGTCTTTAACATATATGTATCTAAAACCCAGCAATGGGCACTGGCGTCAAGTCACTTCTGACTGGAGGCGACCCCAGGGAGTGAGTGGAATGGCCTGTGTGGTTCCCACAGATGGATGGGGGTTTGTGAAGCAAACGGCCCTTTGTTCTCCTGCTGAGCAGGCTGGGCTTGAGGAGCTGACCTTTCAGCTAGCAGTCAAGCACTGAACCACTAACACAAACAGGGAGCTAGTTATGTGATAAGACCCTTAAAATTACCCAAAATCAATCAAGCATGAGAAAGTCAAGTCTCTACATCAATTTTGCCTTTGACAAAATAACACGAATGTCTAAATAAAAATAGTGAAAGAATTTAACACATACAGAAACCACCAGACTAGGGGGGTAGGCATTTTGCTTCTGTCCAAGTTCTCTGAGGATGTTCTCGTGTGCTCATCTGCCAGTGCTTTGTCTTCTCAGATGTCACTGCTTGCTTTCTGTGGAAACTTGTATAAACGATTGGGCAAAGAATGGCTGCAGGGGCCAGGATGAAAGAACACAGCAGTAACAGTGCAAAAGACCGTGCTAAGTCAGCACCTGCCCAGGGAATGACTGGGATCCGCAGGAAGCGACACACAGCTCATTTGTGACAATGCACAGCTATGAAGATAAGTCAATCTTTAATTATTTTTTATTCCACAGTTTCTCAAAGCTTAGCAAGCAAAGTTTAGAATGACTTGGATAGCTGATAATACATCTGCTCTCTCTCAGAGTGCCCAGCCAGTCCACCTAAGATGTCTGAGAATCTGCGTTTCCACAAGGGTCTGGTCCAGAGTGCCAGGTCTAACTTTCGGTCTGCCAGGGGCTTTGAGCAACAATAAGGTGAGCTACCATAGGGAAAAAATCCCTTGCTGGTAAGTATATTTCAATTCATAGTGACCTGGTCGAAACACTGCACATGGTTTCACAGCCTTTCAGCGGGCATGTAGCCTTCCTTGTCTCACTTGGAGTTGCTAATGAGTTTGAACCAATGACTTTGGTTAGCTAAACAATGTTTACTCCTAGAATTTGGGTGGAGCAAACATTTAACACACCCAATTAAAAGTAGAAAGGTTGAAATTCTAAGTCTACACAGAGCACTTCTAAAGAAAATCCTCAGTGCCTCCCTTTCCAAAACACTCTGTAAAAATCCTATAGAACATACTTCTGCTCTGCCCCCGTCTGAGTCACCATGAACTAATAATGTTTGACACTGCGGTATCTGGTGGTTTCCACTGTCCTTATTCATTTCTTTCCTAAGAATTACAGCTATATAAGCATTATGTCCATACATATGAAGAGATATAAAAAGCAGCAGTGGAGTCCACACAAATCATAGCCCAATGTACAATAAAGCATACAGCATGATAAAGCTCTGGTCATGATTGCCAGCATGTTTTAGTACCTTTGTGACTACTGTGGCTTAGGGTCTCCCATGCCCACACTGGTCCTCAATTTCACCAAATATAATGTCCTCATGCTTTTTCTTGCTGATCCCTGTTTTCTTTTTATTGCACATCAGTAGCTTATACCATATAAAAATATTGAAGGGGTAGGCTTATTGAAATAATTTCCACCTAAGCTTGAACTCTATTATTATGTTCTGTTACATATGGTCCTCTGGAAAAACAAAACCAGGACACATATGAATTTAATACACTAATAATTATATAGCTATAGACATAGATAAGTTTATACAGTGAAAAAGAATATAACAGCTAATTAGTCCACACAGCAGGACAGAGGGCTCAGGTCAATTCACTTTTGTGGAACAGTCAATACACTGGAAGTCTTTCAACTCACATGGACTGCCAGGTCCAAAGGCAAGGAAGCACACCCTCAAAGGCAAGGCAGGCAAAGTCTGCCTGGAGGGAGAAAACAGCAGGGCGGGTCAGCACTCAGCACCTGAGGAGTTTAGCAAAGCAGGCCCCGATGGGATATCAAACGGAAGCAATGCAAGGTAACAGAATCCGCCAGCCTCACGCTCAGGTGCTGTATGTAGCAGCCACATGGCAAAGCAGAACTCAAAGGAACTGCATGGTCCACAGGTTGGCCATGATCCACAGGTTGACTTGGTCCACTGGAAGTGTAACGCACAGGTTGAGGCGGGAAACTAGTAAAAGCAGCAGCTCCTTGGTCCCATCACCAGAGAGCAAGTGTTTTAGTCTGGGTAGGCTAGAGGAACAAATTTCATAGACATGCATATAGATATAAGGAAAAGGTTTATATATAAGAGGAACAGGACATTGAGCCCAGTCCAGTTCAAAGTCATAAGTCCGATATTAAACCATATGCCTGAAATCAGTCTATAAAGTCTCCTTCCCACTCACGAAGTCACAGGTCAGTGGGTGCAGAAACCTGATAGTGGCAGAGGTCTCCACATAGCTCCTCGCTTCCAGGGCTCAGGGTCCATCAACAGCAGAAGCAACTTATCACTGACAGAGGTCTCCATGTGGCCGCCCCAGCTTTAGAGGTCTGGCTCCATCAGGGCAAAACCGTGTGGCTTCTCCGCCGGCTCCTCCACCTTCTCGGATGCTGCCAGCTTGTCTTGTCCATGATTAATCGTCTCTGAGAATAACTCCCAACAACTGGGGAAGATAGCTTCTCACCTTCACGAGGGAAATATCGCGATATTTCCCAGAAGTCTCAGGAGAAAGCCGTGTCCACATAGAGGCCTCATTGGCTACTCAATGGCTATCTCCAGATTAACAGGCTAGACTGCACCCCTACATTTCAATCATAAAATTAATGTAAGCACATGACTGCCACAGCAAGAGAGATGGAGGTGAACCTTGCAGAGCGTGTATCTCTTTGTTCTCCAATCAAAATCCAATCTGATCAATACCACTTGTTCCTATTGGCCAGGTTAGCACAGTAAACTTAATAATCACACATGCACACTAAGAAAAATATTCAAAATTCCTAGGAGATTGTTTCCTTTTGGTGAATTGACTAGAGCAAATAAGTTGGACACAGGTTTCCAATGAGGGCTTTTGAAAGTAGATCACCATGCCATTATTCTTAGCCTATTCTATTCTGAAAACTCTGTTGAAATCAATCCACCACAGGACACCCTGCTGGAATTTGAAATATCAGTGGCATAACTTCCAGTATCACACACTCAATACCTAGCTACTGATTACTTCTATGATAGACACCAAGGAAAATATCATTAACAAGGAATATTATTTTCTTCCCTCAGAAAACATGTTTGCAAATGAAAATCAATAGACACAAAGCCATGTATTTTGATGTAATTATCCATATGCTTTAATTAGATAAAATATGGCAACAAAATAGAATCCAGTGTGATAAGCAGGATGGCCGGAAATAGATTGTTGAAGGTGATTGTTGTATTAAAGAACAGAAATCTAAGTTAAGGAAACTCTCATATGATATGTTAAAAGATATTCCAAGAAGAAACAGAACGTTCATACCTTCAAAAATTCATAAGTTAGAAAACATGCTAAGTGGGAATGAAAGCCAAAGTGTGGAACTCAGATTTCGTGTCTTACAATAGGACTAGAAAATGAGGGTGCTGTTATGGATATCTCCGCATCCCAATCTGAGGTCAGTTTCTGGTACAGGGGTTGGTGCAGGTGCTGTCAAGATGTGTCTGACTCACAATGTCCCCATGTGCCACAGATGAAGCACTGCTGGCCCTGGGCCATCTTCATAATTGTCGGGTTTGAATCCCCGATGTAGCGACCATGTCAGTCTATCACATTAGGTCCCTCCTCTGTTTGGCTAGTGCTCTACCTTAGCAAACATGGTGTCTTTCTCCAGGGATTGATCTCGTGGGATTAGGAGGGAGTGACACCCCCTCTCCCAAACCTGGAATTTGTTTTTCAGATATATGTATTTTATTTTATTTTTTAACAAAACAATCTTATCACCTTAAAAGTACTCTCCCTTACATTCGATAAATTTAAGTCAAATCTGCAATGCCATCCTTGGAATCATTTTTCCAACTCATCTGTTGGGATTGCTGACAGCACCTCCCTTGTTTTTCCCTTTACCTCTTTTATGTCGTCAATGGCTGTCCTTTCATGTCCCTCTGCATTCATGGGGGAAAAAAAGTCACACAGAGTGAGATCAGGTGAACCAGGTGCATGGGACAAGAGAGATTTTTTTTTTTTACCCCAAACTGGTGAACTGAGCAGGTGCATTGTCATGGTGGCCACACCAACTCCCCATCTTCTACCATTCAGGATTTTTTTTTCCCCATACACTGTTCCACTATCTTTTCAGAACCTCTAAATAGAAAACCCAATTAACAGCTTGACTGGTGGAGCAAGCTCCAGATGCACGATGAGTTGATATTTTCATCTGTTCTCGAAGCTGATGGACATCCAGAACAAGATTTGTCTTCAATCAACATTTCACCTTCTTTAAAAATGAGAAAACCATTCAAACATTTGAGTTTTATCATAGCATGTCCTTGTAATCTGTGTTAAACATCGCAACAGTTTTTAGGGCATTTTTCCTGAACAGGAAACAAAATTACACAGCTACATGCTGTTCTCATAAATCAACTATCATAAAAATGAGGACCAAGCAAAACTTCTTTCACAAAAAAAGTCACTGTGACGAGAGAGAACCTTCCCGGGGATGCCAGTGGGTACACTCCCTCAGAGTGAATTGCTTGATGCCACCTAGTGGTGAAGAATGTGTACTACCAAAAGTCTGCTCAGTCCAGTGTAATTTCTTTTATTATTATTATTATTATTATTATTATTATTATTATTATTATTATTCCTTTACCCTAACCCAAGTCCGGTGCAATTTCATTTGGGGGGAGAGTAACCCCTCATATATATCCAAAGTATATGAGATGAAGCATTGCCAATCTTGCTGTAAGATACATTCTGATTGTACTTCTACCAATGCAGACTTATTTGTTCCTTTGGCAATTCTTGACTCTCAATATTTTTTGCTAGTATCATCTTCAAATGAATTGATTCTTCCTTGGTCTGCCTTAATGAATGTTCCACTTTCATATGATTTTGAGGCAATTAAAAATACCATGATTTGGGTCAGCCAGACATTAGTTCTCAAGTAAACAATCTTCCTTTCCAATACTCTAAAGAAGTCTTGTGCAGCAGATTTACCCATGCAACATATTGTTTGATCTCGACTACTGCTTCCATGAGCATTGACTAAAAGATGAAATTCTTAGCAAGTTCAATCTTTTCTCCATTTATCATGATGCTAACTAAGGTTTTGTAATCCACAGTGAAGGCTGCAATCCTTGATGATCATAAGATGTCCTCTCATCTTGATACCACATGATTCTAGTCTAGCTGCTTTGATTATTTGTTCAGTATACAGATTGAAAGCAGCATAATGAGAGGGTACACCAGCTTTAAATTTTTTCAGCTATGTATTAATTCCTTGTTCTGTTTGCACAACTTCCTCTTGATCCAGGTACTAGTTCTGCATGAGCACAATGAAATGTCTTGGAATTCACATTCTTCTCAAGATATGCATAGTTTGCTATGCACACAGTTGTGTGACTTTGTATGGGCCATAAATAACAAGTGAAAATCTTTCTGGTATTCTCTACTTTCAGCCAAGATCCACTGGACTTCATCAATGATATATCCTTGTTCAACATACTCTGCTGCCTCCTGCATGAAACTCTAACAACCGCCTTTTAATGCAACTGTTCTTGGAGAATACTCAACTAAGATAATATTCAACTAAGTTTAAGGTACATGTGATACTAATGGTATTGTTCTAAAATTTGAGACTATGTGGAGTCACCTTTCTTTGGAATGGGTACAAAGATGGTTCTCTTCCAGTGAGGTAAACAAGTAGCTGTCTTCAAAATTTCTTGCCATAGATAGTGGTACAAAGAAGGGCTAATAAGTATTTGTTTAAGAAAATGAGTGCAAGCCACCTTCCCGACACAATGGCTAAAGACAAAAGTGTATATAAGCAAGTGTTGTAAAGAAAGCTGATGGTTCCCTGCTACCAAAAGCTATAGCATCTGGGGTCTTAAAGGCTTGAAGGTAACCACGTGGCCATCTAGCTCAAAAGTAACAAAGTCCATATGGAAAAAACACACCAGCCTGTGTGATCACGAGGGGTTGAAGGGATCCAGTTTAAGGCATCAAAGAACAAAAAAAATCATATCATTGTATGATCACCTTCCCCATATGAACACTGAAGACCAATGTGTACATAAGCAAGTGTGGTGAGGAAAGCTGATATTGCCCAGCTATTGAGAGATATAGCATGTGGGGTCTTAAAGGCCCCACTTAAACAACTGCCCATCTAGCTCAGAAGCATCAAACTTTACACAAAAGAAGCATCCCTGTCTGTATGAGCATGAGGTGTCGAGGAGATAAGGTATCAAGCATCAAAGAACAAAAATCATATCATTTTGAATGGGGTAAGGGGATTGGGGAATCAAGATTCATCTGTAAGCAAATGAACACTATTTTGCAGAGAGGTTTGGGGGAGGAGATGAGCTAGTTGCGGTTCAGTGTGACATTGATGACACATACAGCTTTCCCCTGGTACTTAAATGTTTTCTCCCCTCCCTACCCCACAATCATGATTCCAATTCTATCTTAAAAATCTGTCTATACAAGAGAATGTGCACTGGGGGCCAGGAAACACAGATAGGAACTAGAAATTCAGAAAATCCAGGACATATGATCACTTCATGATCAGTGGTGAGAGTGGTGATACTACTGGGAGGGTGGAGAGAAGTGATGTAGAAAGGGAAAACTGGTTACAAGATTACATATATAATCTTCTCCTGGGGGATAAAGTGTGTGAAGGGAGATGTCAGGAAGTGTAAAATATTATAAAATAGTAATAATTTATAAGTTATCAAGAGTTCATAAGGGTGGGAAGTGGGGAGGGAGGGAAACAAATGAGGAGCTGATACCAAGGGCTCAAGTAGAAAGCAAATGTTTTGAGAATGATGATGGCAACAAATGTACAAATGTGCTTGACACAATGGGTGTATGTAGGGCTTGTAATGAGTTGTGTGAGCCCGCAATCGAAGATTAAAAAATGAAAGCATTAATGATGACTTGAATAAATAAGCATATTCTAAAGATAAAATATGAATATCAAATTCCAGGTTATGATATCCTACTGTTTGCAGAAATATCAGTTTTCATAGCTTTATTATATAATGCAGAAGTCAAAATAAATGGTCAAATTTTATTCTCTGATTGTCTAACTAAGATGACCACCTACTTTCACAATTGACACTGCAACAAGGAAAAATGAAGCATTGATTTGACTTTCTTTTCAAGCAGGTAGAATTTCTGAGAATCGCCAGGAGAAAGCAACCCTGATGGAGTCGTCGATGGCGCTCTGTGCTGCTAACCGAAATGTCAGCAATTCTAAGCCACCAGAAAGCTCCCCCAGGAAAAGTTGAGTTTCTACTCCCTGCAAGGGTCGCAGTCCAGAAACTCCCCGGGGTGCTCCACCCTCTCCTACAAGACTGGGATTTGAAATTCACTCCATGGCAGTGAGTTTGAGGATATTTAATATGGACATAGCAGAGCTAATAATACTTAAAACATGTCGCTAGGCCTGTATCATCTTTCACTACTGGAGGTCCCTCCCCAGTAACATGACCACCCCATGACCAGCAAGCTGATTCAGACTTCTTATGGCCCGGGAAAATATAAGCTTTCCGATGTAGTTTCCAATGCTGGGCTCTTCAAGGACGCCGACTGTGGTATTTTTCTTCCAGGGAGAAGCAGGTGGCTTCAGACTACCCAGAAGGGATGAGTCAGCAGCCGAGAGCTCCATCCTGAGTCAGGACTCCTCACCAGAACCAGACAAAGCCGATTTCCCCAATGGGAAGGAAGAAAGTAGGTTTCCTACCAGCGGAGACTTATTCTGTTTATCTTGTTAAGGATACGATGCTATAAGGTGCTCTACTGGTCTATAGGCTCACGCACTGTAAAGCCAACAGGCACCTGTATGACTTTGGAAACTCCAAGGGCTGTTCTCTCTCTGATTGGGTAGCCCTGAGTCAGGGTTGGCTTGATAGCTGTTGGATGGTAGATTGCGTTTTGTATTTTGGTTCATTTTCTTCTTATATTTTCAATAATATTAAGTCACAAATAATATTAGGTAACAACATGGAATAGTGTGAAGTAACAAAAAGATGTCTCATAAAGATAAAAAATGAACTTGAGAAAAATATTCTGCTTACCTCATTTTAATGAAAAAATCATATGGTGCTACAAATAGTGCAAAGGAGAATGCAAAGATAAGGTTCATTTATAGATCATGAATTTAGATACTAGTTTTCAAATAGAGGTAAAACTACCTTCTTATACACTGAGGAGATAGAAGTAAATGTAGTATCTACAGGTTCTGACTTATGTATTATTATATAATCTGTCAATGTATTGTCTGCAACTGCTTTAAAACTTCAAAAATTACAGGTAACAATACAGAACAACATTGACAAATAGTTGTGCTCTAGGTTACTTTGAGTTCTCCTTTGAAGCACAAACTTTCAACTATAAAACTAAACTTAAAATTGAGTATTTATGTGCTTTTAAACTAACTTTAGAAGTTTTCCATGATAGCAATCGGAAATGTTTCATAATTACTAATCTAAAATTTCCTACATATGTAGTCTGTAACTTCTCTATGTATATGCATATATGAATCTTGAGACTTTCAGTTCTGTTGGACAGAGATCTTTGAGTAGAACCTCTGAGTCAATGAACATAGATTGTCCTTTTATTACTCTTCAAACTCTATTAGGCTATTTGAATGTTATCAAGTGTATATGAAATAGTCTATTGCTACCATCAGCAATAATCTACTGCTACTTATTAACAACAGATTTTTATTAGTCTCATTGGAACATTTAGAAAGCCTGGATTAAGCAAGTCTATCAGCTGATGTGGATCTTGGATCTCTAATTAGAACGTTTTAATCTATTTTCATGTACATCTTATGTTTCTTTTTAAAATAAAATTTTTAGTATTAGAGTTAGCACATATTTTTTCATGCTAAATGTGCAGTAAGATTTCTTTTCACTACATTTCCTAACCACAACCATTATTACTAGATTCTTCAATATCAATAATTATTCATGTCCATTTTCAGGTGACACTTAAAAGGGATGCACACATGTCCTGGCTATCATACACAGGAGGCTGATAACTGGAGCTCTGCAACATAGAGCTTGTGAGTCTAGGGTCCTGATCTGGAATTTGCCAAGGCACTCCAACAAAGGAAACAAGAATTACAACACTTTCTTCTACTAGCGAATATGCAATAAACTTGGGGCTGGTGTGGAATGAGGCACACTTAAATGGAGAAAATGGCTTCCTGATTCTGGAGGTCACTAAGATCTGCTATAAAAATTAGTCTTGAGCTGAGCCCCGGTGGCGTAGTGGTTGTGCGCGGGACTGCGGCCCACTGGGATGGAGGTTCAATTCCAGCAGTGGGGCTGGGCCTCCTACTCCCACTACCAGATAGCAGTGACCCCCCCCCCAAAAAAAAAATCAGTCCTCCTTACTCTCTATAGTAGATGTTATGTCCTTAAAGAACGTAAAATGCATTATAGGGAAATAAAGTCAGACTGCATAAAAAATACCTCAGGAGGTTTAAATGACACTTCCTGTCCTAAATAGGAAAACTGACTTTCTGCTTACTTTATAGTTCTAGCCTCCAAATATCATCCCAGCCCAGCAATTTTCCAAGAATCTGCAGGAGTTGCCTTCTGCCACATCTAACTTTGAAATGATAATTCGTTGACAGCCCTTCTGTTAGCTGTTTAGTCTTTACATTCTGATGCACCCAAATTCACCACCATCCAGGTGGAATAAATCTCTGGACAAGATTTATTGCTTTGAAGAGACAGAGCACATTCTTGCACAGTATTTTCTTCTTTTTCTTCCCCATTCCCTAATTTCTACCCCCAGGAACAAAGGCATATGTAATCTTGACTAATAATAAACATTTAATGAAATCAGCATCTTGGAATGAAAGAGTATAGGCTCAAAGACAAAAAGTTCAAGAAAGTGGTTTCCTTAGCAATTCAATAGAATGTGGGCCTTCTGAGGAGGAGGGGGTGGGGTTAGATTCTACCAAGTGTCATTGGAAATGAACATTTGGGGACAAATGACAAGCTGGGGAAGAAGATAATCATTTTACTTAATTTGTTTTAGGTTCACTCATTTCAAAGAACTAACAGCTCTGTCGCTTTGGGCAGAACACGGTGTGATTGCAGCATTTCTATTGAGTGCACTGACACTCGTCTCTATGAGGGTCTCCAACCGAGAGGAACCATGGCAGCATTTTCACATGGGATGAGCTTGTCCGCATCTGTGTGTCCCCACCCTTTGACAGCCCAAATTTAATAAACTTTTAAAAAGTCCTTAGGCAACACAATCATCCAGAGTATTGTTCCATAAGAATATAGATACAAATGAACACATTAATTCAACAACACTGAATTTCATGAGTTATACTAATCACTCCAAAGTATACTTAATGTGCTTAATCTCAAATGCAGCAGGATTTAAACATGTATATAGTTTCAAAACTACACAACTCTGTAAAATGATATGTTTTAGCATGAAAATAACAATTTATGCATTCCTTTATCATACTTTTTCTTTTCTTTCAATGTCTTTTCAACTCATTCAAAATAGTTGATAATTAAAGTGATGATATTTCTACATACAGATGTTAGGGAAGTGAGTTACATTCACATTTGTTGAAGCTCCTTCAATACTATATATTCCATGCCAAAGTATATTTTTTCTAATTGGTTGAGACTGAAAGTCTCTTTAGAAATTCAAAATATTTTAGAACTGTCCATTCAAAAGCAATTATTAACAGAATGGCCAATATTTTGTGTTATTTTTCAGAGTTGAGGGAACATTTCATAGGATCAAAATGAAGTTGTTAGATTGCAGAGGCAGCAGATTTGTAATAAACAAGGAAAAAACAAAATGAATTGCTACACTGACTCCCGTTCATACATTTCCCAGCTTGATGCCAACCAAAACTTGCTTAAATGCGTCTCTGAGGCCAATGGATGGCTGCAGACAAGTCGTCTTGGGAACACACTTGTCTTTGGCACACTGTGTTAAGTGATGATGGATTGCTAGCCAAAGGTGTGCTCTGAGAGCCATCAAAACGCCCTCCGGAGAAAGATGAGACTGTCTGCTCCTGTGACGATTTCCTCTTGGAATGCTGTGCAGCAGAAATTCTCCTCACAAAGTGTTGCGTTGAATTGTTATTGATTTCATGGCAGTAGGTGTTCATCTCTTTAGACTGTCTTAAAAAAATCCAGTCCAAATTGCAGCTCCCCCCAGGGATCTGCTGAGCCAATTAAATTCAGGGCAGAGAAATTAGCTCAGTAAGTTAAGGTGACTGATTTTGGGGATGCCAAAGAAAAAAAAATGCATTTTTTGGAAGGTCACATTGGGTTCGATTAGAAAGAATTTTAAGAAAATTGAAAATTGCTGTGGTGGGGAAAAAACCAAGAAAGTTGGACCGAGGGTTTTTGTTTGTTTGTTTTTCATGAGTCCAAAGAACTGTCTTAGTAACATGTCAGTGGGGAATTCTATCCCATCCACTCTAGCACCTTAATCTCCCCATGTCAGACTTTTTAAATTTTTCGTCCCCAAACTCAAAGAACAAAGAGTTCTGATGCCATAGTGGTCAACATGATTGGATGCTAATCTTGAAGTCGGCAATTCAAAACCGTGAGTGGCTCATTGGGAGAAAGATGATGTCTTCTCCTCCCATAATGAGTCTCTACATGCGGAACCCACAGAAACAGTTCCACCTTGTCTTAGATAGTTACCAGGAGTCAGATTAGTTTGATGACAGCGAGAACTGAAAAAAAACAAACAAAAATGGAACCATTTAAAAGAAACATGATGTGAGCCCTTCAAGTACACCCAAATTGCCATTGTCAAGTGGGGTCAGTCAAAACAGGCAGGATTCTTTGGAGAAAGATTAGATAGATGGGAAAGGCTCCTTTCAGAACTCAATAGAGGATATTTTTAGTTATTTATAATAACTTCATATTTTGGTATTTTTGTTTATCAAAGGTTTTTGGAAAAATGTTTTATGACTTTAAAGTAATACTTTTAAAAGATTATGCTACATAGAGTTGAGTTATAAAATCCAGTGATGTTTTGTCTTCATAATTGGAATCAGGTATTGGAAAAATTTCACTCTGATTAAACATAAATCAAGTTTATGGCTTGCTATATATAACTTGTGTGTTGGTATATTGTTCCATGGAGTTTGCATGCTGGTATGATGATAGAAATTATGCTACCTGCATTTCAGATATCTTCAGTGTTACCCATAGTGGGTAGGCATCCATCAAACATTCAAATTAAACCAACTTAGTAGAAGGAAAATCTTCGACACAGTGGTGGAGCATCATCTGATACAGCACCAGAAAAGGAGTCCTCCAGTGGGAAGGCTCTCAAAACATGATGAAGAAAGAATTGACCTTAATGACATGGAGAGAGTAAAGTTTTCCATGCCCTCCCTTGCTCTTGTGGAATGACTCAAAACCAGAGAAACTGCTGCAAACACCTCTTCATAATCAGAACATAGGATATATGATGTATGTATCTAGAAAAATTGGAAGCCACAAAAATGACCTGAAATGCATAAAGATCAATATACTAGGGCTTAGTGAGCTGTCATGGACTGATACAGACAGTTTAGAATAGAATATATCCCTTTAGATTCTAACATTTATAATTAAAAAATCCTGTCTACCATGTCAATGATAAACTATAGAGGAATGGTAACATTTTCTTTGTCACAGAGAACATATGAAGATCTACCCTTAAATGACATGCAAATGATAGAATACTACCCATATATCTATAAGAAAAAGAAAACATTATGATTATTATTCAATGTATGCATCAACTATTAGTGGCAAAAAGGCACACATTGAAGATATCTACAGACTTCTTCAGTTTGAAATTGATCACACATGCAGTCAAAACATGCTGACATTTACAGGTGGTTGGACCATCCAAAAGGATGCTCAGGGATGTGAGCGTGAACCCGAGCCACGCAGAGGCAGTGCCGCGTAGGTGAATGGAATGGTGCATCCTGAAGCCTTTCCTGGCCAGAATTTGATGTTGCTCTGAAAAACTTTGCCCTTCATCCCATTTCTCCAATTTCTGGTTCCTCTCTCTTAAGACATCAGCAGGAGGTCCAGGCACTTGGACCAAATTGTCCACGCTAACTGAAAAGGAGCAGAGCAGCCAGCACTAGCATTTTCTTTGTGTTTTTGATCAAACATGAGGAATTGAATAGTCAGAACCGAAACAGGAAATTTGAAGACTTGTTTCTCAAAGTACCTGCAGCTTTGATTAATCAATCCTCCACTAATCATGATCAGATGACAGTGTGGCTGTGAATTCTTGGACACTATTATGCTCTCCTGCTTCTGAGCTACCTAATCTGATTGATCTGCTTTGTCTTGCTTTATTCAAGTTTTATGCTCAATAAACAAGTTTCTTTAGGGGCTGAGCCCCGGTGGCGTAGTGGTTGTGCGCGGGACTGCGGCCCACTGGGATGGAGGTTCAATTCCGGCTCCCAGGAGCAAAGACTGGGCCTCCTACTCCCACCACCTGAGGGCAGTGATGCCTAAAAAAAAAAAAATAATAAAATAAATAAGTTTCTTTACATTATATTTGAATTTGTAGTCTGTAATATCCCCTAAAACAAATGAGAGCCATGCAATCTAAAGTTATAGTGACTTGAACCTTAGCTTTTAGCTTCATGAGACAGGATAAAGCTATTTTTGGTAAATCAATAAAGATATGTGTAGGCAGGGATCAAACTGACCCTCACTGGGCTCTCCTACTAGTTGCAATTGTCTTTCAAACACACACTTCCTCGATGAAAAACTGTTTCTTCCTAATTTCCAGAATTTATCAGACCTAGATTGCTAACCTTTTTTTTGGGGGGGGGGTGCATTTTTATTTTTTTTAATTAAAAATCATTTTATTGGGGGCCCGTACATCATTTTTCCAATACATAAATAAACATATAAACATACTGTGACAAGAACCCTCGCAGGTCTGCTGCTGTCATCATTCTCCAAATAGCCGCCCTTTCCCCCAGCCCCTGGTGTCGGTTCCTCCAACCTGTCCCCTGTTCCCCTGCTCTCTCTCTCCCATCCACCCTCAATACTTTATAAATAATTATTATTCTGTCATATGTTACCCTGCCCGACACCTCCCTCAGCCCACTCCCCCATGCCCGTCCTCCAGATAGGTCATATGTAGATCCTTACAGCTGGTTCCGTCTCTATCCCATCTTCTCTCCACCCATCCAGTAGTTCCATTCTAACCACCAGCCCAAGGGGGCTCCTCCATCCTGATTTCCTCATATCTCCAGCCCCCCTCTCCACTAGTGTACCTTCTCCAGTCCATCCGGATGTGCAAGGTAGACTTGGGATCATGATGGTTGGGGGGAAGGGAGACCTCAGGAACTAGAGGAAACTTGTATGCATCATCACTGCCCGGCTGCACTCTGACTAGTCTGTCTCCTTCCTGTTTCTCCCCTGTAAGGGGGTGGCCAATTACCCATCAGTGGGCTTTAGGTCCCCCCCAGCCCCTCCCCTCACTCATAATGAAGTGATTCCTCTTCTTTAATGCTCGATATCTGCTCCCTTTGGACCCTCTTGATCACACTTGATGGTGTGCTTCTTCCATGTGGGTTTTGCTGTCTCCATGCTGAATGGCAACTCAGTTATCTTCAAGTCTTTGAGACTCTAGACATTCAGTCATTTGGTAGTTGGGCACCTTCTTTTTGTTTGCCTCTGTACCCATTTGTCTTCAGCGATATTGGGAGTTAATTGGTCCATTGATTTTGATTTTTGTTCTTTGATGCCTAGTTTGCTAACTTAATAGTCAGAAAGAACTCAGATGATTTTGAATTTAGTTCAATATTCAGAATTGAGTTAGGGTTCCTACTCTGGAGCACAGACTTCCACAAACCATGTGATTTGGAATTTAAGCTCCAATGTAGGAATAATTTAATATATGGGGAACAGAAGATAATGAAAGCTATCTTATCTTACCTTTGTATACAAGAGTATACCACTTTCTGATGAACGGAATATTTTCATACACTGTTTTGATTCCAATGAAACTGTAGCATCCTCTGGAGACCAATCATTCCAACTTTAAAGAATAAGGAATTTAATATATTATGGGTCTGCATTATTACTTTTGTAAAAAAAAAACAAAATTTTTGTCAACTTCTTAAACTGTGTATAAAAAGCTACTTACTTAAGAGGTAAGTTGTTACATTGGCTTGTTTAGAGATGTTCACATTGGTAGTTGAGAGACTAATCAAGATCACACAGCTGAATGTCTACTGAAGGAAAAGTCTTTAAAAAAAAATCAAGTTATTGCTACTTCTCAAATAACCATGACTTGGAGTGAAAGATTATAGTGAAAGCAAGACTGCTGTGTTAATATCTGTGTATAGGACAACTCTACATATGGGGCTGGACTTACAGTATAAGAACTGTGATAGGTAGGCTTGTTGTGCCATCCTGGCCAATAGGAACATGTGGGATTAATAAGGCCGCAATTTGATTGGAAAGCAAAGACATAAATGACTTGGAAATCCCTGTCCCTCTCTTTCTTGCTCTCTGGTGATCAGACTAGAGTGTGGCTGCTTTAGCTAGTTCTTTGCCTCAACTGTTATGCTGGGTGGACTACTTACCTGTTATATTCTTTTGTGCTCTATCTATCTATCATCTGTCTATCTATCTATCTATCTATCTATCTATCTATCTATCTATCAGCTATCATCTATCTATCTGCTATCATCTATCTGCCTATCATCTATCTACAAAACCATAAGTTTTGTAGATAACAAACCTATCTATAAAACCATAAGTGTCCAGATTTGGAGCTACACTGCCTTCGACACACGCAATCTGTGGATCGTGTCACTGGAACTTGAGTTTCCTCTGAGACCTGCTTCACCAGGCTGCTGGTGTACACATCTCTTGAGCTGGAGACCATCCGATCCTGTCATCTGGCCTGCTTTATTCAGTTCCTCAGCTGCTGATATTTTGTGTATGTATGTGTGGCAACACTGCCCTGGTGGGAGTGGGAAGCCCAGCCTTGCTCCTGAAGAGTCTTTGCTGCTGATTGTTGGTGACCCACCCTGATGTTTTCTGCCTGTAGCTGGACTGCCTCTTTTGTTCTAAGGAAGACTCAGCTATCTGCTTCCTTGACCTTGGACCCAGAATCCCCTGTGAGTTGAAGGACTTCCAGTATATTAACTATTCCATTGAAGTTAATTGAACTGAGTCCTCTGTTCTGCTGGTGGACTAATTAGCTGTCATAGTCTTTTGTGCTGTATTTATCTATCTATCTATCTATCTATCTATCACCATCTATCTATCTATCAATCATCTATCTACCTATCTATAAAATCATAAGTGTCCTGATTTTATTTCTCTAGAGAACCCTCTTTTTTATTATATAATTTAAAGAAGGCATCTATTCTATTTTCATCATTTTATTAGGAACTTTTACAGGTACTATAACAATCTATAATTCAATTAGATAAAGAATATTTGTACAAATACTGCTATCATCATTTTCAGAACATTCTGTTTATCCTTGAATTCTTTATTATCAGTTTACCTTAGTCCCTTCTCTCCCCTGTGCTAGCACAAGCATGAACTCTTAATATAATATAATATAATATAATATATTATTATTATATCTTATACTATCCCATGTATCTGTTCACCTACCATACTGTTATTTGTTCCCCTCCAATGGGGTTATATAATCATCATTACTACTAGTTTCCCTGTGTTCCCCCTCTCTTCCCATGCCCTCAGAGGATTGTTCCTGTTTCTTAGGGATTTATCTGTCTTGGATTTTATGCACTGAATGAATAATTTTTCTCACATGGAAAATTGGTAATAAAGAAAGTGATAAAAATTCAAAAGATTGAATGTTTTTAAAATCTATTCTCTTGTTTTATCTTAGATACTTCTGTCTACATTTGCACTGTTTGTAGGAAATTGGTGGCAGAGAAAAACAATTTTGTTATTTCATATACTGAAAAAAAATTTTATTCAATCAGTTTACAGTAATATTTATTATGTTACTCTTTGATAGAAATTGATAATAAGCATTAATAAGTTTTCAAGGGCAGCTGGAAAAGGAATAGTAAATTATTGTAAGGAAGTGGAAAAAACTTTGGGTTAGAAACCCAAAAGAGAAGGATGCATTCAGTATTTCTCAAACTGAAAAAAAATGAAGGAAAAAGTTAAGCCTCAAGTTGAAATATTGAAGAATTACATGGGTAAAACACTGAAGGACCCAGGAGGCACTGAAAGAGAGTAAAAGAAGTACATAAAGTCACTATTAAAAAGAATTGGCCAGTATCCAACCACTTCAGGTGGTAACATGCCCAAGGTACTGAACCAGAGAAATATCCTCACAGAGAGGGACTAACACAAAGGGAACAACAATAGCCTAGACATGGCAATGGTTGAGATACTAACCCAAGACCTGGTAGATTTTGTTTTTATGAGGTGGAATGCACATGAAGGCACTGAATAGCAAGCACAAAACAGTGCTGCCCAGTTTTCTTATATAGAACAATTTTAAATTAATACTATTCTATCTTTTCTAATATTTTCGCATCTGTAATTTGACTTAATTTTGCTACATTAAAAATACTTTAATTATTTTTCACAAGGTTTTGTTTTGTGCCTTAATCTGTATGATATTGTTTAAGTATACCAATGATATTTCTAAAATGTATTGCTTATATAAAATTAAAATGTTTTTTCTATATGGAATTTACTTTACTGAATTATTGAAGGTGACAGATTTTATGTCAACTTGAATTTATATAAGAATGTAGGGGTGAAATTCAACACTTTTTGCATGAAAGTATAGAGGTAGGACCCTACTTCACATTGGAATGGAGTCATAGATTCGGAAGAGGGCTCTGGCTTGCATGGACTCGTGTGCTTGAGGTGGACTTGGCTGGTATGCTTCCTGATATAGAGCACCTTCATATATATATATATACATATGATATATATCACATATTTTGCGTCTTTATATAATCTACCTTAAACACTGCGTAACTGTGCTATTTTTTTCAAAGTGAATTTCCTTACCCTACGCCACTTTTTAGAAGCCCTAGTGGAGCAGCGATTTCCACTGGGCTGCAATCCACATGGTCGCCAGTTCTAACCCACCAGCCACATCACAGGAGAAAGACTGGACTTTCTTATTCCCGTCAACAATTACAGTCTCAGAAACTCAGGGAGACATTATGAATCAGCAGTGACTCAATGGCAGTAGATTTGGTTTGGGTTGATACCACTTAACACACAATTCATTAATTTTCCAACTGTCTAGAAATGAAAAGAGCCCAATGGGCATAGTTCATTATGAGCTGGAGCCCTTACCACAAGATCATTCTTCAGTGATCTGAGACAAAATGAATGGTTATTGTTCAGTGCAAACCTGATGATTTTTTAGATAAATCTGCACCCGATTTAAAGTTAAAAAGTTTTTAAACAGATTACCTCTTGACAAATAGATGTAAATTCATAGAAATCTGGTAGCATATTGTAGACTTGTAGTTTTTCTGAGGCTGAAAATCTTTATGGAAGCAGACTCCCTCTTCTTTCTCCGATGGAGCTGTTGTAAGATTTTAAGTGCCAACTATTTAACTCACTGCACCACTAGGTATCCTATTCTGCAAATATTACAGGCAAAAAAATTCAATGGAGCAGTTATACTCTGTAACACATGGGAACTCCAAGGTCACATGCTAAAAACAAAGTTAAAATTCAAGGATAAGCCCTGATAAGGGCAAATAAACTGTAAGGTGAATTACTAGAAATGTGTGCTTGGTTCCATGATTATGGATGGGGGTGTGTGTGAGCACCAGTAAGCCTTAAAATCCACGTGACTATTTCCATATCAATCATCAGAAACATGGAGTCATCAGAAAGTAAATTGTAGGATTAAGATGTCGGTGGTGCTGAAAGGAGTTGACAGTCTATCTATGGTGACCTCCAGGAGTCAACCTCGTTCAGGAAGCCACTCCTCCGGAGACTGACTAATCTGATGAAGAACCTACTGAAGGTCAGGTATCATGGCTACCCCTGTCATGGGTGAATTGTTCTCAGTTTCTCCATTTATGTGCTTTCAGGTTGTAAATGAAAAGATGTAAGAAGAAATATCCAAAAATATACAGAAGAGCTAAAGAGCTATGGTGTACAAGACATTTTTGTTTTCTGCACCAGAAGGGAGCTGTCAGAATATAGAGTCCCAAACCTTTGGGACCTCTGTCAGCAGTGTGGGATTGTCATGCATCACCATGCAATCCCCAATAGTGGGAATCCTGACAGCCCAGACACGCTGTGACATAAGGGAGGAGTGTACAGTTTGCTTGAAAATAGCCAGAAAACCTTAATACACTGTAATGGAGGACTGGGGAGATATTGTCTTGTGGTCTCTTGTCTCCTTCTCTAGATGGTCTGACACCACATCAACACAGCAAACCATAGACAGCCCAGAGTTCTCAGAGGATCAAACCACAGAGCAATATAATGATCTCCATGAATCCCTGGACATACTTGCTGTACTTCTATCATCAAGAGAGCCACTATCAAGAACTGTATCTAGATAAAGAATTGCACAAAGTATATCTCTGACCATGTGTGAAATTGAAGATTGCTAATTAAATTTGTGTGGGAATGAAACCACTAGTTACCCACCCAAATGCCAAATGTATGTATGCAAATATTCTGAAAGATTTTATTGACTAACTAACTTAATAAATAAATTGCATTATTAGCCTCCACTCATGTCTAATCTGTACACTAGTTGGGGTTTGTCAGAGACATTTGCACATTTAATTCCTCACAGTACTTGATATTTCTCAAAGTATAAAATTTAGGCAATCAAGATACTTAAGAGAGACGCTAATCATATTATTCAGGAGAGTTGAAGGAGTAGTAATATTTTGTGTGGGGAGTGGGGTGGGGAGAAGATTCGGTTAGACTAGGTAGCTGTTTTTAAGCATTTGAAGTATTGCCATATGGTTCCATGGTACCAAGGAAGACAAACTAAGCCCCAATTTGGATGTTACAAGGACCAGTATTTCAGTACAAAATAAGGGAGAACAGATAGACAAAGCTATTTGAACATGAAACAAGGTCTATCAGGCAGTAATATGTAGCCTGTCAATGGAGCTGTTCAAATGTAGGCAGGGGACAGCCACTTCAAGGAAGAAATTGCAGGGGAGATTCAAGCATAAGTGGCTAGCTGAATGAGATGATAGGTAATATCCCATACCAACTTAGAGATTCTGTTCTTTCATTACCTAGGGGCTTTATTTTATTGCAGATTCAATGTGAATTAACCTGGAAGTGTTTTCTTTCTTTCTTTGCTCTCTCCAAACCAAAAACCTAATTTTAAGGCAGGGGTAGGTGTAGGGTATAGGAAGGGTATGGGAGGGAGACAAAATGTGCACTATATTTTAAATCAGATCATAATAGTTAAGGGAATCTGAAAGGTGTAAGACTTCAGAGAAAAGAGAGAATGGTTAGGGATACGAAGAATGTTCTCAAGTTTAGAAATAGCATTCATGTGAAAAGTTAGAGTATTAGGCTCATTTTGTAATTACTAAGAATATTTCATAAGAACCTATGTGTACACAATATAGTCATAAAAACAATCAATGGCATGTCTTATCATATAGGTGATCATAATTTCTTTTAAAAGAATTAATACCAGGTTAGTCCCTAGGAGACGGAGATTAATGATATCTCAGGTGTCCTACTCTTCCAAGATGCTATTCCACTTCACTTGACCCCCAGTCCTCTCTGTGGTTCTTTATGTCTCTGGGTGGTTCAGCTCTCTGCATGTCCCATAGAAACTCACAGAACTTTAAGGGAATTTCTCACCTAGTGATTGCGGCTGTACAGTCCCAAATCCAATGGTCGGGCAGAGGTGATGCAGACACAGGGTTCAGAGCCAAACTAAAATTGTTCAAAAGTTAAAGTAGGTTTTCTAGCTTTCAGCAAATCTCACTGGGTACATAAAAATAAGGCTTTCTAGGTTGTGGTGTGTTGTAGACTGATGCAGCAGTACTGGTATACAAAGCCCAGCTAGACTCCACCCCTACATTCCAATCATAAAATTAACATAAGCACATGACTGCCACAGACCACCCCTTGTTAATTTTATACTTTCACATAACTCTGTAACCATATGTAACCTTCAAATAAACAATAAAATCATACCTATACCTAACAGAATAAAACAAAACTGCATAAAATTCAAGATGTGTCACCATCATTTAAAAATAACATTCTATAAGTGAACAAAACAAAAGATATCCTGTGCCTTACAACTGTAGTTACAAAATACCTACTACACCTTGATCCTATAATCCTATGAATATATATACTACCACCTATGAGAGTTTGCAAGCCAAACCACCTCATGCCTTCATTCCCCATTTTGGGTATCCAATTTCTATATTGCCCACTTACATCAACCCAGTGCTCTGAAAAAACAATCATATCTTTCAACGTGAAGAATCTTCATTCCATTTGGAAACTTGTGAAGTGTGCGTCCATGAGCAAAGTCAAATCAGGACAGGCCATCCATAAAATCAGCAACAATATGCACCAGTTCACAGACTTAAATCGCTTCTCTTCCTCTGGTCAGGTTCTGGTCAACTCAATGTGGGATTTTCCACTTAGCCTCCCCCAGGGTAGTCATTGGTCACCTTCCCTTTAGACCAAGATCCCATCACAAATTCTCAACATGCCTAGCTCTCTCATGCTAGGTCATGAACTTCAGACCAGTCAAGCCACTCTCATCTCTACTTTCTGCAAACCAAGTCCCACAGGTGTCAGTGGCCAAATTCAACCCACCTATTTATTGCTGCAGTTCTCCTATTTCTACTCAAAGAGTAGATCTAGGTGGAAGCCTAGCAAGAATTTCAGCCTGCCACAGGTTTCCTTTAACATTGAGTCCCAGAGAGGAGTTATCTCCGTGGTTCCAGATTCTTTCACTTCTGAAAATAATCACTAATCAGGATTTTCCAAGCAAACAGACTTTATCCTTCTTCAACCGTCAGTTTGACCTTCTCTTAGGATACAAGAATTCTGAGTACTCCAAAAGACTGGGTGGGGCTAATTTCTTCAGAGAAGTCTTTCCAGGTGTGACCTAACCCCATCTAAGCACAAGGTGGGGTTAAGATTAACCTAAACCCTCTAGAGGTCAATGCTTGGCTTGAGGTAACTGGATTTGCAAACTCTTTTCATACTTCCCAATAAACATTTCTATGCATCCTTATATTTACAATAACAGGCATAAGAAATCAATATAAACAGCATAGTCAGTAATCAAACTTAATTCTTAGAACAGTCAAGGTCAATACTTATTAAGCTTATCTATATCCTTATCTAAACTACTGTTTACACAAAAATATTGAATTAGGTCTCTGAAGGCATCAAAACAGATCACTACTTTAGGTCAGGCATTCTGACCTTCTTAACCATTGTCCTTGATCAGAATCCCCATTTTATAAAGGAATAACCAAAGACAGCATCCAAACAAAGTAATCAAAACTTTAACTTCCCACATTGTTTCCAGAAAATAACTTAGTAAACTGCAAGGACATATCTGACTTCTGGCTAGCCAAAGAAGTAACGATACCATGAGGCACAAGTCAAACATACATCTACTTTTCATCTTTATGATTTGTTCCTCCAGTACCTCACTACTAACGTACCATAATGTATCAGTCCAGGTAAACTAGAGGAATAAATTTCATAGACACGCATATGGATATAAGGAAAAGGTTTATATACAAGAGGAACAGGACATTGAGAAAACATCCCAGCTCAGTTCAGTTCAAAGTCATAAGTCCGATATTAACCCATATGCCTGAAATCAGTCTATAAAGTCTCCTTCCATCTCATGAAGTCACAGGTCAGTGGGTGCAGAATCCTGGTGCTGGCAGGGGTCTCCCCATGGCTCCTCAATTCCAGGACTTAGGGTCTATCAACAGCAGAAGCAACTCGTCATTGACAGAGGCCTCCATGTGGCCACCCCAGCTTCAGAGGTCTGGCTCCATCAGGGCAAAGTCATGTGGTCTCTCTGCAGCTCCTCCAGCTTCTCGGACACTGCCATCTTGCCTCTCCGCATTCATTGTGAAACAAAGGGTGACATCAGCAGTCACACCCTTGAAGAAGGTAGTCTTAAAGATACCACCAAGAAAAAGGATGTGGTTCACACCCCCTACTAAAGTGAGGTCTTAACCCTACCCTAATCCTGTGAATTATTGTAGAAGATAACACCCTCCAAAATGAGCTATTAACCATAGGTGCATAGAGTGAAGAATGAAAATATGTCACATAAAGAACTGTGCCTAGGAAGGCCATATTAATTGACTATTCATCAATTATAATAAAGCACATCCAACAATTCTTTAGATAATAAAATCGCAATACATGGATTCTAATTCCTGTTTACATTTTACCTATTATATGGAATATTCCTCTTATGTGTCCTGGCCACAATTTATTTACATATAGTAGGAGGTAATTTACAGTAACCACTAATTTTCCTCTCAGTTTCAAAATACTAAAATTCTGAGGACAGGTGCAACTTTGTTCTGTTTTTGATAACTCATGCCCCTTAGACCCAATTCTAACTTTCTTTTATGATGTCCAACTCCAATGATGATTATAAGCGTCTTTCAAATATTTTCTACAATTGCCTGCTAAAAAAATTCAGTGAAATTTTATCATCTTGACTTAGGGACCTTTAAGGGCCATTATTCAAAATAGCAGAACTATTTTGAAATGTGAAATTTACTGCTGCTCATTTGTAGTGTCCTTGGGGAACCTTAAGCAAAAGACAGTCAAATAAAGCAAAACACTTTAAAACACGTGACTGAAATGCAATTAGTGAATGCAGAAAAACCCCTACAAAGCTTTTCTGGAAGCAGAAATAAAATCCATGGTTTGACATGATTTTTGTGACCTTTGGATAGGATGTTTTCTACATTACGTTTGATCGCAGACAGAGAGAGGATGAAGAGAACTATGTTGGCCCCAAATAGCTGAGTTAAGAAACGTTACTCTGAGAAATCTATGTCTCGATTTACTGTAGTTAGCAACTTCTTGATGCAACTGACAGAATTAGATAAAGCACACACTCAATACATGTCTGTTGATTGATTGTGTATTGATTTTACTCTGAAGGGCAGCCTGCAATATGTCATCTGTCACATCCGCACTTGTCTTGAACTCCAGTATAGAAGGTACATTGATGCCACACCTAAGAAGTAAGGTATAACGAATTTAAATTACTGGTTATGACTTTTCTGTATCCTTCTGAGTTTAGTATATGTGCTGCCGAAGCTAGCAATGGTTATGACTTTTCTATTCATTGTCTTTGTAATTCTCACCAAACACCTAAATGGGAGCACTCAAGTCAGGTGCAAAGGACTTGAGTTCTGGGGGGTTGGTCAATTTTACCACTTTTCTGGGTGCAGAGTGAACCATCTCAGAAGAAAGAAGAGAAACCCTCATGACCATCGGAAATGAAGAGCAGGCACCAGTAGACAGCCTTGAGATCCTGTGTGATGTATAATTAGCAACCAAGACAGCAGAGGCCTCTCAGGGCCCACAGACTGAGCAAAGTGGAGTGACTATAGAGGAGGTTTACTTGCTGAGTGAGGTGTAATTGCTAAAGGAGCTTTGTTAACAATTTTCCCACAGAGTAGAGGTCGTGCGGCCAGGTGACTGAGAAGCTGACAACCAGGGAGAACCGGTATCTATTTACATGCTTGAGAAGAGGCAATGTTTGGTAATTTAGGGAAAGGGGCCTTCATGGCTTACGCTAGGAGGTTTGAGCTATCAGGCAGGAAAGAGTGGTACACAGCGCATGCTCAGAGGTCCAGACTTCCAGCAGGAGGCTGCACCTGGCTTGGCCCACCTAAACCAGGTGAATTTAATTCAGCCATGGGGTCTACTAGGGTTGTCAACCACGCCTCCCCTCTGAAGAATTGAAAAGGCCAAAGGTTTGGTTCTGTTCGGTTCTCTACCAGCAGGTACCATACGAGGTAACTCAGCCAGGCCACAGTCTGGAGCAGACCAGGTGATTTTCATGAGCAACTTCCCGGCAGGCCGAGGGGTGTGAGGGTGCCCGTGTAAACCTGAAACTTCCTTTAACTCTCATAAAACTTGCCTGGATCACAAACCAGGCTTCAGCGTGAATTTTTTTCTTGTGGGAGCCAAGGACCAACGTATATATCTCTTCTAGAGAGATTTAACAGCACTACCCCCACCCAAACAACTAAGCCTTTAGTGCTTTCTGATCCTGATCTGTAATAACTTATTTGCTTCCCTGACGAACCACCATAATCATGAATGCTTTCCAAGTTCTGTGTGACCTTTGCAATTTAGTATTGAACTCAGCAGAGAAGTAGAGCACTGCTAGTGTCAGAATACCATAAAGGGAGTTCGTGGACACAGGCATGTCTGATCTATGCTTTATAGACAGGTGTGGAACCAGATTCTCTTTCTCCCACGTCAAGCCAAAGGTTAGGTGTGGCTTGCACATTGATTCCTCACGAGGACCATGCTTCACTGGGGTACACTGCATAATTGTGACAAGTGGCAAATAATGACCAGAGATAATAGCTGTCTGGAGCTGTCTTAATCTCACCATTTATAAAATGATGGTGCTGTATGGAACAACCGGAAGTAACTTCCTGTTACAATTACAATTGAACTTCTATCACAATTCCTTTATGAGATTATGCCTTCAAAACCAGTTAAGATAGCATGCTTGGTTTTTAAAAGTTGCCATTGGCCACCCAGCCATGATGCTTTAAAAATCTTACAGTCATGTTATACTTTGGAAAGTTAATGATGTAAATGTGGGAAAACAAAGTGTTTTAGAATGTAATATCTGTGGAATATTTTCAGAACTGGAACCAAAGGTCTAGATTTTATCTCTTTTGACTTAGTGCAAAAATATTGGATTTAAAAGGTGTTTAATTTAGTCCTAGAAGCAAACTTTCCCCCCCAAGAAAACCACAAAGACAAACAAGCTCCCTGGCATTGAGTCAATGCGGACTCAGGGACCTTGTAGGACTGAGTCTGCCATTGAGGATTCCAGAGACTAACTTTGTTCAGGAGGGGAAACCCTCGTCCTTCTCCCGCAGAGTGCTGGTGGTGTCCAATGCAGACGGAGAGATCAGCAGCCCTGTTTGGAACCCAGGAACCTGACCAAACTCCTTCCTTCGAATGGCAATGTATGATTTGGTGAAAAGCATGGTAGCAATTTTACTTTTGTAGTCCAAGTGTAAAAAAAGTTAAATCTGAAGAGCATTTTTCATTGCTTTTTGGAAGAGCACTGTCAGTTTGCAGCAGCTTAGTGTTATGAAAATACAATTCCTTAAAATTTAAATATTGACACAGCTTTATTCAGAACAGTGAGTAAATGCGAATGATCTTGAAACAATTTCTTTGGGAAAGTCAAATATGTGCACATGTTAAAAAAAATTTAAACTCTCTATTTGTCTACTGCTAGAAGCCCAGGAAGAAAGCAGGAGTAGTATGGAGGGAGTAAGAGGAAATATAAAGAGGGAGCACCCTTGAAGGGAAAGTTTGAGGAATTATATTTGAACCACATTTATGGGTATTTATGCTGGATGAAGGCCTCAGCTGCTCCAAGTGTTGATATAGATGCATGGGAAGTTTTACCCCTAAGTTGTCATAAAATTTCTATTACTATATATAGGGCATATAAATATTTATCAAAAAGGCAGTCTTTTAAATATAAATATGCCAAATACAATGTGTAAAGTTAATGGACATCAGCCTCTTTTATTTTCTTGTTTTTTGAGCTATAATACTAATCTGTATAAACATAAAACTTTGAATATTTAAATTGGAGGCTATGTAAAGTAAAATTCTGACTTGTTCAAGAAGAGTTATCTGATTAGAAGGAAGAGGAAGTATTCCTCTGTGGCTTTACGATGAGACAATCATATAAATCAATACTTCCAATTAGGACAGACAGGGGTGCTTTAACTCATTCCTTCTGGAGAACATGTCAGGATCCTGAATGCAAAAGACAGCCTCAGTTATTACTTGGTGGATAAACTTGAAAGGACAATAACTTACTGAATATTTAAAGCTATTATTTTTCTATCACCATATATGAATTCTCCTTATCCAACCTATCTCAAATGAAATAAAGTCATTTGAAGTATTCAAGTTTTCCTTTAGTCTGCTGCTTGATGTACATGCTAGTAAACTTAAAACTTAAAAGTATAAGAATGTAATTAAAATTAATTTAAAATATTGAGAGTGATCTGGGGAATACTTTGGCAGAAGGACTTGAAACCTCTCTATTGGTCTTCTTTTAGACATATAACTATTCATTGAATATTCATAATTTTGTTATACAAAACTTTCAGAAATCCACTCTCCTTCCATTTGAATATGTTACTTTGGATAAGTTGGAGGGACCTGAAGTTTTTGTCATCCCCCATCGTTCCATCATGGGTGTCCTAGAACTCTGTTGGTGCCACCTTCATGTAGTGAGTCACTTCATCCAGTTATATGTGATTTATGCTTGAGTTTTTGCCCATTCCCACATCCAATACAGTACTAAATATTTTAGATTTTACCTCCAAAATATTTCCTGGGGAATTACTGAACTATTACCTCTACAATTCTAGTGTAATCTTTAATCCACATTTGCCTGACCATGCAAAAGCCAATAATGTGCTTTCATTTCCTGAACATTACAAAATGATGCACCATCCTACAGTCAAAATAAACATTTTCCTCTTCAGTTCCATGCTCAAAAACCTTACCTATGTAACACATGCAATATGAAGTAGATATCCTCTAAATGGCTTTTAAAACTCATCATCTTTCTCTTGTGTCATTTCTCAGTATTCTTGACTTTAAATATTATTGTCCTTCAACATTAAAAATACTGTGTAGCTTTTGGTATACATTTCCCTGTTTCACAGTTTTTACCTTCATGTCTCCATTCATTGGCACCTATGCCCACACAAGGAAAAATTAATTTTATAATAAGTGAAACTTATGATTCATGTAAGTCAGATTCTCATGTATTTATTTTCTATACACCATACTATAATATTTCAAAGCATATGCATTTTTCTACCTTACTTGGTCATTCTGCAATTCAGGAGAAATTGTAGATTCTGGTGGAGCAATAGTTAAGGAAGCAAAGATATCGAGAAATCAAAAGACATATGAACCATGACAATTAAAAGTTTGGAAATCTGATTTTCTAAAACTACATGCTTGGAAAGTTAGATAGAATAATATTTAGTAGTATATGAATAAATTACATCATTTTAGGAGAGTTATGCTACATTTCATGTCATCAATGGAAGCAGAAAGCCCCAAGTGTATGTCTTCACTTTATCCCAGGGAAGATATTTAATCTGGGCAGTTTTTCACTACTTTTTGCCTTGGTTTTCATTAATTTCAAATACAGAGAATAACAGTACTTATTTCATATGGTTATAGTGAACACTTACTGTATGAAAATATATATAATAGCACTTAGAAATTTACTTGGCAGATAGTAAGAACTTGAGATGGATTAGCAATTATTGTTGAGGTTCTTATTCTTCCTACTTAAGGAGGAAGGTGAAACAAAATTTTGCTTTTGTTTATCTACAGATGGAATGGAGATAGAATAATTTCATAGAAGATGCTCATGACTAGATTTCCAATGTTGAGGTCAAGCTGGGTAGCTTGAAAACCACAGTCTTGTTGAATCACTAGGTTTCCTATGAGTTGGAATTGACTTCATGACAGTGAGTTTGATTTATATGCAGATCTAGCTTTCTCTTGTCTCATTATCATTATGCAAATCCATTAATGAGTTTGATAAGCATTGCTTTAAGTTCATCTTTCTGAGTACATTGCAATATCAGTGAGCCCAGGCATAAATGAAAGTAAAATTTTCATTTACCATGCAGTCACTGTTACATAGTATCAAAACACAGCAAACAAAACAATAACAATTACAATAACAAATACTCTCCTATAGAATTTATTCTGACTGGTAGCAATCTAGGACAGAGTAGAGTTCAATCAATAGGCTTTGAAAAGTTGAATGGAATCGAGTAATAATTAATGATTATTTGGATGATAATTAATGATTAAGAAAGGATATGTTTTGAGAATGATGACGGCAACAGATCCACAAATGTGCTTGACACCATGGATGGAAGGATGGATTGTAATAAGAGTTGTGTGAACCCCCAACAAAATGATCTAACAAAAAGATGACACAAAATGGAAGAATTATAGAATTCTTGTCATCCATATGGGAGCGCCAAATTCTACTGCCAGCCAGGTTCTCTTATGCAATGATCAGTGTAAACTTGGTGCTGCAGGAGTTCCCAGACTAAGAAAAATTAGGGAGAACGGCCTAATGACATACTTCCCAAAGTCAGGAAACAAATCATAATAAATCACAGTCATCTGGATCAAAATGGTCCAAACCACACTGGTCATGGAAATGCGATAGGACCTGACAGTGTTGGGGTCCATTCCTTATTCATATGGTTGCCGTGAGTCAGAAACAACAGGACTGCCCTAGAAACAACAGATGGTAGGAAACTCAGATCCTCAGATATTATAAATATTGATAGAAAATGAAGTGTCCCGCACACTGGGAAAAGAAATCAATAAAGGGCAATGGAAAGGTTGTAGGAAAGAGGAGTCTTATTATTTGATTTTATGCAGGCAAATCAGTTGTCCTTTATTTCTCTCATTTTTCCACTCTACATTCAACCAGGAATTAGCATAACTTCGTGTCATTTGCTCCCCTGCTTCCTTGAATAACACACTGTGTGGAGGCCCACGGTAGTGTGAAATTTTGAATTGCCAGTTGTATGAGATATCCACAGGGGTAGGTGGAAAGCATGATGTGGGTTAGTACATAGGAAGAAACATTCTGAAATAAGATATAAATGAAGGAGATCTGTACTGGACAATGTTCTAGGATGCTTTTGATATGGAGCAAACATTCATTAAGAATATGACTCTGATTTTTATGTAGGTTAGTGCACTTTTTAATTTTAATGAGCAGACAAAAGTGAATTTGCAGTGTGAGGAGTGCAGGCAGGTTTTCAAGCTGCAAGTGTCAGCTTCAATAAAAATTACAAGAGAAGGTGCTGAGGCTGACAGTGGAAGCTGAAATCATTGGTTCACATTGAGAAGCTAAAGCCAGCTCTGCAAAATTGACACAGAGGAGGCTTGGACTTTACAGAAAGAAAGAGAAGAAACATCTTGCAAATACAAAGGAATTAAAAGGAACACTTTCTCCAAGAGAATAGCTTCTTTAGAGCACAGGAAAGTCCCACTCACCAGAGAGAGACTATGACACTAGTGTTATCAGAGACACATTGGACTCCAAATCGAAGAAAGAGACTGTGAAGTGAACAAGATGTTGCTCAATTCTGGATACCTGAACAAGATTTTGCTCAATATCTCCATTCTGGAGATATTCAGTTACTGGAAAAATGGAAGGATTTGCCAAATTAACACCTGTCTCTGTTGTCACGTCACCCAGAGATGACCATTATCTAATTTTTAATCTTTTAATTTTGTGATTGAGATAAAGGCTTACAGAGCACAACATTAGTTTTATATTAAGCAATTCATACATATTTTGTGTTAACTCATTCACTATGAGGCACCCAACAAACCATCTCTCAGTTATGAAATCACTGTCAGTGTTTCCCTTCCCTGGGCTTCCTCCCACCTACGCCACCATCGTTTGGGAAATGCTGCCTTTGTTGTCTTAGGTAGTTAGTTGATTATTCTAACAGGGAGATGAGTTCAGTTCCAGAATGAATATTTAAGGCTGTATAATATTAGTCGATTTTACAACACTTAAGGTTATAAAATGACAGTCAATATTTTAACAGTAAGTCAAATAAAATTAAAAAATGTTGCCTAGGCTATGTCCTGAGGTTCCAGGACCAGGAACTCATTTTCATAGGTGGTTTTGATTATGTGTATGAAGTTTTCATCTTTTTGCTGTCTACATGCAACACCACATTTATGGAAATATTAGCAGAACAAAATTAAATATACACATACAAATATTATTTTGTCAACTATATATGTGCATATGTATATATGTGTGTATATGTGTGTGTGTTTGTGTGAGAGAGTATCCACCCACTGTGCATCCCATGTCTGTTCCGTCTGTGTGTATGGCCATCCAAGTATGTTCTTATTAACTCCCAGATCACAGTTATTTCAGGATTGTGTACACGACAGTGTATGCCACTGTTGCAAGTCCCTGCAGTGCTTTCTTCTGCCATCATAATTTTCATAACCTTTTCAAATTGTGGGTTGCTCTCACCTTCATGGACAGGAACCTAGTCTCGCTCTCTTTTGTGTCTACTCCTCCCAGTCTTTTCCACCCATTCCTGGAATCTGGCAAAGCATAGTTCTTTTACTAAAAATATTTGCTTCCTTTTTCATAATAGTGATCACAGGAAATAACAGTCCTATTGTGATGGAATAATGTCACTCAGCATAGTCTGTTTCAGGTTCATCCAGCTTATGAGGTGTTTTGCAAATTTGCTATTGTTTCAGGCTGGAAATCATGTTTCCATTGTTTGTATGTATGACAGCTAATTTTTCTATTCTTCCACTAATGGGCATTTATGTCACTCTTATATTTTGCTATTGTGAATTGTGATGCAATGAACTGGGTGTCCATACATCCACTAACTTTTACTCCCTTAAGGTGTATACAAGGTAGGCAGATTGCTAGGTGACATGATATTCCTATTCACAGCCGTTTGAAAGGGCCATCCTCTTTTCTCCAGGAATTTCATCATTACACAGTGCCACTATCAGCTTGGGAGCATTCCAGTCTCTCCACTTGTAATTATTTTTTGTTTCTTATCTTTGCTATTAATGCTGAGTAAGACGATATCTTCTTGTTTTGTGAGCATAAATTCAAGAAACAGAATGAGCCACAAACAGGACAATCACTATGCTATATCAAACATCTGATCCTTCCTGATGTTGGAGAAATGTTATTGAAGAACCCAATAATTATGGTATTTTATCCACCCTTATTTTCTCTTCCTGTTTTGGAATTCCAATAACATTTAACCTATTCCTCTTGGTGCAGTTGGTTACAAATTGGCCCATTAACCACAGGGTCAGTGATTCTAAATCATCTGGTGCTCTGTGGGACAAGGTGAAACTTTCTATTCCCATAGAGAGACTGTCTTAGAAACCCATGGACCATTTTACCTGCAGAATCCCATGGCATCACCATGAGTCAGAAGAAACATGATGACAGTGAGTTTGGGCCTTGCAGTACTCTGAATGGCACTCCATATAACTATTAGGTTTGGAGGCGTTTTTTTTTTTAATTCTTCCGTTAGCATATTCGTATTGAAAGATCTGTGTTCAAGTTCACTAATTTAGACCTTTCTGTGATTCAATTCCACTCATTCGATTTTCAGCGCACTATCATTGAATACTATGAAATCATAGTATTTATGTTTTGAGTTTCTATCTGCCACTTGTCACGTTCTAATTTCTTATTTATCTGTCATTTTATCTCTGTAGGGTTTCCCTATATCTTTTTTTTAAGTGTTTTCAGTTCTTACCTTGGTTTCCTGTATAGGATTATTGATCTTTCTCTTGTTGAATGAAGCTGACTAATTTCCCTTTAAATTCCTTATCAAGTAAGTCTAATGCTTTATCTATTTTTGCTTTTTTTTTTAACAGAGAAAGGTCTTCTGGCTCTGTCTGTTGTTTAAAAGTTTGAGTCATTTTTGTCTTGTTTTTCCAGAGGAATGGAAATCGTCTCTGAGGCATAATGGTTCTGCATTATATATTTGTATGTAATCGATGACTTTGTACTGGCAGCAGGGAAGAAAGACAAGATCAAAGTGGAATTCAGAAAACTTTGAAACACGCTCTTAATCATTCAGTAGCTAAGAGAAATAGAGGAATGGTGAAGTCAAAGAGTTGAAAAGAAAACCTCAAAGAAGGTAAAGAAGACAGTGAAATATTATGATAGTATGTGCAAAGACCTAGATTGAGAAAACCAAAAAGGAAGAACATATTCAGCATATCTTAATCTGAAAGAATTGAAAAATAATTTCAAGCAACAAATTGTAATATTGAAAGAGTATATGAGCAAGATATTTGATGACGAAAGAAGATTCAGAAGGAGAAGAAAAGAATACATAGAGTTGTTGTACCAAAATGAACTAGTTGACATTCCACCATTCAGGAGATGGCACATGAGCAAAAACCAATCATTCTGAATGGAAAATTTGAATTTGTGCAAAATTTTTAGCAAAATGAAAAAATGCAAGAATTTATAAAATATCAGTGGAAATGTTTCAAGAGCTTGTTGAAGCACTGGAACCCCTCAGTCATCTATACCAGGAAATTTGGAAAACAGCTACCTAGCCAACTGATTGGAAGAGATGTATAAGTGTACCTATTCCAAAGAAAGGTGACCTAACAAAATGTTTAAAATATAGAATAGCATTAGTGGTATGCAAGTAAAATTTGGCTGAAATCATCCAACAGCAGTACATTGGTAGAGAGCTGCCAAAAGTTCAGGCTGAAATCAGAAAAGGATGTGGAACAAGGAATATTATTACTGACATAAGCAAGGCCTTGGCTCAAAGCAGAGAATGCCAGAAAGATAAGCAATTGTGTTTCTTGACTATGAAAATGCATTCAACTATGTGAACAGTAGCAAGCTATGGTTAACCTGGAGAAGAATGGGAATTACAGAGCACTCACTTCATGTGCTCATGCTGAACATGTACATGGATGAAGGGCACTCATGCAAAGAGAACAAGGGAATGCTACCTCGTGTGAAATCAAGAAAGGTGTGCATCAGAGTTATATCCTCTCAATGTTCTCATGAACATATATATATATATATATATATATTGAATAATCAGAGAAGCTGCATTATGCGCAAAGGAATGTGGCATAAGATTTGGAGGAAGGCTTATTAAAAACCTGAGATATTCAGATAACAAAATCTAGCTTGCTGATCATTTGGAGGTCTTGACACACTCTCTGGCAAAGATAAAGGTTTGCAGTCTTCAGTATGAATGAAAATTCAAGGTAGCAGGCAGCCTGAAAAATGGAGGAAAAGTGAAGCTGTCAGGGATTATGTCTTGCTTGGAATTCTAACCAATGCTCTTGGAAGCAGCTGTGAAGAGATCAAAGAAAAGTTCCATTGGGCCAATCTGCTCCTCTAGACCGCTTTAGAGTATTGCAAAGCACAGAGGGCATTTTGTGGACTAAGCTGTGCGTGAGTCAAGCCATGGCATTTTCAGTAACCTCGGTAGGAAAAAGCATAAATTCCAGTGAAGCATAGTGCTGGCATAGAATTTTGAAAGTATGATGCACTGCCAAAAGGACAAAAAATGTCTTCTAATTAAAGTTCAGCCAGAATACTCTTTAGAAGCTCAGATGAGGAGACTGTGTCTCAAGTCTGTTGGACATGTTGTCAGGAGAGATCGGCTTGTGGCAAAGAGCATGATGCTAGGCAAAGAATGGGGGAAGCAATAAGGGGGAAGGTGTTCAACAAGATGAATTGGCACTGTGACTGCCACAATGCGCTCGACAATTGTACAATTGTGGGGGATGTGGCAGTCATGTCCTTATGTTAATTTTATGATTGAAATGTAGGGGTGGAGTCTACTCTGTTAATCTGGAGATAACCACTGAGTAGCTGATGAGGCCTCTGTGGGCATGGCTTTCTCCTGAGACTTCTGGGAAATCTCATGATATTTCCCTCGTGAAGATGAGAAGCTATCTTCCCCAGTTGTTGGGAGTTAGTCTCAGAGGCGATGAGTCACAGGAAAGACAAGATGGCAGCGTCCGAGAAGCTGGAGGACCTGCCAGTGGAGAGAACACACGGGTTTACCCTGATGGAGCCAGACCTCTGAAGCTGGAGTGGCATGCTGTTGATGGACCTGAGCCCTGGAAGCGAGGAGCCATGGGGAGACCCCTGCCAGTGCCAGAATTCTGCACCCACTGACCTGTGACTTCCTGAGTCGGAAGGAGACTTTGTAGACTGATTTCGGGCATGTGGGTTGATATCAGACTTATGACTTTGCACTGGACTGGATTGGGATGCCTTCTTAGTGTCACATTTCTTTTGTATATAAACATTTTCCTTATATCCATATGCGTGTCTATGGAATTTGTTCCTCTAGTCTACCCAGACTAACACAGGGCAGGAGGGCAGGACCATGTTGTGTTGGGCATACAGTCTCCATGGGTCAGAGTGGATTCAATGGCTCCTACCAAGCAACTATACAGTTCATCAAGTGAGGTCAAGGGTGTGAGACATTAGTCCTAGGTGGAGTTTCTGCTGGTTTACATGTTTGAGATTGGGCCCCTGATCTGGAATAGTGTGTACAGTTTCTGATCATGCCTTAACTCCAGTTTCTTGCCCTCATAAGGAATTCTTTAGGGCATAGAAGTCAGCTGGAAGTAGGGCAAATGGTGACAGAAGGAGGTTCCTCCCCTCCACAGGTGGCCGGGAGCCTCCTACTACTGCTCTGTGCTGGTCTGAAGATGGTGAAGTCAAATGCACCACAGGGTGAATGGCAGCTTCTTTTGTGTTTGTGGAGGAGGTGTGTGTTTTCACTGGTCCATGGGTGGCTGTGTGCGGGCACTGGGCATGTTCTAATCAGGGAGGATTCCAACTCTTTTCTCCTCTAATCGTATGTGTGTCATGCGATGATCTGGATGACGTGCTGCTTGCAAAAATTCAAGTTTGCCACACCTAGTCAGTCCAGACGATAATTCACCCCTCACCTCTCTCATCATTTGTTGTTGTTGTGGGTTGGTTTCTTCTTTTAGTTGCTATTGAGTCCACTCCTCTATCCTATTTTTTGAAGTTCAGGATTCCAAGATTATCATTGATTCCATTAGAGCTCTCATCTTTGAAGTAAAGGGAATTCCTAGTATGCCTGCCTTGTTCACCATGACTGAGCTGTTATTAGAGAAAAAAAGAGGGGGTGGTAGGTAGATGAAGATATGCAATGTGAGTCTTCCAAGTATCAATGCATTTCACCAACTGTATCCATGATCTTTTCCTATGACACATTGCTGTCAGTTTCTTAAAAACAGAAACCGTATTTTTATGTTCAGCTTCTTAACACATCATAGTGTCTACCTCATGCTGCTATATGCCAAATGCATGAGAGAATGGGTAAATATATAGATACAAAATAAATTAAAGCATTTATTGTTGTAGTTGACCAGTGAAAATGGTTTTTTTAAAAATTTAGCATAAAGGCTTACTTCACACATTGATAAATAATCAGGGAAGCAAAATCTTTTCTGCCATAACTCAAAAATGATGCCTTTCCAGACTACACCCTGTTTGTATAAGGTAATTTTAAAATTATTTCTTTGTTTGCAAGAGGCTGATTTTCAAATTTGGGTGCATGTATTTTTTTACACTAAAAATATTTACTGGCAAATGTTTCTAAAACTAATGGAATATTCTTTTGTAGTTTACTGTACCTACAGTGGAAGATGGTGTGGCATTCATGCGCATATGTCAGTTTCATGATTGAGATGTAGGGGTGGAGTCTAGCCTGTTAACCTGGTGATAGCCATTGAGTACCAATGAAGCCTCTGTGTGGGCATGGCTTTCTCCTGAGTCTTCTGGGAAATCTCATGGCATTTCCCTCATGGAGATGAGAAGCTATTTCACTAGTTGTTGGGAGTCAGTCTCTGGGACAATGAATTATGGACAAGACAAGATCATAGTGTTCCAGGAGCTGGAGGAGCTGCAGGAGAAGATATGTGGCCTTACCCTGATGGAACCAGACCTCTGAAGGTGGAGTAGCCACGTGGAGAACACTACCAGCGCTGAGTTGCTTCTATCAACACTAGATGCTGTTGATGGACCCTGAACCCTGAAAGTGAGGAACCCTGGGGAGACTCCTGCCGGCACCAGGATTCTGCATCCAGTGGCCTGTGACTTTGTGAGTCAGAAGGAGACTTTATAGCCTGGTATCGGGCATATGGGCTAATATTGGATTTATGACTTTGAACTGGACTGGGTTGGGATGCTTTTTCAATGTTCCATTCCTCCTATATATAAACCTTACCCTTATATCCATATGCATGTCTATGAATTTATTTCCCTGTTCTACCTGGAATAACACAGATGGTGTGCTATTTTCTTGAGGAAGCTGTGCGATAACATATTAATGAAAGAAATATATATGACATATCATTTAGGTTACATTGGGTCAGAGCATAACCTTTGTAAACATGGGATGATCACATTTTACAGAAGTGTGTTCCTATGTTGGAATCCAGGTGGTGCAGTAGGTAAAGTGCTCAGCTTCTAATCCCAAATCTGGTAGATTGAAACGTCACACTGGTCTGTCAAAGAAAGCCTGTGGCAATCAGATTCAGAAAAGCGTCATGGTCGTGGGAACCCTCTGGATCAATTCTGTGCTCTCCTCCAGGGGCTCATTTCCATCACTGGGACTTGAGTTCTGTCCTTACCTTCTTCAAATTATGATTGCAAACATGATGCTCTCTCTACACTTTTGTAAGCAAATTGTGCTCATTCTATCAATATGCCATCTATTTTAAATGAACAGAGATGATATTTCATTGCTTTTATTTCAAGGACCATAAAGCTACAAAGTATCTCTAGATATAACTGATCTGACATTGATACAATAAGAGAAAAAAATTCCCTTATGTCTTGAGGGGCCACTTTCCATTCAAAACAAGGTGATCATCTATGGAGAGAAAATAATGACATAAATTTCACAAGTATATCTTTTTATTTTTTAAAGTCTCTCTTGACAGATTAAACATCCTCTTTAAATTCTATTATGTAGAATAACATTCATAAGATATACAGTTAAAAAAGCAAAAGTGCATTTTATTTGATCCTCCCATTAATATCCAGCATTGATTTTTTCTTTTAACTCTCTCTTTATTCCAAGGAACAGAGACTTAGAGAATTGTGTCTGTGTGTTTCTCTGCTCTAATGGCACTGCTTTGGAAGAACACACTATGTAAGCTGGCAAAGCAAGCAGTCTAAAGCACCCCAGTGCTAGAGACAGCCTCTGGTAGAAAATATGCACGACTAATAGTACTTCATCTATCCTGCTACTGGCCGTAGACAACTTGTAAGTGCTAAGTCTAATTCATTTTATCTGCACCAGCTACTCAATATTTCTGAGTTAGCGGGTTCCAAAGCATTTGCTATTGGCAATTGTCTTCCAGGCAGGAGGCACTTCAAGTTCTAAGTGCCAAGGAGTTAAAATAGTATGGGATTGTTAAATCAATGGATTTCCTATGTGAAGAGATTCCTGGGTAAATAAATTCTTTTGTTTATGCAGATTTGGTCCATCAGATATTCTTGGGGTTCTGTCATCATTAAATATGTAGAAACATCTTTGCCAAACATGTACTGCTTTGTTTATCATGTTGGAGAATTCATATCATAGCTAGAAAAGTTTTAAATTTATGAAAGTAAAATAGATGCAAAGTCAGCAAGTTTAAGTGATATGGGTTTACTCTTTGACAGTCCCTAGAATAGTTCTGGTTCTGTGATGACAGTATCCTTTCTTCCTTTTAGTCTATAAATTAAGTCTCAGAAACATTTTTTTTTCAGTTGAGATATTTGGAAGAAGTCCACCGTGTAAATTGCACAGTAGTATATGTTCTCTGCTTGAAGTGCCATGGAACAGCTCCAGGTCCTTCCTCCTTAGTCTTTCTTTCTGTCTCTATCCTCTGTCCCAGAGTACTTGCCTCATCTTCTAAGGAGCATGTGGAAAGCAATTTATAAAGCATTGTTCTAAACCACCAACATCTAAGAGAAATTCAGATTGAAAAGTGTCCAAAAAATCAATATCTAATGACCAAGGTGGCAATAACTAAGCAAATTACCATAGCTGCTTACTTATTTAATTAAGCTAGTAAACATGAATATGCTATTTTTTGTCTGGCATAAGCATAAGCTCTTTCATCAAGATAGATTAAACAAAGTAGTCAATGCAGGTGAATTAATGCAGTCAATGCTAGTGATATATAAGATGCGTTGTATATGCTTAAAGGATTTCCTCATTCATATTGAAGTATCTAGTGTTTTTCTCGTGTCAGGGTTCAGTAGTTTGGATGATGTGTTAGTAAGATATAAGCTTTGGAGAAGAAAAAAAGTTAGAAATATAAGACTCAAAATTTAAGTTATGCATCAATTTAAGAAAGTCTGAAATGTGTCAATAGATAATCAGGTGCCAATATATGACTAAAGGTAAAACAATGGAGAAAAGGGATGGAACATATGGATTCAGAGGAGAATTTAGAATGCTCTTCCCAGCATGATTTTTCTCAGTTTCCTTATGAGGGGTTAGGGTGCAAAAACGACTTTAATAAATTTGAAGACCTGATTAGGGAACACTAAATGCATCATGGATTTGTGAACAAATAAGAAAATAGTTATCAACTGCTGTCCATTATAGATGTATAGCACAAATTATTGAGAAAAAAATAAGAAATATAGGAATTATTGAAATTAAGTAAGGCTTTTAGAAAATATAAATGACCCACAAAAGGTTGTTGTGCAACAGAATACACAAAAATATAACAAAATATAGAAGTGGGCATCAAAATATAAAAATAACTTGAGCAAATAATTGAATATTGTTGAAATTCAAAATCTCAAAGGAAGGAAACAGAGGGTACAAAGTTTTATGTGGCCAAATCATGAAGATTATTGTCTTTCAAGTTCCTTCCGTAGACATTAGCAGAAAATTAGTGTGCAAAGGATTCTTATCAGGATCAGGTTTGAATACTAATCTAGAGCAGAATAAGAGAAGACTAAAGGCATATTGACTGCTAATCGAGTGAGACAAAATGATAATTTTCAAAGAGGGATTGTCTAAGTTATTTTAACCAGCAATGTAGTATCCTTTGAACAACTCTTCTAAATTACCAGTGGAATAATAGAATTCTTCATAGACCTCTTGGTAAAATAGCAGTCAGTAAACTATGTCAAATTCACATTTGTATTGAGTGTTCATAAAAACCACCAGAAGCAGTGTGCTCATTAAAACAAGAAACACAGATGAGGATATGCATAGAGTCTTCCAGCTCCAGGACAAACTCACCAAATGCAATTCCAGGAATGTGTACTTTATTTCTAACGGCTAAGCACCAGAGCCAGGGAAGAAAATGGAGTTTCCAAATGAATCCCATTTTGTACTTGTCAATCAAAGATTTAGGGGCTCTTTCAGAACGTAAGTATGCACATCGGTTTGGAATCCACATGGACTTTTGCAGCAGCACATTCACCCTTTCTCCCTTGAATGTCCACATAATACCTTTGTTTGAATCTGGGCTCCCACACGTGGTAGGGAGCAAGCTACACATCCTCTACATGCGGTACTTTCTCTGCTGAGGAATACAGCTAATGGTAGCATTTACTTCCTGAGTTTGGTTTAAGAATTAACTCAATTAATACAGATAACACTTTGGGATGGTCATTGACACACAGCAAGTACTTTGAATTATTAGCTATTATTACCACTAGTTTTGCATATTCATAAGCTACTATTTGCAGAAATGTGTCCACTCATGTGAAATAAGCAAAATGATGATATTTGCTTCTCTGAGATGAATAGAAAATTTAAAAGGGCAGCACAAGAAGATGTTGCTAAATATTATAATAAAATGTGCAAAAACCTAGAATTAGAAAACGCAAAGAGAGGAACACACTCTGCATACCTAAAACATAAAGGACTCAAGGGAAAAGTTCAAAGCTTGAGTTGTAATCTTGAAAGATTATTTGGGCAACATATTGAATGATGCAGAAAAGATCAAAAGAAAAGAAAAGGCATACCCAGACTATACCAAAAAGAACTAGTGATTGTTCGCTATTTCAGGAAGTTGTATATAAGCAAGAACCCTTGGTGCTGAAGAAAGAAGTTAGAGCTAAACTGAATACATTGGCCAAAAGCAAAGTTACAGTTATTGGTGAAGTACCAAAAGAAATGTTTCAGCAAGTTGAAGAAGCTCTGGAAACATTCACCCTTCTATGCCAGGAAACTTGGACGACAGTTTCTTTGCCAACTAATTGGAAAAGATTCATATTTGTGCACATTTCAAAGAAAGTCAACCTAGTAGAATGCTCATGGTATAGAACAATATCAGTAATAGCAAGTAAAATTTTACTGAAGATAGTCCAACAAGGACTGTTGGAAACCATTGACAGAGAAGTGCCAGAAGTGCAGGTTGGATTCAAAAGAGGTTGTGGAACAAGGGATATTACTGCTGTCAGATGGATCATAGAACAAAGCAGAGAATACCAGGGAGATATTCACTTATATTTTATGGACTATGATAAGGTATTCAATTGTGCAGATAATTAAAAAACAAACAAAAGCCCCATGGATAATCTTGAGAAGAATGAAAATCCCAGAATTCTTCATTGTGTTCATGCAGAACTTGCCCATGAGAAAGTAATGTAACTAGAACAAGGGAATATCACATCAATGAAAATCAGGACAGATGTGCATCAGGATTATATTGTGTCACCATACTTGTTCAATCTGTATGTTGGGGAATAATCAGAGAAGTGGGGTGATATGAAGAACAATGTGGCATAAGGCTTATTAGTAAGCAGATAATATGACCTTGCTTGCTCAAAATAAGGAGGACTTGAAGTACTTGGTGATGAAGATAAAGAATTGTAGCCTTCAGTATGGATTACATCTCAATGTAAAGAAAACAAAAATCCTAACGAATGAACCAATGACTAAATCATGGTTAGCAGAGAAAGCTTTGGAGTTGTCAAAGATTTTGTCTTCCTTGGATTACAACGAGTGCTCATAAAAGAAGCACTTATTAGGTCAAAAGATATGTTGCATTGGGTAAATATGCTTCATAAGATTTCTTTAAAGTACATAAAAGCAAGGATATGTTGAAGACATAGTTGTGACTTTTCCAAGTCATGGCCTTTTTCATTGTCTCAAATTTCTATAGAAGCTGAACATTGAATAGGGAAGCTGAAAGAAGAATGGATGCATTTGCATTGTGTTGTGGGGAGGAATATTTTAAGTACCACTGGACTGCTGAAAACAGAAGTATGAGGCAGTACACCACCACCACCACCCACAAAAAAGTGGGGAAAGTTCCTCTAGGTAGAGCTTATTAAATCCACTGATCTACTAATTAAATTTTGGCATCTTAATTCTTCTTTCTCTATTCCTCAGGGAATAAAACTCATACTTTGTTATAACCTATGGGAGAGCTTTCTTAACCAAGGAACTTTCTTTTTCATTTAGTTGAACAGGAAGAAAGACAAAGATTGGTCTATATAAGGAGACAGCTCTCCTCCACCACCACCACCACCCTTGCCCTGTATAAGAAAAATACTCTGCTGAACAGATGTTGTGTAGCACATATTTTTCCTGCTCAGTGAGCTTCTCACTTTGAGCTAGTGCACCCAGTGCGGTAGCCTGGGAAGGTTCTCTTTGATCACAGTGATTTTTTTTTTTTTTTGGAAAAGCTATTTTACTCAAACCTCATGTTGTGATGACCAAGTTAAGAGAACAGTGTGTGGCAGTGAAATTTTCTTTCCCTCTCAGGAAAATGAATGCTTCAGAAACTGTTGTATTGTTCAACACAGGTTACAGGGAAAGCACTATTGGAAAAATTAGTTTACAAGTGGTTTTCTCTTTTCAAAAAATGTTTAATGTTGATTGATCACACCCCTCCCTCCGGATGGTAGTCAACTTCCTGAATGGAAGAAAACGTGGACAAAATTCATGCACTTGTGAAGATGGACAATGGATCATTGAAGAGAAGGGGAAGTTATCTGGACTCTCTCAGAGCTTGGTTTAGCAAATCACAAGGGACGATTTGGAAATGACTACTATTGCAGTGAAATTTGTGCCTCAGTTTCTGACTGACCAAGAAAAGGTGTGTGGAGTGGAAACACGTGCTTTGAAAGAACAGCTCGTTGGGCTAAGCCCTGGAGGCATAAGTGGTTGAATGCAGGACTGCGGCCTGCGGGCTTGTCGGTTCAAATCCAGCGGCGGCTCTCAGAGGCAGCGGTGGCAGAGGCAGCTCCCACGACCACCAGAGGGCAGTGATGCCCGCCCCCCCAAAAAAGAAAGAACAGCTCCAAAGAGATCCACACTTCTCTCCCCAAAGTCAGTACTGGTGATGAGATATGGTGCTCTTCTTACCACCCCAGAAACAAACATCAATCAACCCGTGGTTCATGCCATCATCACCTCGCCCCCCAGACACTTGTCAAGTGACAGCAGAGGTCTAGCGGATGCTCATTTGATTTGGGTTATGAGGGGGACAGTGCATGTGGAGTTGTCCCACCAGGTAAATTATTAATCAGTTTCCTATCTAGAGGTTGTGAGAAGTTTTCATGACAGCGTGCAACAAAAAGCCTGATCTGTGGCAGATGGAGGATGGGCTTTGTCACCCTGACAATGCACTTGTTCATACAGACAATTCAGTGTGGCAGTTTTTGGCAAAAAAAAAAAAAAAAAAAAAAAGTAGCAGGACTCTTTTGCTTCAATCCCCCTAGCTTAACTGATCATGTGAGGGTGAGTTCTTTTTATTAACGAAAATGAAGAGGGACATGAAAGGACAGTGATTTGATGACATAGAAGAGGTGAAGAAAAATACGAAGGCAGCGCTGCCTGCTGTCCACCTAGATGAGCTTAAAAAATGTTTCCAAAAATGAAGCTGCAGGTTTGACAAGTGTATTAAGTTAACAGAGAGTACATTGAAGGTGATAGGGTTGTCCTGAAAAAAAATCATAACTTTGAAAAAAAATTAAAATCTGTTTTGTGGGGAACCCCTTCTTATGTCCACGGTGCTTCTTAGAGATGAGGTTGGCAAGACTTCCTCTTACAAATTTTGGACCAGTCCCTGAGAAATACATCATGCTTGGTGAATTAGAGGATCAGTGCAGAAGAGTAAGGCCCTCAACAGATCGATTGTTATCGTGGCTGCGGCAATGGCTTCAGGCAGGGGAGCACTTGCAAGGATGGTGCAGGACTGCGCAGGGTTCCCTTTTGTTTACAGAGGATCGCTGTGAGTTGTGACCAACTCAACAGCACCTAACAACCACAATGGCCAAAATCTCCTACAACTGGTTGACACATTTAATTAAACTAAGTATAGTACCTTGGTGGCATTGTGGATTAAATGTTGGGCTCCTCAATCCAAGGTTGTCAGTTGGAAACCACCAGCTGGTCCACTGAAAAATGATGTGACTGTCTGCTCACACAAAAATTTACAGTCTTGAAAACCCTATGCAAAGAGAAGTTCTGTTCTGTTTTACATGGTCATGATGAGCTAGAATTGACCATATGTTTGATAATGACTGTCTTTTTTCCTTTTTCCTTGCATTCTCTCTCTATCCTTCTTTCTGTTTAATGTGTTACTTTATTTACTGGTTTCCAGTGTGCGAAAGATTGAATAAAAAAGGGAATACAAACTAGTGGTAATTATACTGGCAATTGTAGCAGCTATATCTGAGTAATGGGACTTAATCAGAATAACCAGTGGATGAGTGTTAAAATCGTATATGGAGTTGAAAATATTAAGCTACAAAACAAAAACAAAGAGTCACTCAATGAACTTAAACCTAAACTGACCCCCACATAGTCAATAATTGACACATAGCAGTCCTGTAGGACAGAGTAGAATTGTCCTTGTGAGACTCTGAAACTGTAAACTGTCTTGGGGAGTAGACAGCTCTATAGTTCTCCTTGGGAGCTTCAGGTAGCTTTGAACTTCTGCCTTTGAGGATCGCAACCCACCACTTTGCCACCAGTGATTCCTAGAAGTCATTGAGAAGCTCCCAATTTCAAAATTTACTATTTCAGGCAAGAGTAAGTCTGTTGCCATGTTAAAGGGGTTCAGGAAAAAACAAAAACGAAGATATATATGTGTATCTTCAGATATATATACATATATTTGTAGAGTCAGATGAGAGTAGAATCAGAATAGGTCTCATTCCTTACCCTGGCAACATTAAAGTAAATAAACAAGCACAGAATCTGAATGTATATTCTGAATATCAATTATATTTGTAGTTTATATCTAGGAATACATCTCTAAAACTGAATGAATATTGAGAAAGTAAAGGGATAGAACACAGTTTACATCAGTGTAAAATACATTTAAAAGTGTCTTCGTTGCCTAGTGCTTCTACAGCAGAAATACCACACCTGGCTGGCTTTAAGGAATGAACGTTTCTTTTTTCACCATTTAGCAGACTAGAATTTGAAAAACACAGTAGCAGCTCAAGGGGAAATCCCTTTCTCTGTCTGCTCTGGGGGAAAGTGCAGCTTCTCTACCTTTCCAGTTCCTGCAAGTGGCATCTATCTTTCCTTTATTCCCATGCCTGTTTCTGTGCCTAATTTATCATCACTCTGTACAAAGTCATGCCCTATCCTGGGAGATTCTTGTTAATATAACAAAGAAAACTCTACTCTCAAATGGTATCATATCCATAGACATAAGTAGGTTTGGGATTCCAACACATATTTTGGGAGACACAGACCAATTCCAAAGCAAGAAGAGTAAATAGAAAAGTGTCAGATATTCTATTTAACAATTTACTAAAACCACAATTTAAAAATATTGCATTCCAGATAAATGTGGGATGCATAATTTTTCCTTTGAAAAGAAAGGAAGTTGTTTAAAATTATTTGAATTATTATTAATAAAAGTTTTAAAAGGTAGATTCTAAGAAGATAAGGAGAAAATACTAAAAGATGTGAAATAAAATGAAAGGTGAAATGAATAAAACTAGACTAGAGGTAAGAATGGGATGGGCTATGTCTCACCTCCTCGGAACTCCACTAACAGGAAGGAGAATGAAACTCAGCATCAGCCCAAGGCTAATTCCTATGAGCTGGGTTTCAGATAGGGCTTCCGCCTCCAGTCTGCATTAGCAATTCTGACCCCAGCCATCCCTCTCAAGACACTCTCTCCGTCTCTGCTCAGGCCCCAGAGAACTCATGGTCCATCACAATGACAGTGATTATTAGGGAAGCTATGAGGTTACAATTATAAGGATGCAATTAATTAGTTTGGGGAAAGTGCTGCTGTTAAATGGCCAGAGGGTACTCCACTCCAACAAAAACCTCAGCCCAAAGTCACCTGGTTTCCTGGGTCAGATAAACTAGCTTCCCTAATTTTAAATGCCCAGAGGAACAAGCTTCTTCCCTGAAAGTACTTAAGTTTCACTCTTTCTGTGAGATAGAAAGTTCACCACTTTGCCTTGGGCTCTTCATGTTGCTACTGCTGCTTGTTGTCCACTCATCCGGCGTCACAATGATGTCACCTGAGTTGAAGGGATGAGCTACAGTCCAGGTTCTTTTTTCTTGATGGGACCAAAACCCTCATGTTTGCTTGTGCGATAGTTCATTTTATATACTGCATGGGGTAAATTATTAGTTTCATTAGATTTAATACACCTTATTGGCATGGTACTACCCAGTCATTTGATGAATGAATGGGTACACATGGGCACACATGGGAATTAACCCTTACTTGTCAGTCTCAATATTAAAACAGACTTATAAAACTTGTTCCTTCTATAAACAAGGTCTAGCTGCTGATCTAAGTGTTCTTGACTTTAGCATGCAGCAAAACTACACAGGTTTGGTACTCTTACCATGGGAGAAGTCTTTGTCTACTTGCTTTCATATCTTTCTCTTCTTACAACCTTCTTCAAGATACCATTCTGTCCCAATAGTTGATGCATAAAATACAACATTTCTCAGACATTTATGTGCATGTTAAGTCACTTGGAGGACCTTGTCAAAATGTAGATTCTGAAGTGGATAATAGTAAGTCCTTGAATAACTAGACTAATGGCTTTTTTCTAGGGATTGTATATCACACAATTACCTGGGGAGCTTTTAAAAACATTTCTGCAGAGCTCTAAGAAAGTCAAAATTAAAGTAAGATTTTCAAAGATGTGGTTCCAATCCTGTTATTTAAATCTTTGGAGAACACACACACACATACACACAACAAAAACAAGAGAAAACATTACCAACACTATAATGTGTGGCCCCCAATATGAAGCTTTGCTTTATCTTGGGACAGTTTTATCCTGTCTCATCCTGCAGTTGGCTTGTCTCCAGCAGACCTTCGTATTTGAGTGTAACAACACCCATAACCAGGTGAGATATTTCTTTAAAGTTTTGTGAGTTTTGTGCATGCTTCCTTTTAAGGACAGGTGATTGAGAAATTCAAAGATAACTTTGAAGGAGGTTTGTTTTTTTGTCTATTAGGAAGCCACACCCTCATGGAGAAAGAGTGATGCTACCATAAGCCACACTCTCCAGTAAAGTAGCACCTAAAGAAGAACCCGAGGAAACAAAAAGTATGACTTACTTCACTTGTCTTACTATTGTCAGCTCTTACTACAAACTCAATTCTTAATACTTGATTAAGGCAGACCAAGGAAGAGCTGATGCAAAGGGGAATTGTTGCTACCTAAGACTGTTGAAAGTACCGTAGACTGCAAAAGAACAAGGAAGCACAGCCAGAATACTCCTTAGGGACAAGGATGCTGAGACTTTGCCTCAAGTACTTTGGGCATGGTTTCAGGAGACACCAGTCCCTGAAGAAGGATATCCCACCTTGTAAAGAAGAGGGACCATTTCCAATAGGAAGACCCTTGAAGAGATGGACTGGCATGTTGACTCCAATGGGCTCAAATATATGAACTATTGTGTGGATGGCACCGGACTGAGTAGTGCTTTGTGTTGGTGTGTGGAGGGTAGCTATGCCTTGAAACCAACTCAATAGCACTAAACAAAAACAACAACAACCCTGTCCACAAGAAATCTTTGTGGTATTGTGGTTTCATATTGAGCTCTCGGAATGTAAGGTCTGCAGTTCAAAGCCACTAGCCTTCTATGGAAGAAAACCAAGACTTTCTACTCTTGTAAAGAGTTACAGTGTCAGAGCCCGACAGGAACAGATGTAAGATGGTCTATAGAATATCTATGACTTGGAATACACTCAAGGGTGGTGAGTTTGATTTGTATAATCAACTTTCCTTTAGTATAATAGAGAACACTCCCCTACCACATGAGATTATAGCCCCTGCATAGAGTCTAGAATTATAATCGATCTCATAAGTAATTCCCTAGTCTCCTAGAAGGGTTATATTAATGAATTACAATTCAACATATTTGTTGAAAGTTGAAAAATCCCTCAGAATATAACTCTAATCACACGAAAGTGGAATTTTCTTTCATAAACATGAGCAAAGTAATTCATTGTCAAATATAAAAAGAGAAGAGAGAAAGAAAGAAGGAAGACAAATATTTTTAATCTATAAGGTGTTTTTGTTCTGGAAAATGTGGTTAATTAATGCATTTTTCACAGCTCATTAAATATCTCCTTGGAATAAATAACTTTGCCCTCTATTAAGGATACAGAGATCCTCCCCACAGGAAACCTGGAGTCTAGTGAATTAAGTATTTATTTATCTTATTGCTTCATTTTCTGAGTAAGGTTTTGTAGCTATTGCTCATTGTAGTTTTCAACAGTATTGACATGATTTAAAAACAGTAAATTATACACCTAGCAAAAATGACATCCTTAAAGAAAAGACTATCAAATGAATCAATGGTTAAATTATGTAAATTTAGAAGTTTAACAATGTTGGTAAAAGATCTTTAATTGGACGGCAAGTAGAGGAAATAGATGAACTACCTTTTAAAACTCTCTTTTTATAGCTAGACTTAAGGGAGTCACAATACAATACTAATTTGATAAGTTTATAACAATAAATGAATATATATTTACATAATAATTTGTGTGCACTGTTTTATACCATACAAAGTTGATCTCTTCTGCCAAAAGGAAATATTATTTTCTATGCCCAAAATAGCATAGCAAAATTTTATAGTCTTTCTATTAAATAGTTTAATTGAAGTCTCTTACATCCCATATCTCAATTCATACATTCATCCAGTGTGCCAAGCACATTTGCACATACATTGCCATAGTCATTTTCAAAGCATTCTCTTCCTACTTGAGCCCCTGATCCTAGATCCCCATTTCTTCCTCCTTTCTCTCCTGGTAGCCCTGCCTCATAAACCCTTGATAGGTTAGAGATTATTATTTTCATATCTTATTTCATGCTCTGTCACTCCTCATCCAATTTTCTGTTGTTCATCCCCCTGAGAGAGGTTATAAGTTTATCCTTTTAATCAATCCCCTCATCTGCCCCCCTCCCTAATCATCCTGGTATCTCTACTCTCATTGATGGCCCTGGGGGGTGGGTTATATATCCTGAATTTCCTGCATTGTGGGTTCTTAGCTGTAGCAATGTGTATGTATGTTCTGGTCTAATATGATTTGTAAGTTAGAATTGAGGTCACGATAGTGAGCACCAAAGGAAACACCAAAGAAAAGAGGAAAGTTGTGTGTTTCATTGGTGCTATACTGCATTCTAAAAAGGTCATTTCTTCCCTATGATCCCTCTTTAGAGAGATGTCCAATTGTATATAGATGGACATTGGTTCTCCACTACATGCCCACATACCCCCATTCACCTTGGGTGTTATTTTGCTATATGCTTTAACTTTGAGTTTAGATGAAGGACTTGACTAAGCCCATATTAGAATGGAGATTCTTAAAGTGATTCAATTTATTTGGTTATTACTCTCTTATCCCACACCTCAGAATAAAATGAGGTATAACTCTAAGAGATCTGTTTACACAGGTGCCTCTTCATCCATGTATAAGTTCTATGTGAGCCCAATGAAGTTTTCTGTAATGAAGTGTTCCCATTTTTCTAAAGGGGAAATCATAGTTTATGGTACACAGTCAAATTCCTTTGCATAGTCAATAAGATATTCTGATGTCAGCAATATCCTTGTATCTCTTGAATCCAGATTGAATTCTTAACATCTCTCTGCCAATATAGTGCTGCAACACTATGATAATATTAATGATATTCTATAATCTGAGCATTCTGTTGGGTTGCCGTTATTTGAAATGTGTACAATGTGTATCTTTTCCAAACAGTTGTCTTCTAAATTTCCTGGCATAGATGATTGAGTGTTTCCAATGCTTCTTCAGCTAGTTGAAACTTTTCAATTAGTATTTCCTAAGTTCCTGGAATCTTGTTTCTGACTGAATTCTTTAGTGAACCTTGGACTTCTTCTTTTAGTACCATTAGTTCTTGCTCATCTGCTACCTCTTGAAATGGTGGAATGTAGATGAGTTCTTTTTAGTACAGAGATTTGGTGTATTCTCTTCTTTTTATGCTACCTACATATTTCAACATTTTATCCATAGAATCTTACACTATTGTTACTTAAGATTTGAAATTTTCTTTAGTTCTTTTAGTGTAAGATATGTTCAGCATTTTTTCTTTTTTGGCTTTCTAACTGTAGGTCTTTTTATATTTCATTGTAATCTTTTACTTTGTTTTCTTTAGGTGTCCTACATAATTCTATTTCTTTATTTCTTACATTTGCTTTAGCTGCTCTAGGATTAAGAGGAAGTTTCCGAGTCTTCAACATCCGCTTTGATCTTTTCTTCATTTCTTTTGTTTTTTTCAATAATTTTATTGGGGGCTCTTACAGCTCTTATAACATTCAATACATCCGTTTTATCGAGCACATTTGTACCCATGTTGTTAACTTCATGTCCTAATACATTTTACTTGAGCCCTTGGGATAAGCTCCTCTTTTTTTTTTTTTTTTTTTGATCATTTCATTGGGGGTCCATCTGACTCCCATCACAATCAGCACACATGTCAATTACATGCATACCACATTTGCATACCTGTTGCCATCATCACCCACGAAACATCCCTCCTCCACTTAGGCTCCAGCACCAGCCCCCCATATTTCCCCTTCCTCCTCATTCCCCCTCTCCCTCCCCCATGAACCCTTAATAATTTACGCATTGTTATTACTTTTTCATCTCGTATTCTGTCTGATGTGTCCCTTCACCCACTTCCCTACTGTCCATATTCCAGAGAGATCATATGTATATCCCTGCAGTTGGTTACCACCTTCCACTCCACCTTCCCTCCACCCTCTCAGTATCACCACATCCACCACTGGTCCCAAAGGGATCACCTGTCCTGAATTTCCCCTGTTTCTGACTCCACTGTACTTTCCGTGGTCTAGCTGGGTTTGCAAGGTAGAACTCCAATCATGATAGTGGGTGGGAGGAAGCATTGGGGAACTAGAGGAAAGTTGCATACCTCATTGTTGCCACACTTTACACTGACTGGATACTTTCCTCCCTGCAAACCCTCTGTGAGGGGGTGCTGCCTCACCTATTGATGGACTTGGGTCCTCACTCAGTACTCCCCTTCCTTTATAATGATACAATTTTTAGTTCTTTGATGCCTGACACCTCTTCCCTTTGACACCTCATAACTGGTGTGCTTCTACCTTTATGACATTTTTCTTTCTTTATGCATGGTGTTCTTGATGTCAGCCCACAGTGTCAAAGCTATTCTTCAGGTGTTATTGAAATTCAGGTCAGATCAACTCAAGGTCATATTTTGGCTCTTTAGATTTTGTTTTCATTTTCTTGATCTCAACTTGAACTTATATATGAGGCAATTGATAAGGTCAACTGGTGCCCCCTGACCTAATTTTAACTTCTGATATAAGCTCCATCATCATCTCCTTCCACACATACAGTCACAGAACGATTTGATTTATATGTATTCCATTTGGATAAGTCCAAGTGTATAATTGCCCTTATTGTTCTTTTACAAAGATGATTTGTAATGAAGCCATGGGTATCACAAAATTCTTATCACATGATCTCCAGGTTAATTTCTGTCACCATGACTATATTTTCTTTCCCACACTGTTCCCTCCTTTTTGTTTCTAAATTCTCATTCCAGTGACCAATACTGCATCTTGATTGCATGTTTGATCACTTTGGGAATAAATACTTTGGTAGAATTCTCCAAAATCTTCCTGAGTAACTTTAATGGTTTCTTTGTAAATTTGAGAGATGTTTGTGTTGACTGGATTTCATTATATGCATATAAATATTATCCTATCACAGAGAGCACTGTGCTTCAAGATATATCTTTAACTGTCCATTTTGATGATGACTGCAATGCTATTCCTCATGAATTCATCATTTCAAGCTTAGCAAATCTGGTTCAAAATTCAATATCAGTTCATTTCAGCTACCTAATGTCTAATACATTGATTTGTATTGGTTCCATTTAATTTTTGATGACTTTTAATTTTCCTACTTTCATACATTGTACATTCCAAGTTCCAGTTCATAATAGATGTTTGTGGTTGCCTCTCTTATTTCAAATTGTGTTCCACCAAGAATGAAGGTACTGCCAACTTGATTCCCCTTCCCTGCTGTATTGAACACTACTTAGAAAAGGCTGCACATTTCTCCATCACACTTTGAGTGAACTCCCATCCGAGGGTGCATCTGCTGTCACTCTCCCCAACAATGTTCGGCTGGCTTTCCTGAGGTTTTCAGTGGACTGTCTGCTTCATTTTTAGTTTGTTATTAATCTAGAAGCTTTGTCAAAACCTTTTCATTTGGGTGATGTTTGCTGGTATTTGAAATACCAGTGACAGAGTTTCCATCATCATTGCAACATGCAAGCCCCCACACTGATAGACAAGTGGTCGTGGAATTGCCTATTAGTTACAGAACCTCAGCATATGCCTCTCTCAGTGACTGAGGAGCAAAGCCGCCCATCAGAGTGCACTGGTATGTTGCTGCAGGTGAAAATGGACTTGTATTAAGGGCAGCAACTTCTTTGTGTCCTCAGCAAAATTTGCCTACATTGACTAATGAAACCATATGTGGAGAGGAAGTGATGTCCTTGAATTTTTTTTTAATTGGTTTATTAGGAATTTGGTATATTATTTTCTATTTAATAAAATGCACATATTGTTCTAAGATTATTATTGTAAATATTTGTGCATTGCTCAAACCAAAATCAAACTCACTGCCTCTGAGTCAATTCTGACTCACAGTGAGCTAAGGGGTATGGGAAAATGTTCCTATGTGTTTCAGGAATTGTAAATTTGTTATGTGAGTTGAAAGCTTCCTCTTTTTTCCCCCCACAAAGCCGCTGGTGGTTTTGAACTAATGACTTTGAGGTTAACAGTCAGGTTACAAAGGTACTCTGTGGTGACCATCAAAATGAGAGTCTTGGCAACAGTAATTACAGCTTTCAGAGTGTAGGATAACTATTTGTTTTCTGATCTTCCCCCACATTGGAGATCACTCACTTACTGGAGAAAAGCTAGAGAATTTTTTTTACAAATGGGCGCCAAAAACTGGGAGAGAAGTATGTATGGAAAACTTGGGACCTACAGAGATCCAATTAACAGTGATTACTTTTTGCAATTGCTTTATTTCATTTTTTTATTTTTGGATCTTGGTTGTGTTAGTCTGGGTTGACTAGAGAAACAAATTCATAGACAAACATATGGATATAAGGGAAAGGTTTATATACAAGGAAATGGAACATTGGGAAAGCATCCCAACCCAGTCTAGTCCAAGGTCATAAGTCTGATATTAGCCCATATGTCCGATACCAGTCTATAAAGTCTCCTTCCAACTTATGAAGCCCATGCAATGACACCAGGACAATCACAGGCCAGTGGGTACAGAGTCTTGTGTATCTAGCTGGGGTGGGAGCATCACCCTGATGCTGGCAGGTGTCTCCCCATTTCCAGGGCTCAGGGTCCATCAGGAGTGTCCACTGGTGGTAGAAACCTCTCAATACTGGCAGGAGTCTACACATGGCTTCTCCGGCCCCAGAGGTTTGGCTCCATCAGGGCAAGCCTATGTGGTTCCTCTAGTCTTCAGGAATCAGGATTGATCAGCATGTTGTCATCTTATCTTGTCAGTAATTTGTCTCCAAGAGAGAGTCAAGTCTCTCTTCTCCAATTGGGAAACACCACAAGACTTCCCAGAATTCTCAGGAGAAAGCCATGCTCACACAGAGGTCTCATTGGCTACTCATTGGCTATCTCCAGATTGTCAGGCTAGACTTCATCCCTAGACTCTCAATCATGAAATTGACATCAAGTACATGACTGCCACATTGGCTATTCAATTGCAGGTGCCACATCTAATTCACAAAGTTCCATTTCAGGATGATATCTTTTATATTAAGACTATTAAGTAGTTATGATTACCTACTTATAAATAAATCTTTGGGTACTAGAAATTTCTATGTAATTAATACAAGTGGTCAGTAGCTAATGAAAAAAACATTTAGATTATGTTAAATATTGTGAAACATATTACCCATGGCTGATGCTCCATAACTGTGCCATCTGTAGTTTATGGTGCAAATTTTAAAGTCAAGTAAATGGTATTTTCAGCAGTAGTTCATGCGTTATGACTTGTAGGGGCTGTAAATAATGTGTAGGGCATTTATGTATATCTAGATTCCATGTACTTCTTGCTTATAAATCTATCTATTAGCCCTTATAAATAATGGATGCATATATCTGAAAGTGAATCATTCCTAAAACTGCTTAACTGTCTGAAATTTTTCTTCACTAATACTTTGCCTTACTGTCTTTTCATTTCTCAATCAGGTATAAATAGAAAAAGCTTGCAAGCACTTTTTCTTTTCATATCCTAATCTACGTGTCTGTTATTATTCATATTTATGTTGGGAATCTATGAATTCATTGTACCAATTCTTTTTCTGACCCCTTCAATGAGTAATTGGTTTTCTTTCCAACCCACCAGCAATACCATATCATACAAAGTGTGCTTTTCCATTTCTCTCTTTTCTCTTTGCTTTCTCCTTTTCTTCTTTAAGTTTTTCATTACTTGGTTATTGGACTGACTACCCTTTGTCATATAATATCAGAAATCAAAATAGCACAAGAATTTAGTATCAAGTAATTCCAAATATGCTATACTAATGAGCACGTTGTCCTGAAAAGAGAGAGCAATGAAATATAATAAAGGTACACAGTGATATTCACTGCATTCTTTAAGAAGTACAGTTTTCTCTCCCTTTCTGGAGTTATCACTCCATAGTTGCATAAAGTGACTGTTCCCTGTTTAACTTTCTGTGTTACTGTTGTCAATCTGATTCCATACAGACAGATCATGAAAAGCAACAATGCTCAAGAAAAAAAACCTTCATAAGTTGAGCTTTTGTTTGGTTTAAAGAATACTCAAAAGGGTACTGTTAGTTAACAGATTAAGGAACATCTTAGAGTAGATATTTTGTGGGTTTGTCTTGTCTCAATGACTGAAGAAAAAAGTGGAGTCCATTAAGATTTGAATTTCGGGGCTGAGCCCTGTTGCTGTAGTGGTTGTGCGCAGGACTGCGGCCCACTGGGATGGAGGTTCAATTCCAGCTCCACGGAACAAAGGCTGGACCTCCTACTCCTACCACCTGAGGGCAGTGCCCCCCCAAAACAAAACAAAACAAAAGATTTGAATTTCTGATCAGTTTTTTTCCTCAATGGATTAGGATTTTTCTACAATGTCTTTGATCGAAATATTCAGTACTGGTCTCCATGCTTTCTCACTTCTGATCTCCTGGCAAAAGAGACAATTTGTCACAAATTCCATTTATTAGCCCTCTTTCTGACTTTGTTGCTTCAGATGAATGGAGATAAATTGTCTTACCTTGTACAGACACTTGCAAGCTGGGAACTACACAATGAATAATAAGAAAAAAAAACAGATACAATAAGCATATTAGGTCAATTAGCTGAGATGTCCCAATAATTGTGACCCTAAATCTGTTAATCAAAAAGTAAATCCATTGAGGCAACTATGAATACATAAATAGTCTCAATAACATTTTTTGTTATTATTGCTGTTGTAAACTTATCACTTAACCTTTGACAATTCAACTTTTGCAGATGGTAGCATATTGACAACAAACACACTAATTGGTTGTGCAAAACTGCCATTTTTATTAGTGCACAACGCATCACTGGTTGTATTTTTATTTTTGAATACACACTCTTGCTTGTTTCAGAAATAATTGAAAGTTTTTGGCAGTACATGAGATGCACATTTAAATAAAATTAAAATGTGGGTCAGAGGACCTGGGAAAAGGAAATTTAGGAAGGAAATATGAGATAACAGTAAGTTATCCATCTATCACGCAGTCTTTCATTTTGTTCCAAAGCTGTGCTAATTCTTGGATCACAGAGATGCCATAATTTTCTTCTTTCCTTAGGAAAATCGTATATTGTTGACCTCTGTTGTCATTTTTTTCTTACTACTTCTCAAAAACTGCTCATGAAACATCTTTGCTGTCTCCTTCTTTGGAACACCTGTGCTGTCTCTATATGTATTCCAAAAGGTCTAACATGATACATTTAAAAGCTCAGTAGCGCAAAGAAGGTTGTTCATAAATCAAGCTAGATTTCAGGGGGATTATCCACATCACCATCTGATTCAAATACAGAATACAATGTCATTTGAAAATGCTACGTGACTTTTTGAGGATTGTCCTTTTCAGTAGAATACAGATACATGCTCCTTTGTATATTCACATTGCGACATTCTCTGCAGAGCCAAAAATCTTCTTTCTACTCTGGAGGGATTGAAAATGACTGTGTAAGTGAAAGTGGAGTGTGATGTGTCAAAGGATGTTCTGAGTTATCCAATCTCTGATAAAGCTTCCGTCTTTTCACGTGTGTTTCTAACGAGGTGAGAGGTCAAACACAGTTAAATGTGGCTTGCTGAATCATAAGGGTTTATCCAATCATGTGTCTGAGAAGTAAGAAAAGCAGTGCAAAGATTTATCGAAGAAAGTGTTCAGTTGATAAATGATAACATTTATTTGTAATTTGACGATTTGACCCGAAGGACACCCATTATGCTAGCATGTGCACAGTCGATTAGTTTTGTAAATTTATTATTGGGCTCAAAAATATTTGTAAAAGAGCTTCTTTTATTGTGATTTGGGTGAAAGTTTACAGAACAAATTGGTTTTCCATTAAACAATTCATGTACATTTTGTGTAGGGACATTATTGCAGCACACACTATATCAGAATAATCTTCCTACTTTCTCCTCATGTCTAACTTTTCACTTTATTCATCCTCATTATGTCTTCGGGGCATTATCTCAGACAACTGCTGTCCTTTTGATCTCTTTTCTTTTCTTTTTTGACCTCTTACAGTTGATTCATTTAAGGAATGTGTTATAAACACGATGCCATTGAGTGCATACTCGGACTGATCACCTCTGCGGGTGTTTGAAACTACCCCTCTATGGGAGTAGACAGCTCCATTGTTCTGCCACATTGCTGCTGGTGGTTTTAAACTGCCAACCTTGCAGATTGCAGGCCAATGCCTAACCACTAACTGCTCCACAAGAGCTTGCTATCGTCCTATCATTTGACTGGAAGCATATCTCTCCTTGTTATTTTTGCTGTGTTTTTCCTTAAAGGCTATTCATCTGAAATGAGTCTTATAATTTCTTCTTTTTTTGATGGTGCCATTTACTTAATTTTTTCTACCCTCTAATATTTACCATATTCCCATCTTTTTTTCTCCGGATGTTTCTATAAACAGCATGCATTTGGGGTAATATTTTCTTGTTTCTTTGTCACTTGATTGCCACATTTAACATATTTAAATTCAAGTAATTGAAATATATATGAATGTACTGCTATCATTTTGTTGTCTTTTATGCAGTGCTGATTATTTCTTTGTACTCAATCTATTTTTTCTATGTTGTTCCATGATTCCCTTCTATTGAGCTTTAATTATTTTTCTTGTTTTTCTGTTGGTGAGAGGATTTTCACATTTATTTTACATATTTTCTAATAACTCCCTTAATTTTAAAAAATGTGTTCATGAAGACTTTGAAATACGCTTCTTTTTAATTTGGGGATTTAGGATTCACAAGAGACCCCCATTTCCAATATAATTTAAGAACATTTATTATCTTAAACAGGACAAAGACAAGATGAAGACCATCTGCAAAATACCTCCACAGGTTCCCAAGGTTTCCTGAGATGTAGCTTTAATAACAACATGGGAGGGTAGCAGAAATCAGCACAAAAGCATGAGTGGTAGCAGATCAATATATCATAGTTAAACGTAGAACTGAAAGGTACAGGTAGCTCGGCAGGGACAAAAAGGGGTTGTCTCCATTGAATGCCTACGATAAATGGAAAGTAGCTGTCCCTGCCACAGTAGAGGGGCTGGAAAGAAATGAGGCACTCTAATTAGGCCCCAGAGGGACTGAGAACCTCTCAGCCCCTGGCTCAATCGCCATCCCTCTGATGCTAACACTGCAGCACAGAGAAGGAAGAGGGTCCCTCCATAGCTCTCCCTTTGGCTGAGGCAGCTGGAGAATTGGGTTCTCAGATGATTCATCAGTCTTTTATCTGAATTGAACTCACCCACAGTTAATGGAGCCAGGGATCTTCTCAGATAATCCAGCAGCATAGAGAAATTCCTTTCAGCACCTCACCCTGGCCTATGACTTGTCATGGAAGATGTTTTCATAATTCTAGGACAGACTATGGCAGACTTTGAGGAAGAGGGTGTACTTGAAAAGAAGCTAAAATATCTGCAAATGATAACTATTGTCAATGCAACCTTGTACAATACAGACAGGGATCAAGGGGGTTATGTTCATGAGAAGAAAGGGAAAGAGCCCAGGCACGCGCAGGTCCTGGTGTCCAGAGCTAATCAGCACCTGTTTACTGCCTCCCGGGTTACAAAGACTTCTGCACAAGGGATAAAGTGCCATGGGTGTCGGCATGTGGGCCTCTGGGCAAAGGATTCCCCTAACAGAAATAGACCTCCCTGAGAGCCACGATGTCACCGTGAACAAACAGGCGAGTGGCAGTGCTCTGTCCTATGGGGGAGACGCAAGGAAGAGGAGTCTGCTGGTGAATCTGCAAATGGTCACTGAAGACACAAACAGCCCAGCCGATAGGCCTGCAGAAAGCATCCAAGCAGGAACCCTGGCTGTGCATGGATGCCGCCAGGTAGACCAGTACAGTTTTCATTCTACTTAATGCTGTCTGCTTCTTCCTGCCCTTCATTTTGAAATTCCAAATAGCATCTTGACAGCAGTAAGTGATCTTGTCCAATATGCCTGGAGACCGAAATTCTCGGGGCAAGCGAAGAGAATTAACACACACTTAACGCCCGCCCCCTTCTGCCTTCCTGGAGACCTGGTTCTTATAAAAACTTGAAAGGACGAGTCCCCCCAATTCCCAGCTCCTTCCAGTCTGGACTGGTCCCAACTCAGCAATTCTCTCTACTCCCTCTACTCCTAAAACTCCAGGACAGAGGGCACGGGCCCATCATACATGGGTGAAATGTGAAGCTTTGGAACTAGGCTCCTCATAGTCATATCAGAGAAAGAGAAGTACATATGGAACCATTAGACGACTTGAAGTTGGTGTTTTGATGGCACTTTCGAGCCAGATAAGTGCTCTGCAGGAAACCTTACCTCAAACCTCCAACAGTTTTTAAGCTAGTAGATGCTCTGACACAATTCCTGTGTTTAAAGTACGCTTGCAGGCTATGCCTGTTAAGCCAGTGTTAAGCCAGTGTTAGTGCCTCCTGAGATTTCCTTAGAAATCTGCCAATGTGAGACTGACCCGCACTGCCCAGGCCATGGCCATCCACTGTCCTTGCCATCGTCATCCCTAAAGGGTTTACTTGCTTTGTCTCTTTCAGATGTTGTTAGATTCTGAAATGACACCGAGACAAGTTGGCCATTCCCAGGACTACCAACCCAACCCCAACTACCATGGGTCTCTGCAGGAATGACAAGCATTCCTACAAGGCCAGGGAGGGTGTGGATCCTAATTCCCAGTTCCTGTCCTCTTACAAGCAAGGAGTAACCAAAAGACGATCTCCACCCATTATCCCCCAGTGATTTGGGGCCCTACTCCTTTGGGGGGGGGAATGAAAAAAGAGCTAGAGAGGTGCGCAAAGGAATTGTCTCCACTGAATGGCTGCTACAAACGAAATGTATGCCACACTAAAGGGTTGGAAAGAAATCAGATACACTATTTAGACACCTACGGGAAAATCCTGAACCGAATGTGCTCAAACCCAAGTCACCTTAGACCCATGTGGGAGGTTCACCTGGACGCACAGCTTAGATGCCAGCTATGTGACACTACAATTGTGCATCCTAATTCAGCCAGTAAGATCAGTCCATACTCAAAACCATGCCTCCCCCATCCAGTGGGGGCAGAAGGGGTCAAAGCAGACCAAGGGCAAGCTGTGCGCTCTTCTCTTGTGCAGGTGTGCTCTGCGAGATTGGGTTGGGGAGTGAGATTCTGGAGACCCTCTCTCTCTCTCTCGGGATTTCCTGTTCTTGGCTAAGCATGCTGATTTCATGCGCCTGTTTGGTAATCGTTCCAGGTGTTTTGAGTTTTCTTGATCTCCCTCCCCCTGAAATGGCCATTTTCACTAACAAACTTCTACAGCCCCAGGCCATGCATGCCTTCCAAAGATATTGTGACTTTCTGTGACTTAAATACCTGAAATGATTTTTTTCCCTCATAAATGTATTTGGATTACAAAACAATGTTTCTGCCCCAAGAATTCTTTCAGTGTTGGGAGGCAAGAACCGAGGTTTGAAGTGGGACCATGATTGGGACACTGTGTTAGAAAGCAGAGCTTAGAAGCTTGATTCAGGGCCCTCTGAACAAGGCAAGCAAGGTGTGTGGGACTGGTTGGGCATGCATCAGGACAGCACAGCCACACTTATATCCATCAAGGACACACCCAGGCAAGACACTAATGGAGACTCCCCCTTCCTGGCTGACTGGAAAGTGGAAAGTAATCCACTTTCTAATGCTTGCAGCCAAAGGACAAAGCTAAAACTCACTATTATCCTGCGGCAGCATCACAGGGACTGTATGGGACAGCATAAACCCGCCCCCTGTGAGTTTCAAAGACTGAATCTTGTCAAGAGAATAAAACTGAGTCCTTCTCCCATGGGCCTGCGGACAAGACTGTGAACATGTCTGTTCAGTAGATGGAAAGAATTCAACAGAGGCTGAATCCCTATGAGGACTCTACAAACTGATGGTAGGCTCTCACTGTAATCTGTACAGGTCTGCAAATGGGTGCTAGAATTTAAACTGGAAGAAATGTTTCAAGTTTTTTTTATGTGGATGGACCTGTAATTTATTATTATCTTCCAAGTTTAAAAGCTATGTCATCTGGCATCACATTATTCTGACTTTTTCTTCATTTAGAAGTTCTGTAAATTATTTGATATCACTCTTTGAGGCCTAGTCAGTGTAACTCCCGCTAAACAATTTGGTGAGGCCATGCAGACTGGGTATGGTTTCTCTTTTCGTGATGAGGCTGGATACGAGCAGGTGCAGGAAAACATTGATCTGATTTTATGATTCCGTGGTGAGGGCCCGGGAGCCTTGGAGGGGATGTGGCTATGCATTGGGCTGTGACCACATGGTCAGCTGTTTGGACCCACCAGCAGGCCCAAGGGAGAAAGACTGGACTTTCTACTCCAATAAACATGCCTGGTCTTGGGACCCTACGGGAAATCACTGTCTGTCAGTCTTGAATCAAAGACAGTGAGTTTGGTTTAATTTGTGAGTGATAGTTAACAGGTTTAGTTGCAATTGCAAAACTTGGAATTTCAATATGGGGATTGGTGAATTTTGCTATTCTGCTGAGTATTAAATAAGCCATTTTTGAATCAGGAAGGCAGATCTCACTATCATCAAGAAAGAAGTACATCCTCTGGATGCCAAGATCCCAGTACACCCAAACACCTTCATCCAGGAGAGAGGACTGTAACACGGGAGATGGGAGACATAGAGCAGCACCACCACCTCCACCAAGATCCAGAGGCTGATACATACGCTGGTGGGCTTTCTTGCTGAGGAAGGACCAGAGTTGAGTGCCTTCAAGCAAAGGTCTCACTGGTCGAGTGAAGTCCATATGAAAATTTCACTGGAAGAAATAAGTTTACAGACCCCTAGAGCTTAGCCCATCTAACCAGGATTTTTTTTTGGGGGGGGGGGGGGGGGCATCACTGCCTCCTGGTGGGAGTGGGAGGCCCAGCCTTGTTCCTGGAGAGCTGCTGCTGGATTTGAACCACCAAGCCAGTGGGCCGCAGTCCCGCACTCAACCACTATGCCACCAAGGCTCAGCCCTAACTGGGACATTTTAATATACCTTTTGGAGATGTGCCACAAGTGCTTTGTTTTTTTCTTTTTTGTTTTTTTGGGTTTTTTTTTTTAGGGGAGAGCATCGCTGCCCTCTGGTGGTAGTAGGAGGCCCAGCTTGCTCCGGAAGCTGCTGCTGGATTTGAACCACCAAGCCAGTGGGCCGCAGTCCCACACACAACCACTTCGCCCCCCGGGGCTCAACCCGACCACAAGTGCTTACTAATATTGCCCCAGAAAGGTAGTACAAAGAGGCAGGAAAGCTGTGAGGTTGATGATCAGAGAAACCAAAAATATGACTAAGAAGAGGTAGTCCTGACAACTGTATCCTGAGCAATTTTGATCCTGAGCTGTAACCTATGAAGTTCCCTTATAAACCCCATCATCATAAGCATTGTCTGTAACTTCTATCTGGCCATTGCAACAAAGTATATAAGCCAGCAGAGAAACAGAGTACTATGGGAAAACAGTTGGTGTCCGAATTGACAAAGGAAGCTTGTCTGGCCCCTGATGCAAGAAAATTGGCTGTGGGCTGATTTTCAGATTGACTTTCCATACCTCTTGCAAAGTGAGACGAGCCTATGCTGCCCTCATGCCATTTTTTACCTAGGTGGTTGTTACTGCAGTGTCATCCAGTCACTTCCAACCAGTAACAACCCTATCCACAACAGAACAAAACACTGCATGATCCTGTGCCATCCACACAATAGAGAGAAAGAATACTATGGGAAAACCATAGTTCTTTTAGCACTTTATCTATAAAACTTGCTGCTTTTTGTACTCTCCTTGGGAAAAGTAGCTGTCGATGTGAATATATATACTCACCACTGCTCTGACAGTTTATTGTACGATGGCCGCTTGGCTGTTGCTCTATAATGCTGAAAGCTATACCAGTGGTTGTTCAAGTACCAGCAGGGTCACTCCTGCCGAACATGTTTCCACAGAACTTCCAGAGTAAACTCGGCCACTGTGGAAATCACCGATTTGCAGCAATTTCAGCACTGGGAGTGTCGGAGTGGAGTCTAGTCTGTCAATCTGCAAATAGCCAATGCAGCCTCTATGTGGGCATGGCTTTCTCCTGAGAATTATGCGAAGTCTCACGGTATTTCCCAATTAGAGGAGAGAGACTTGGCTCAGTCTCTTGGAGACGGTCTACCTACAAGACAACATGGCAGCAAGATATAGAACCTGAATCCTGGAGACTGCAGGAACCCATGGAGAAGCCCCATTGGCTTACCCTGATGGAACCAACCTCTAGCCCCAGAGTCGTGAAGACTCTTTCGAAGGCTGAGATGCTTGGGAAGCGACAGAAAGACCCCTGCCAGTGGTGAGATTTTTCTACCATCAATGGATACTGCTGATGGAACCTGAGCCCTGGAAATGAGGAGCCGTGGGTAGACCCCTGCCAGCACTGAAATACTTCTATTGCCATTGGACACACAATACTCTGCACCCACTGACCTGTGGTTTTCCTGGTGTCATTTCACATGCTTCATGAATTGGAAGGAGACTTTAGAGATTGGCATAGGACATATGGCTAATATTGGACTTAGGACTGGACTAGGTTGCCATACTTTCTCAATGTTTCAGTCCTCTTGTATATTAACCTTTCCCTTATATCCATATGCATGTTTATGAATTTCTTAGCCTACCCAGAATAACACAGCTACTTAAAACCTAATTATAATTGAAATTGTCAATGATTTAATTTGGTTGGATCCCTCAATGTTTATGGAAGAATAATGCATTGTTTGGAGCTGATTTGCTATATGAGACTTCTTTAGAATGTTGAAGACAAAGTATGTCATTTTGAGGTTAAATCTACTTGATCCAAGTCATGGTATTTTTAATCACTTAATATGTACTTGCGTGTTGAGCAACTTATAGGGAAGACTAAATAGAAAGTGATGTATGTAAATTATGGTGATGGTGAAGAATTTTGAAGTACCAGAAAACAAGAAAAAGTACAGCTCCTTAGAAGAGAGAATGATAAGACTTAATCTCTGTCATTTTTGACATGTTGTCAGATGAGACCAGTCCATGAGGAAAGACATCACTTTTAGTGAACAGAGGAAGGGTCCTGTATGAAATGGACTGATACAGTTGCTGCAACAATGGGCTCAAACATAACAATAGAGAGGATGACAGGGGACCGGGCAATGTTTCTGTGTATCAGAATGGACTCTGGGGCATCTAGTAACAATGGGTATAAATGAAGAAGATTTTGCTTCTATATAGAAAATATAATCTACTGTCCCTCCTTCCTCAAGCACATACAAGAACACAAGTTGGTTATTAGGGTTTTTTTATTTGCTTACGTTTAGTGTGAACATCTTTTCTTGACTTTTTATAAAAGTGGTCTACTATAAGATGTGTCCTTTTGTGGCTGTTTAATTTTATTCAGCATAATGTTCTTCAGTTCCTTGTCTTTTGAACTGTTGTGTAGCAGTTTTAATGAGGGTTATTTGTGTGCCATTACTGTGGAATTTACATTGGAGTTGTTTCTTACTGCAGAGCAAGAATTTTTAGTCTGAGTTCATGTCACCCAGGCAAATTTATAGGCAGCAACCAAAGGGGATGGGGTTGATTTGGATTGATATAATACTTACTAATATTATATAAAACACAAGTAATTTTTAGAAAGGCTTAATTTTAATAATTTTAGTGAACTGATATTTTTCAAATATGAAAAGCTAAAAAAGATATACTTCCTAACATCAAATGCATATTAAAAAAAGAGTGAAGGAAAACTTGCAAAAGATGCAAGTGTTCAGAGGTTAGGGAAATAATATCTGCAAGAAAAGATGCAAGAAAGCATAGAAAGTTGAATATTTATGCTTTATATATATATACATATTTAACAAGCAGAGGTGTAAGTCAGAATAAAGTTATTCAGAGTAAAGTTGGTTGTTATGAATTTATATATATTTGTAATACCTGAAATATTTTTTCTAAACAAAATATTATTTTCCAGATAAACAAGAGAATGAAAGTTTTTGAGTTTATGAACTGCTCATTTTTTCTTCATTCTAAACGTCCCATAAAATGTTGGTTTTATAATTAATTTTATAATTGTTGGTGCCTCACATCCTCTATACATGGGCACATGTATAAAACTAGAAATATATACTATAACATGTTGAGGACTGGCATTGGCAGTTATGCTTTTATCTAAAAGTGTGTCTTTCTTGATATTTAACTACATGTGAATCAGGCAGATTCAAAGATGACTTCCAACTATGGTCTTCCTTCTGGCATCTATGGCTTTGTGTAAGGCCCTCTTCTTGGTCCTAGAGATCTTCTAATAAGTGAAATATATCAAGAAAGATGGTATGCAGTTTCTGAGATTAGGTTCTGTAAAGATTGTACTTTCTACCTTGAATTCACTTTCTCAGTCTCTCTCACATTGCCATGCTGTTAGCTACCCTGTGGAAAGACTTGCACATCAAGGAACTCAAGGTTTTGACCAGCAACCAATGAGAGGATCTGATGCTTGTGATCAACAATATAAATGGCCTTGGTAGAAAGAAGTTCTTCTTCAAGTTGAACCTGGAGATCATTGTCCCCAAACAAAACTTTGACTAAAGTCTTGAAGAAATACCGTGTTCAGAGTTCTAGTCCACAGATACTGTGAGATAATAAACGTTTATTCTCATCAATCACTAAATTGTGGGGTAAAATGTTATCTATAAACATACATAAAACAACCCAATTTTCTCAATAACTCTATAAGCTTAGACCGAAATTATAAGCTTATCTTGAGCATTGTCTCCTGTGGTGTTCATGTACTCGTGTGTCAATTTCATGATTGGGAGTGTAGGGGTGGAGTCTAGCCTGTCAATCTGGAGATAGCCAATGAGGCCTCTGTGGGGACATGGATTTCTCCTGAGAATTCTGGGAAGTCTCACAGTAATTCCCAATTGGAAAAGAGACTTGGCAGAGTCCCTTTGATGACGAACTACTGATAAGACGAGATGACAGCATGTTGATCTATCCTGATTCCTGGAGAATAGAGGAGCCAGAGAAGAGGCCACAGGGGCTTGCCCTGATAGAGTCAAACTTCTGGGGCCAGAGAAGCCAAGGGGAGACTCCTGCCAGTGCTGAGATGCTTCTGCTGCCACCAGACACACAAGATTCTGCACCCGCTAACCTGAGATTGTCCTGGTGTCATTGCACATGCTTCGTAAATTGGAAGGAGACTTTGTAGACTGGTGTCAGACATATGGGCTAATTTCAGACTTATGACTGTGGACTGAACTGAACTGGGATGCTTTTTCAGTATTCCATTCCTCTTGTACATAAACCTTTCCCTTATATCCATATGCATATATATAGTCTGGTTTCTCTAGTCTACCTGGATGAACACATCACCAAAATGCATAAGTTAAATGTTCCTGGATTATATTAAATGTTCTCTCTAGATATGCCTTTTCACCTGATTTCAGATACCATCTATTGCCATATGTATAATTATTATGCATATATACAATTATTATCCATGGTGTCATTTTTTTTCTCTTTAGAGATTTGCTTTTTATTTTTGAAAAAAACTTGTTTCAATTTGCAAACTATACTTCCTCCTCAAAAATTCAAAAATGTTAAGTCACAGTGTTTTATGAACTTCCACAATATTCCAGGGGAAAAAGTGAAGATCTGCTGAAGTCAGCAGGGCAGAATTCAATGTCATCCTTTATTAATTAAATTCTGCTGAAATATGAAAAATATAGCACAAGTACAGCAAAAGGGGAAACCAGAAATTCTGGACGTTGGAGAAACCATTGTGGACATATCAGGATGTTTGGTAACATTAAGTCAGAAAGAAGATAAGTTAAACTTATTTAATTTTATAAATAAGTGAATAAGAAAGAGAAAATAGTGTGAGAGTAAGTAAAAAATTTTGCTACAGAAATCATAGACCCTTTCAAAATGTGAAGCTGTTGTTTCTTTCCATGTCCAGCATCTAAGTTTATATAATTCTAACCAGAATAGATTCATCTCCCTGATTCCTCTCAAAAGGAGTGCTGATGGCAGAGTGGGCTAGATAAGGAGCTGGCATGGGAGGAAGATGAGGCTGTCTTCTGTCTTAAGATTGAGAGTCACAGAAACCCAAGGGGTAGTTCTCTTCTTTCCCTATGAGTCTCCACCAGTATGCATCATTGACTCAATGGCGGTCAGTTTTATCCTGAACTGAAGATTTCTACACTCTGATTTACACCACATCAAAGTGGTAGCTTGGGTATTCTTAAAATAAATCAACCAAGCTTCTTTTAAAAGTTCTTTGAGTTTGGGGAGCAAAAAGTAATGTGAAGGAGCAATAGCAGGGATAGAGAGTAAGATCACTCAATGAAACTGTTACATGACGGCGGCAGTTACACATACTTTGGTGTCATTTGAGGATTAGGAGTGTAGGGCCAGAGTCTACCCTGTCATTCCAGAGATAGCCAGTGAGTCCGTCCTCTTTGTGGGTATTGCCTTTAGAGAATTCTGAGAACAGGTTTTCCTCATTGGAAGTGGAAGACTTTTTTTCTCTTGGCTCACTCTCATGGAAACACACAACTCACAAAGTGAATTCCCTGCAAGACATCCCTACAGAGAAGCCACATGGACCCACTGTGATACAATCCTGGAAGCTGGAGAAGCCACATGGAGATCACTGCCAGCATTGATATGCTTATTCCACCAATGGATCCAAAGACTTTCTACCCACTGGCCTGTAATCATCTCTACAAGGCATCATAGCATGTACTTTGTGAGTCTGAAGAGGACTTTATAGATTGGTATCAGACATATGGGCTAATATCAAACTTATGAGTTTGGAATGCACTGGGTTGGGATGTTGTCTTAATTTTCAATTACCCTTTATATAAAACTCTCTCCTACATACATTTGACTTTCTATGGATATGCTTCTCTATTCTACCCAGACTGACCCAAGGTCGCCACCCTTGCTACCCTCAAGAATAAGCTGGCACAGCGTCATGATGGAACAACTTCACTAGTCTTTCCTTACACATGCAGTTTTTCATTTTCTTCAGACTTTTTCATCATAAGACCCTGTGATCATACTATCTCTTGCTAAACCATTCATCAATATTACTACACTTTTAGAGTCCCAAAACACATTGATCTGAGGTCCGTGTCTTGAGTTTAGCTGGCTCAACAGATCCTTCTGGAAGCCTGTGCTTTTCTCTGAAGGCATCAAAGGAGACTGAGACAATTGTACGACTGACATTTGTAGCTATCAAGTATAGATCACAGAGATATGTTTAGGTACATTTTGCTGGGAGTAAAAAAGGAAGTGTATGAACTGGAACCACAGTAGACATACTGATTTACTTGTTTTCATTTATTCCAATTAAGGTTGGTTGCTGAACAGAGATTTAAGAGGGGAAATGTGATAGAATCATATGGTGTGTACAATTTTCTACATAAGTTTATATTGACTAAAGATAGGATACAAATATTTTTTGCTATTGTTGCTGTTGTTTTAAATGATCTTGAGCCCACAAGCACAACAACTCATTCTTTCAAGGTGTTCTTTTAAGGTTATGAAGTTTCCATTACTTTATGCCCTGTGTGTTATACTATATTAATGTGTACATGTGCCGCATATGCAAAGACATATGCAAAAATACCCTCTTTGAAAAATAGAAATAATATTCATGGAGATTATTGAAAAAGAATAATCCAAAAGTGGAATTAAGTCTTCGTTTGACAATACCTTATGGTTAGATTGGAGATGCTGGAAGGGTAGAGAAAAGGTAGGGTAGAGAGACAGAACCAACTTCAAGGATATACACACAAGCTCCTATTTGAAGGATGGGCATCAAAGGAGTGGGTCGGGAGAGAGGTCGGGCAGTGTAAGATATGAGAGAACAATAGCAATGTATAAAGTATTGAGGGTTGGTGGGAAGGAGAGAGCAGGGGAAGAGGGCAAGGGATGGAAAAGTTAATACTAGGGGCTGTAGGGGAAAGATAGATGATTGGAGAATGATAATAGAAGTGGACATGTGAGGGTGCTTGAAACAGTATGTTTATTTATGTATTGTGAAAAATGATATATGGGCCCCCAATAAAGTGATTTAAAACAAAAACAAACAAAAAAACTATTAGGAAAATGTCTCGTTAGTAAAGTTCCTAAAAATTCTATTTGTATTTTCAGACTTTGACACCCCTTTCAAAGAAAACCTGGGTAAGGAAAGGGGAAGAAAAGTTTTTAAAATATAAAAAGAAGAGATAAGAATTTAATGTCATTCTCTATGATTTAACCAGCAGTGAGACAGAGAACATGATTTTTTTTCTTAAAAATATAAAGTGAAATGCCCAGGAAGTGAGAAACTAATAATAATGATGATATAATAACTCAAATAGCTTACAGATTATGTGCACTTACTGATGCCAAGTACGATGGTAAGCACTTTGCACACTTCTATTATTTAATCTCCAGAGTAATCAATGAGGCAGTATATAAAACTGAGAAAAATTCCAAGTATAGCTGGTCTATTAAGTAAGATATCCAGTGTAAAGAAGCACAGAGATATATTCTAAAAGTTAGAACATTAGCTATAAGTAAGTAATTAATTCAATAGAATTTCTTTAGCTTTTTGTAGTAAATTTGGCACAAGTCATCAACATAATCCATGAAAAGTCAGAAGTCTAAATGAATTTTTGAAGCATTTTGACATTTTTATGAAACTGGGGAATGGAAGATTGCAATGCCAATGACAAATGAAAGCCATGAGTTGAAATAAAATTAATGAGGACAGGTTTGCTTGAGGCCTTTTTCGGTCCTGCATTTCCTTCTACCAAGTGTCATTACAACCTGTCCCAAAGATAGCATAATCTTATCAATCAGACTACTCATTTCCTATTTCCATAGATGCACAGTAGGCTGCAACTGTCTTTTTCAGTTGTCTGCTGTCTAAAATTCCACTAAAACCTTTCATGAATGCTGATGCTGAAATTTTGAAAAGATAAGAGATTGACTTGAAGCTATTAAATAATTTTGTTTAGCTTCACTGAAGCAAAAATATAAAAGTCTTGACGTTACGTTTGGATTTATTCACTTCTATCTTGACATTGTGTAGAAAAATGATAGAAAATTCTAGTTAGAAAGTACTGTGCCCTAGGAACATATTGGTTGACCTACAAAAGTTTCCTCCAGCACTTTGTTATTTTTGATAACTGAGATTTCACAAGTATGTGGCTGAATTTGTTAATAGCTCAGAAAACATTTATTAGCACTTGTTTGGGACAAGAGAGAAATGTGTTGGTACTTGGAGCAGGAACATGCAATGGACCTGGTGATTTAATTGCCCTCGTGGCCTTCTAGAAGTTATATGTTTCCTGTTGTTAATCAGATATGCTGCAGAAACACTACTTCTCTGTAAGGAGTGAATAATGTAAATTTGAATTTGACATTTTTCTCTAGATGGTTTCTTTAGGGCAAATGCCTCCCATCTCTTTCTTACTTTGGTTGGTCTTAGGAATTTTCACTTCCTCCAAGGTAGTAGAGACAAGTAGCGGAGCCCCCAGAATTCATGGAAAGCATGCATTACTCTTTTCCCTTTCCCCCTTAGCCTGTGTTTAAGGACCACTGATACATTTGAGGTTTTTTACTAATCTCTTTATTGGGGCTCATACAACTTGTATAAAATACATACATACATCCCTTGTAAGCAAAGTACTTTTGTACATTTGTTGCCATCATCATTCTCAAAACATTTTCTTTCTACTTAAGTCCTTGGCATTAGCTCATCATTTTCCCCCTCCCTCCCCACTCTTCCCTCCCTCATGAACCTTTGATAATTTATACATTATTATTATTTTATCATACCATACACTGTACAATGTCTCCGTTCACCCTCTTCCCTATTGTTCATACCCCAGGGAGAGTGTTATATGCAGATTCTTAAAATCTGTTCTCCCTTTCTACTGCATTTTCTCTCCACCCTCCTGGTAGCGCCACTCTCACCACTGGTCCTGAAGGGATCATCTGTCCTGGATTCCCCATGTTTCTGTTTCCTCTCTATATCAGTGTACATCCTGTGGTCTAACCGGATTTGTAAGGTAGAATTAGGATCATGATAGTGGGAGAGAGGAAGCACTGAAATACTAGAGGAAAGTTGCATATTTCATCATTGCTACACTGTACTCTGACTGGCTCATCTCCTTCCTGCACCCTTCTGTAAGAGGAAGTCGCATCACCTACAGATGGACTTTGAGTCCCGAACCTGCACTCCTCCTCATATATAATGACACAAAGTTTAGTTCGTTGATGCCTGATACCTGATACTTTCGACACCTCGTGGTCACACAGGCTGGTGTGCGTCTTCGACATATTTGCTTTAAAGAGCAAAAATGTCCCACGTGCAGTAGTGATGATGAGAAGAAGCACTTTCCTCTATCACTTTCCTCTAGGAAGGGTTTTGCAGTACTCACAGACATTATCCAAATCCTGTTCCTTGCATGCTTTGCCCTCCCACCAAACCCTGATTCTCTCAGCCAATGTAAAGACAGAGTTGGCTTACTTGAATGCATTTGCTTCAGGAAACACAAAGTTTTGGTTTCTTAGACCCTCCTGTCAGCTACTCCTTTTCTATCAAAATTCCACTGAATTCTTCTTCTATCATTACTTTTGTTCTTTTATTCTATTACTTTTATCAGTTAATATCTTAGTTTCCTTATTCTCTTTTCTCAACCATACTTGGGGAGGTCCATAAACTTAATACACTTCATTTAGTTGGTATCAACAATATGACACAATATATAGATAGTTCAGGATAGCTCAGAAAATTTGGTAAGGCACAAATAACTTTTAACCTAACTGACAAAAGGAGAGAGAGAAAGAGAGAGAGAGAGAGAGAGAGCTCTCCACTTCCTTTATTATCTAGAACAAGCGATTTTCCCCTTGCATTGGTATTTGTATTTTTGATATTAATTATGTTCTAGAAGAGAATTAATTTCTACTCACTTTTGTGGAAAAAGGGAATTCCTTGCGAAGGAAAGGAAGAAACTTCCCCAGCAAAATTTTGGCCCATTTCCTATGTATCAGCCATGAGTCAGACCTACCACAACTGGAAATAACAACAAAAAATCAGTACTAAGTAGCTCTGTTGTTTTTCCTTTCCTCAGATCAGTGTGAATATAATAAGGTAAATTTTAATTCAAGTTGACCTCCCTAGCTACAGCCTATAAGATATGAAGCAAGAAGATGAAGAGTATGGTATAGACACTAGAGTAGTAGTTCTTACCTGTCTCTTTAAACATTTGTGGGTAAGTAAAAATAGGTATTTATGTTTGAGAGGAGCCCTGATGGCATGGTGGTTACATGTTAGGCTGGTATTTTCAATCTCAGGAGAAAGTTGAGACTTTCTACTCCTGTAAAAAGGTATTGACGCAGAAACCCACAGGGGCCTTCTCCCTTGACCTATAGGCTGCTCTGAGTCTGAGAGAACTCGATAGTGGTGGGATTGCTTGCAAGTTTAGTGCCAGAAAATGCTCAAAGCCTTTTTACTGACTTATAAGCTGCACATGCAACAAATGGAGGGAATTGTGATGAACTATTCATTTTGAATAAGTAAAGATGGTTCAATTATTTTAGAGTGAGAACAAGCTCACAGCATAAGAAATAAATAGAGGCTGTCCTTAAGACTTAGGTTCCTGTTTCTTAAAAGGATACTCTTTGCCCCTGAGAAGCTGAATTTTAAAAATCAGTGGAAGCTCTGTCAGGGACTGATCCACATGAGGAACACAAGAGATATAAATTTCAGTCTCTAGATATAAGAACTTTCAATAACTAATGAAAAAAGCAGGTAAAAGGGAGAGCAGAATGGAAATATTGAGTGGGTTCACAAACTGTGAAGAATGCAATCGGTGCAGCTGAGTGATATGTGTAGCAACAAATTGTTATCGAATACTTAAATGGGAACATAAACTGCTATGTATTTTTTTTATCAAAAACACACTAAATTCATGTAAGACAGAAGAAGAGATCAAGAGGAACAAAAACTCTGTGGTATGAAACACCAAGCTAAATCTTGGAGTTTTTAGTATCATAAATTATAACAATGTAAGATTATAAGCATTTCTATAAAAGTAGATTAGCTGAGCACCATCCGAAAAATTATTTGCTAGAGAGATGGAATTGTGTTTTTGATGTATGTATTGCCTATGATCATACTAAGCTGAATAGTTTGGTGGATCAGTTCATCATTCGTAGGATAGATAAAATTTATTGTTGGTTGTTGCCATAGAGCAAGCTCTGACTCATGTTAATCTAATATACACCAGGAAAAGTCATGGTCTAGTAGTCTAGTCCTTAGGCATCTTCATGAGTGTCAGTAGGTCATTGTGCAGTCTTTCAACCTGAAGGACATACTGTGTGCTATATTTAGACAGTAGTCTATTACCATGTAGGTATTAAGTGGCTTATTTTTAGAAATACATCCCCATGTATTTCTCCCAGTCTGTCTAAAACAGTGTTTTCCAAAGTGGGTGATACTGTTCTTCTGGAAATTGCTGAAAATATGGGGAGTGGGCTGCTACAAACTCATATAACTACAAGTTGTGCTGCATTAGCAATACAAAAGTTTCCTTCATTTCCAGAGGGGTGCTGAGCAATATTTTCTTTCTTTCTGAAAAGCTAGTGGCTACACGTTACAACCAACTGAGTTTTAGACTCTGTCCTTTCAACACTCACAGTCTTCTTCCTAGGCTGCACCAGATTGCTCCAATTTGAAAACTAAGCAAACATTTGAAGCTTTACCTCAATTCAGCTACAGCAGATTCGTGTAACTGACACCCTTCTGTGGATTTAAGACAAAAACGTCCTAATGTGTGAATAAGTAGATGACTACCATCCCAAGGTTAGGGAATTGGTGGTTGTTGGTCTTTGATTCAGATCTCTTTCTTTGAGGGTAGCCAGTGAAAGCTGGACCAGCACTGGCATGATTTACTATTTTTATCCTCTCTTTGTTTTTCTATGACATGTGTTAATCTGGAAGGCATGGTTTTCCCTGTGTGACTGAGAGTTATTGAAAATTCTGCCCTATCTCCAACTTTCATTGCTCATGTAAATAGTGTCCAGTCACTTAATTTTTTAATCTATACAAGCCAATGATACAATTAGGGTCTGAAAAGTTGGTCCATGATTCTATGATTTTCTTTTTCAACAGTGTTATAAATTATATTCTGTGGGCTAAATTAATTATACTATCCATAGAATTACTTTATGCTTTGGGGCAATGATTTATAATATTCTCTATCTTAAAATGATAATAATGTCTCTAAAAACTAACCAGACATATATAAACCATAGCTATATTAAGGGGAATTGGACTCATGTTTAATTCTAGCAACAATATAAGAATAATTAGCTCTTTATGAGAAGACTCGGCTCCACGCTGTCTTCCATGAAGAGATCACTGGTGATATGTGATGCTATAAAAAAATGTGGTAAAGAAGTTAGATTGTGCTCAATTCTCATAAAGCATACTGTCTGGCGTCTTAAATAGTTGTCTTCAAACAAGCAGCCATCTACCTGCTTGTGTGATCCGAGGCTTGAAAAGTAAAATCCAAATCCAAAAAGGAGGGAATGGTATGAGAACTTAAATTCTGAACTCTGAATTTGTCTATGACTTTGAAGGACAGCAGAAATCCAAAATCTATTTCTAGGATCCACATATGGATTACGTTTCTGGTAAGTCCCCTATAATCACAGGCGAGGGAAGAAATAATCTTGCTATGACGCATACTGTGGTAGATATGGTCATGTTAAAATGGAAAGCCAAATCATTTTATCTCTCTTGCCATCCATTTTACAGTTGTTTCCAATTTTAATATTTCTGCTCTTTTCATTTAAAGTTTTTCTCTGTTTTTTTTTTCATTTTTTGTTTGTTATTTGTTTGCTTTCTGTCTGTGTTTTATATGATTTTCTGTATAGGAAATCCAGAATCGGTACAGCAACAGAATCAGTGACTGGAGTAGTGAAACTCTGGTGGTGTGGTATGTGTTGGGATGCAGTCTGCAGGGTTGGCTGTTTGAAACCACCAGCCATTGCTTGGGAGAAATATGGGGCTTTCTACCCCGTGAATAGTTCATAGTCTAGGAAGTCTAGCTGATATCAAGTGAATGGAAGTATATATGGACATGTGAGAGGGGTTTGGAGGAAAATCGGAAGCTAACAACAATGAGTATAAGAAAGAAGAAAATGTTCTGAAATGGATTGTGGTGAGGAATGCATAACTCCTCTTAATATGATTGAATTATTAGATTTTATGATATATGGAACATTCTGAAAGAACTAACAAAATGTGATGGCAAGCTAAATAAGTTTGGAACCTATGGCCTAGAAGTTATACTGAAAAATGTCTATCATGAATAACCTGCTGATTTTTAAAATACCAGTGGTATTTCAAGTTCCAGTGTTATAGCAACACACAAGCAACCATAGTTTGATAAACTGACTGCTACAGGGGCAGTAAGTTATATACACTGTGGCTCTTTTAGCCCAAAGCTCTATCACGTCCATCCAACAACCTTTCCTGCATGAGTCTGGCTAATAAGTTGGGGAAAGACACTGTCAGGATTTACTTAAGTGTAATTGTTAACATGACACATTTTAATTGTCATCCTACTGGGTATAAAATGAGCACTTGGAGAAGAAGGAGTGTTTCACAGCCAGCGAGTTGGGGGTGGAGGGTGGGGAGACAGGAGTGAATTTCATCCTCTGGACCCCAAATCCCTGCACAGTGAATTTCCTTGATTCAAAAGACAACTATGGCATCGTAGGAGCAGAAGCAGAATTATGATCTGGAGAGTTAGACTGGTGAACATCCTAGCCCATGAAGAAAGTAAAGTGGAGTGGTTTGAAGTTGTGATTTATGGAGTAAGACACCTCTGGACACTTAATTGGGGAAGCTGGGCTTGCTGACACACAGAGGTGAAACTGAATTACTTCGGCTGCGGTTTGCCAGAGTACAGGGTCTCTAGCCAGTTTATTTGAAGAGCAGGGCTTGCTGGCCCACGGAGTCTGAGCAGCATGCCTGCTGGTTGCAAAGCAGGCCCATGGGGCTTGTTCTACCAGTCCTGAAAGAGTTTTGTAATGTGACCAGACTACACTACTGTATCTGGAGCATATCTCATCTCCATAGGTACTTGCTAAATTCTTTATTAATCTTTTTTAAAAATAATTTTATTGAAGGCTCATACAAATCTTATCACAACCCATACATACATACATACATTATGTCCAGTGCATTTGTACATTTGCTGTCATCATCATTCTCAAAACATCTTCTTTCTACTGGAGCCCTTGGTATGAGCACCTCATTCCCCCTTCTTCTTCTCTGCTCCCTCCCACACAAATTCTTCATAATTTATAAATTATTATTTTTTATGTCCTACACTGTTCAACATCTCCCTTCACCCACTTTCTGTTGCCCATCATCCAGGAAGGGGGTTATATGTAGATCCTTGTGATCAATTCCCCCTTTCTATCCCACCTTCTTATTTTAATCACAAATATTGTCTTTCAGTTCTGTGTGGTCATTACAATGAACTATAGAACCTAGATAGCAAATGTAGAGAGTGTATAAGAGAAAACACTGTCAGATCAGATTGTATTGTTTTCCATGAACAGATATTCATTCTCCACATGGATGAAAGACCAACTGATGAGTTAAATATATATTTGCTTCAACAGAGAGAATTACATAAATCTTATAATACAGCATATACTTACTACTCTCTTTGATTTTGGTCCACAATCCAAACTAGATTTGTCCTGAGTTTCATAAGAACATATATTTGCAGTCAAAATTCCCAATAATCCCATCTTTCTTAATGCTGCACATATAGGGTATTGCAATTAGACTTTTGCTTTAGAGAGGATGCCCTGGCATATATAAAATAAATGGAACAGTAGAAACTTTACTGATAGGACCTGCTGTCATTAAATCTATTCCAATTCATAGTGACCATCTTTGAGATTGTAAATCTTCAGGGGAGCATGACTTAGGCTAAGTTCTCTAGAAAGGCAAATCAGTACATATATGTACATATAGAAATATATATTTAAAATATCTAAAATATTTAAAATAATTAAATATAATATATGTAATTATAGGGGCAGGAAGACCACAGACTAGTAAATACAGAAACAAATTAATCCAAGGTAAACAGGTCAGGTTTGTACCTGCAGACACAAATGCATCCAAGCATGGAAGGTCAAATGGTTGGCCTCTGGTGGATCTGTAGAAAATATAAAAGGCTCTTGGTTCAAATCCAAAGAACCAGAGAGTGACAAGCTGCATGCTGGATCCAGAGTCAGCAAAAGCCAAACAAACCCTCTCGCTTGATCTACATATATTTCCCCTCCAATGCAATTTAGTTATGTCAGGGCTATCATCCGAGAAAGTATATGCAGTCTGCCCTATTGCTTTCCCATCATTGAGACTTAAAGCTGACTGGTTGTCATTATGTGCTAAGTCAGGTTATAGAGGGTTGCTAGATTTTAACTGTCAAGCCAATAAAAATGCTAGGCTAATAAAATTGACACCAAACTTTGTCTCAGAGCATATAGTCTCATCATTCTGCACTTGAAGTGATTGGTGTGTGTGAACCACCCACATGTGGTTAGAAGTTCAAGACTTACCTGACAACACCAAAATGCACCATAGCAATTCCCCTGGTATGACAAACTTTCATAAAATGGAGTCAAACTCCAAGTTTCCCTAGATAGGACCAAAGCCATTAGCCTGTGCTCTAGCTGTGACCTCATTACGTTCATAAGACCCAGCACTTGTGAGTCCGGAGGAGTCTCTAGCTAACATCTGACTCATGAACTTGAAATCTGCCCATATTTTGACAACTACATTTATAAACCTTTGAATTTTCACATTATTTCTCTCTCTCTCTTTTCAAATTTGCTCCTGTCTTTATGAGATCTAGTCACTTGGGACAATTTATCTAATGTCATGTTTAACAGATAAGCACACAGTTGTCAAGAGGTAAAAATACCTATGAAGAATATATCACAGGGAACAGCAACAAAAAAAAATGATATAGTTCAGAGAAGGGACATTTAAGTAAAGTTTTCCCATCCTCTTCCCTAAGTTTTCCTAAGTTTTCCCTAAGCCAAAGCTTCTAATACTCATTACTTAATACATTAGAGAAATAAGCAAAAGTCTGACAGGTTAACTGATGCTGAATTTGATATAATAAATAAATAGAATGGTAGCTTCAATTGGCATCCATGTCTGTTTAAGTGTTCTATGATATACATACAATTGTACAACAAGAACCTCTTCAATATTTGCACTGTAGAATGAAATTTAAATTGAGATGTTCTAAGAACTAACAACCCGGAATCCTTCAAGGATTTGATAATTCATTTATCGCCAGAAATCCCTATGGGATGAGTTAGCGTTGTTTTCCACTTTCCATGTGTGAGCTGGGAGACTTTGGTGAGTTCGATGTATTTTTCAATCATCATATAATTAATCAATGTGCACATTTGTGGCAGTTATCTAATCTCGTGTCAATTTGAGGATTGAGAGTATATAGGGTGGAGTCTAGCCTATCAATCCAGAGATAGCTAATGAGATCTGTGTGGGCATGCCCTTCTCCTGAGAATTCTGGAAATTGCTGATTCTCCTCCTTGGAGACAGAAGATACACATTCTCTTTGGACTCCCTGAGAGAATCCCTGAGAAGAAACCATATGGAGATCCCTGCCAGAGCTGCAATACATATGAGATACATATGTCACCAGTGAATCCAAAGACTTTCTACCCACTGGCATCATCCTGCATTGGCACCATTGCAGGTGTTTCATGAGTCTGAAGAAGACTTTGTATACTGGTCTGAGACATATGAGCTAATATCAGACTTATGAACTTGATCTTGAATGGGGTGGGATGTTTTGTCAATATTCATCTGCTTTTGTATATAATTTTTTTCTTATACACATGCATGTGTTTATGAATTTGTCTCTCTAGTCTACCTGGACTACCACAACATTTTTGATAGTCAACTAACTCTTTTTCAAAGATACAATCTATGATTTGATCCCCAGCATCTCTCTTGGCTTTACTGTGGTTCTCTTGAAATTTGAGAATGTTAGCATCAACGAATAATCTGTATTTTAAAAACAGCAAGACTAATTCTAGGTACTTGGTTTTTCCTATAGTCTTTCTGGTAAAGGTGTGCATAATTCTTTGGGAAACAGTTATAGCAATGTGGCTAAATTACGGTCTTTCCATAAGGTGGCCTAGCCTTTCCATCAAATAATGAGCTCTAGTCTAATCATTGGAATGCTCTGAGGAACTAGGTGGGAAGCCATCAATTCCCACTGTGTAGCAAGTTAAATTTTTGCCCCCAGTCATAGAAAGTTCTCCTATGATATTTTTCCAGGATCATCTTAGAAAATTGCCTATTTCCTTTCCCCCTGATCAGCAACATCTAGAAACTAAGCAATGATCATGTGGTTTTTAATTTGAGTTATAAATATCAATATGAAGTGATGATAAATTGCATCTTTAAAAGTAACCTATTTTTCTAACTTGTTCTAGTAGAAAGTTTTATAAGCAAACTAGCAACGAACAGCCTCTACAGTCAAATTCTTGTCTCTAAATACTATTTCTAAAAAGCAACTAGAGTCCATGAAAATTGTTAATTCCATAGTTAAAGAACATGTGAAAAACCTTAGTGATACAGCATTTATTTTTTTTAGCCTATATGTCACCATGAATTGGGTGCCGACTCAATGGTTACTTAAAGCAGCAAACTATGTAATACTAATGCATTGTTATACCACCAATACAACTGAATTGTACATGCTACCAAACCTCTATGTTGGAAAAATCACATTATGCACCATCTTTGATAATAAAATCGTATTCAATTATGTAAATATATTATTAATTATACTAAAATAGCTACTCATTTGAACCACAACAGAATATGTATTCATCTTAATCTGAATAACATGGAGAATATTACTGAAACTATAGTAAAAATATAATTCTAGAAAGGACTGCTTTTTAAATTTTTAAATCTTCAATTTTATTACTTTAATCAAGTTAGATTTATCAGCTTAATTTTACATTTGCAGATTGCTTTATAAATTTTAATTTTTCTTTGTAATAAGGTAACATTTACATATTTTGATTTCATATCTAAACTAGAAGTTTCTAAATTAAATCACTTAAAACAATCTGTAATTTCCAGAAGTAAGTTTTTAGCCCTGACCTCTTTATCTCATTATGTTCTTTAGGTAAACATTATTAATTTTTATTACTTGATGATTTACCTATCAGTTTTTAAATTTAGTTCAGAGGTAGTCTTCATATAGTAAAATTAACTGTTCTTGGTGTTATTTAACAAATCTATAAATTTTGGCAAAGAATAGGTTGAGTCAAAAAGTATCACTACAATTTTATAGAAACTTTTATTGAACCAGACTATCAAAATGTGAAGTTGTGGGTTCTTGACATATCTTTCTGGCATATATTTCTGAAGACAGAGTTTCTGTCTCTCTAAATCTTCCTCAAGGATTGTATGTTCTATCCTTTACATCAGATCAATAGCAGTGGTAACATCCTGGAAGGTGTCAAATTGTGTTCCTTAGGACTTGGGGAACAGAGAGAAGTCTGAAGTGACAAGATTTGGAGGAAAAGGTAAGATTTATGAATAAAGTTCTCCTAAGAAATCCATTTCTACCCATGAAGAAGGAGCAGGTGCATTGTTATGATGGAATAAAAAGGAATTTTTTGCTGTGGCTGTCTTGAACTTTTTCTTTAATGTAGGTTTCAATCTTTTAAAAAAATCTTCCAGTTTGATTATTCTGTGTTCTTTGAAAACAATCTATTAATAATACCTCTTTGGCATCTCCAAAACTAATCATAAACCTTCCCAACTGATGCCTTTGCTTTAATATAACCACTCTAAGAGATTCTCTTGAAGCCGCTCTTTTGATGGGGCTTCTTTAAAGAGAAGAAGACAAGCTTATTATAAGGAGAGCATGTCTGCATCCATCTACTGATCACAGAGACATATTTTCTTAGAAATCTGATTTGAAAGTATCAACATGAACTCAAAGAGATATATTTATTTAGATTGTTCTAGTGAAAAATCTTATAAGTAAAATAGAAAAGAACAGCTTGTGCATTCAAACTGAGGTTTCTGAATGCAAATGATCTGATATGTATTTCCCAACCTAATCCTATATAAATGTATGATTATATATAAATAAATATTTAAAATAAAATTTTACAAACTATTGGGAGGTTTGATAACTATACAGGAGTTAACTTGAGTATAAGGGAAGACACTATTCTACAAAAATGGCATGAGAGAAAGAGGGTGTGGTAGGACAAGCTATCGGGGGCGTGAATGTGTTCTTTAAGTGGTTGCATGTAAAAATGATCTGATATGTAAATCTCCACCTAATTCACAATAAAAATATTTTAAGAAAATTAAGGTCTCTAAAATAATGTAATAAAATAAGATAAAAGTTTGCTATCAAAATAAGCAAACTGATGTTTACCATCGGTGAGATTGAAAAAGAAAGTACTGTTAGCAGGTAGATAGATATTAACTTGGGTGAAGGAGAGATCATATCTTACAAAAGGGTAGATGGGGGCCAACTATAGGATAATAAGTTGTTTAAGCTTTTTTCCCCAACAGTTTTATTGGCAAGTAATTTACATATCATATAGTTGAATAGTTCAATCATTCTATCACATCATGGAAAATTATACAATCACTCCTACATCAACTTTAAAGCATCCCCCATTGTTAAATTGCGCCTATAATGATTTATACTATCACAATTCCATTTAGTGTCCCTCTCCACTCACATCTTCATTAGTTACTCCCCAAATCCTCTTTCCTTTCCCAACTCCCCACCCCCACTCCTCTGTGTTCCCTGTATCCCCTTGCAATAGCCTTATGAATCTACCTGTGCTTCCCCGCTGGGAGAAACCAACAAAAACAGCAAAAAACAAAATTGTTCTAAGGTGGTAAGGATAAAAATATAGTTTACAGAAAAGAATACTAATAATGCACAAGAAGGGAAAGACCTACAACAATATTTTTTTAAATATAAAACAGGGAAGAATATCTGTTGTGGAATATGAGGTACTTGCTACCAGAATAAATTCAGGTCACTTCTACAGGGAAGTCAACAGGCCAAGTGCTGAGTTGGTTCCAGCATCATCATCAAGATCATAATGGTTTATGGCTGACACTGGGGCTGATGGACACACTTGACTTTAGCTTTCACCATCCCCCATCCCCCTCCACAAAGTGGATATTAATAGCTTTCGCTCTGATGCTTTTCTCCTCACCATACTCGAGTTTTGTAGCTGTCATTTTTGGATCACACAAACTAGTGTGCTTCTTTCACAGGGGCTCAGCTGACTCTTCGCTTAGATGGCTGCTTGTTTGAACACAAGTTTTTAAGACCCCAGACCTAATTCCAATTGATAGCCAAGCACGATCTGCTTTCTTTACCACATTTTGTTATGGCAACTTTATCTTCATGGATCATTTCATGAATGTGAGTATCAAGCAGGGCCATGCTATAAGAACTAATTGTTTTTAAGTTGGGGATAGGATCTAGTAATGCAAGTCCCAAACCCATTTCTGGATCTATCCATTTATTTTATTTATCTATTTTTAAATTATTTGCTGCAATTTGGGAGCTATTACATATGTCCTATCATTCCATAGTTAAATTATGTCACACCTAATTTCATAATTTCTTCCATAAGTTTACATGTTTTCCAAAACAAACTTTTCCTTCCTGCACTTCTTGACATCATCTCTCTCTTGTATCCTCTCTTGTATCTATATCTCCATTCTCCCAAACCCTTGTTATAGTTTCTTTCCTGTAGACTCAGTATCCCTGGGTTTTATATACTGAAAAATATAAAGGAACACAGCTCCAAGAGAATGAGTCCCAATGACGTGAACCAGCATCCACAGAATATAACAGAATGACCATTACAGGGTTTCTGGGATGAAACATGTCTTAAAACAGCACACCCATATTTACTTGGCAAGGTAGACACCTTAATCAGGAAGGTGGTTTTCCTAGGGCAAGGCTCACTCATTGTATTCCAGGTGTGCTGCCCTCTATGATTTCCTCAAATGTGGGACTCAACTGCATAATTTGTGGTTGTGGGGAACTACATTTGGGCTATCCCCTGATTTTAAAAAATACAGCATACCTAGTGCTGATGTGCCAAGACCTTGTATGTTTGCCAACCAACAGCAGACTGCTTTTGACACAGCTGATTTCTACTTACTCAGACACGTACTTTCCAACTGAAGTCTTCAGTTACAAGAGTGTTGGGATAGGGTTCGGTTCATCTAGTGCAGTCCAATTGGAGTCTTACTGATGCAGTCTCTGGAGCATGATGCGTACCCCAAAGGTCAGGCTTCCATATGTCAGTGTTCTACGGCACCCAGCCTGGGTTTCTGGGTTACCCCTGATGCCCTAGGTCAATTTTGCCCTCCTGGTACATGCCACTAATGACTTTCCTTACCCAGTGATCCCAAGAGCAAACTGTTTCTCTTCACCACCCCCCCATGGCCACCAGTCTCCCTCCCCACTTCTGCTCAACTGACATGCATCTACCTTCACCCGAACAACCTGTCCCTCTTCCTTCTCCCCTCTCCTGCAGCTCCCCCTCTCATCAGCAATAAGCCTCATTCCACTGGAAGGGTGGACTCCCTTCGGGAGAGAACTTAGCCCAGGTTCACGTGGCTCCCACTTAGCAAGTCCACCTATTCACCCCCAGTCATGTGATTTCAGATATCTTGAGGTGTCCTCCAACCACCTGATGATGGGAGCTGATGATGTGAGGTTATTGGCACTGGTGCAGCTCTTTGCCAGGCTAGCTGGTCCCTTGCCAGAAGACGATGGCCCACAGGCTTGAGCTTGCTCCCATTCTGCTGCTTGTGCCTTCCATCAGTGGACTCAAATAGTATTTGTTATTTTTGCCTCACTAACTTCACTCAGCATGTTTTCCAGATCCCTCTAAGAGCAGAGGTGTTTCATGATTTCATCGCTGGTATTTAGGGATGTGTAGTATTCCATTGTGTATGTACCAGAGCTTTTTTATCCATGCTTCAGTGAATGGCAGTTTAGACTGTTTCCAGATTCTTGCTACTGTGAACTGTGCAGCGATAAACATGGGGGGACAAATATCTGTTTGTCCTTGTTTCTTCTTTCCTTTGGAAGGGTATATGCCCAGTAATGGTATTTTTGGGTAATATGGAAGTTCAATTTCCATTTGTTTTAGGTATTGCCGTATTGCCTTCCATAGTGGCTGTGTGTATTTACAAGTCCACTAGAAGTGGGTAAGAGTTCCTATCGCACCTCACCCTCTTCAACAATTTTTGTGTGTTTGTTGTTTTTAACTGGGTTACAGGAACAAGTATTAGGTGCTATCGCATTGTTATTTTGACTTGCATTTCCCAGATGGCTAATAAACTGGAACATTCAAGTGTCATCTTTGTGAATCATCAGTTCAAGTCTTTTGGCCACTTTCTATGAAGACTCTTGCTATTTTTTTTCTTGTTGTAAGCTTGTGAAATTTGGTATACCTGTTATTAGTTCTTTGTCTATTATGTCATTACTAAGAATCTTTTCCCAATATGTGGCCACTACTTTTGCTCTTTTAAAAAAGTATTTCAATGTACACAAGTATTTTATTTTTAATAGGTCCTATTATACCATTTCATCTTCTGCCAAGTGTGTCTCCTTTGTTCATTCTGTGGTCATTCTGTAGCCCATGTGGTCCCTATACTAGTGCTCCTTGCTTCATCCCAATTTTATCATTGATGATCCTGATCACTTTGGGTTTTACATTTAGGTTTTCAATTCACCTTAAGTTTGGTTCTTATGCATGGAGTGAAATATAGGTCTTGGCTGAGCTCCAGTGGCTTAAGTGGTTGAGTGTGGGACTGCGGCCTGCGGGCTTGGTGGTTCAAATCCAGCGGCAGCTCTCAGGAGCAGCACTAGGTAGCGCTGCTACCCAGAGGCAGTGATGCCCCCCCAAGAAACAAAAACAAAACAAGAAAAAAAGCCGAAATATAGGTCTTGCTTAATTCTTCTGTACATTGATATCCAGATTTCCAACATCATTTACTGAATGGGGTATCTGCTTCTCATTTGTTTTTTTTCAGGGGAGGGGGCTTTTATTGACTTCAGTTGTCTGTATGAAAACATCTTTATATCTGGATTTTCTGTCCTGATTCTTTGGCCTGGGTATCTACAATTATACCAGTACCAGGCTGCTTTGACAACTGTGGCTGTATAGTAGGCTTTGAGGTCAGATAATGCAAAACCATCTGCTTTGTTTTTCTTCTTGAGGAGTTCTTGGCCCATCCTGGGTTTCTTCTGTATGAAGTTGGTAATCGGCTTTTCCATTTTTTTTTTTGAAGAATTATGCTTGAATTTTATCAGGCTTGTACCGAATTTGTAGATTGCTTGGGGTAGTTTGACATTTTCACTAGACTGAATCTTCCAATCCATAAACATGGAATATCCTTTAATTTGTGTACGACTCTTTTGGTCTTTTCTAATAACTATCTATAGCTTTACTTGTACAGGCCCTTTTTATTATTAGGTTTATTCTTAGGTATTTCAGTTTTTGTATGGCTATTGTGGTGATACTGATTCCTTGATATCTTATTCTACATTTCCATCATGGGTATATAGGAATCCAATTGAAGCTTATTAATCTTGTATCCTGTTATTCTGCTAAACTTCTGTATTGTTTTCAGCAATCCTATTGTGAATCGCTTAGGATTCTCAATATATAAGATCATATCATCTGCAAGTAGTGAAAGTTTCACTTATTCTTTATCCAATCACACACCCTTTATATCTTGCCCTTGTCATATGCCATTGGCTAGGAAATTCAGCACAATGTTGATAGAAGTGGGGATAAGAGGCATCCTTGTCAGGTTACCATGTTCAGTTTAAAAGTTTTGTTTTTTTCCATTAAGTGTAATATTAGCTATGAGTTTTTCATTTATGCCTTTTATTTTTGTTTGCTTGTTTGTTTGTTTGTTTGTTTGTTTTTTGCATCACTGCCCTCTGGTGGTCATGGGAGCTACACAATCTTGCTCCTGGAAAGCCGCGGCTGGATTTGAACCACCAAACCCATGGGTCCCAGTCATGCACTCAACAGCTACGCCATCAGGGCTCAGCCTCTATGCCTTTTATTACATTGAGAATTTTCTCTTCTAATTCTATCTTTTTGGGAGTCTATATTAAGAATGGGTATAGGATGCTATCAAATGCTTTTTCTGCATCAATTGATATGATTATAAGGGCTTTTGCCTTTTTCTTTTTGATGTGTAGACTACATTAATTGGTTTTGAACATTGAATCATCCCTGAATCCCTGGTATGAATACCACTTGGTCATGATACATTATTTAGTTATTTTGACATGATCTTGGTTTCTGTTGGCCAAAATCTCGTTTAGGATTAATATCCATAGATTTTTGAGAAACATGTTATTAAGTCTCCAAGTGTTTTTTGTTGTTGTTCTTATTTTAAATTCCCACTTTCATGGTACTGTGGTTAGAGAAAGTGACCTGAATGAACTTTGGTATTTGAATTTTATGAAGCTTGGCCTGGGCCCCAGCATGGGGGCTATTTTTGAGTATTAGCTGGATGCATTGGGAGGAATGTGTTTTTGGTGATTTTTAAGTTGGTTGGAGAACTCTGAAAATTTTTATGAGATCAAGTCGTTTGTGTTGTTCAGGTCTTCAGTTTCTTTATTGAGAATTTTACTTGTTGATCTATATATTTTTCAGAGTGGTGTGTGAAATCACCTACTCTAATTGTTGAACCAGTGATTTCTCTTTTCACCTTGTTGAGATTTTTGTTTGGGCACATATATGCTTATTAAATTTAGGGGTTTTTTTTCTACTGATTCTTTGAGAATTATGCAATGTCCTTTCTTTTAAAAAAATCATTTTATTGAGGGCTCTTACAGTTTTTATCACCATTCTCACCTACATCCAGAAATTCCAATGGCTGCTTTTTTATGGAAACTGTCTTGTTTGGGTCATCTTCGGTAACGGACTTTTACTTTCTAGATTTTTGAATGGTATTTGGAGGTGTTGGTTCTTGCCTGCATGGCATCTTGAGAACCTGATTATGAAGTGTTATCTTCTGAGATGTGTAGAGGGCTGACTCTTTTGGTTATGGGAGAATAAGATAGCTGTTGGTAAAGGATATAAAATTATGATGACATAAAATAATATAAAATAATAATGATGAAACTGAGATGTTTCATGACTTGGAAACATTATATTCAGTGAAGCTAATGAAGCACAAAAAGATAAGTATGATATAGGGTCATTGTCATAAAAGAATAAGAAAAAAGTTTTTCTTACCAGAAAAAGCTAACTTTATGGTTTTCAGGGTGGGAGAATAAGGGAATCAAGAGAAAGAAATAGACCAGAGATTTGGCATGTTTAACCCCTTGGATGAAAAGGAAAATAATATCCTATAGAAGGAGATATGGAGGCCAAAGGGAGAGAACAATAAATGCTATTGGGAAGCTTGATAGTGTTTAAGGGGTTAAATATACAAGTGGTGCTCTCACATGTAAACCTTTGCCTTATTCACAATAATGTTTAGAGAAAAAATAATAAAAGAAAAGTGAAAGTGAAGATGTCTAAAACATATAAACATAGCTCATGGTTTGGGTCAGGCAAACCTTATTCCTAAAAATAAACTGTGCTTTTCAACACTTTAAATATGTCTTGGGAAGCAAAATTATGCAAGACAATCATCCTTTGACACTTTGACAGCTGCTTCCATAAGCATTAGTTACAGATTCAATTAAAACGAAATCTTTCACAAGTTCAATTTTTTTTCCTCATTTGTAATCATGTTGCCTTTTGGTCTGTATACTTGACCTTCTTCAGTAGCTTCTTTAAGTCTTGTTGGCTTTCAAAAAACTAGTTTGTTTAATAGGCATGCCTGTTTATTCCCCAAACTCAAAGGATATTTAAAAGGACCATAATTTGAGTCACCCAAGCTTCCATTTTAAATCAAAAAATGCAGAATTCTTTCAGAAATTTTTTGAAGAAAAAAAAAGTTTTCAAGGAGATCTCAGAGAGATGGAATAATTTTGTTATAAAGGTAGAGAGCTAGATAGAAGATATATCAGGAAACAATAGCTTCATATTTTGATATTTGAGTAAATTTTTTTTTCCTTTTCATCACTGCTCTCCGGTGGTGGGAGTTAGAGGCCCAGCCCCACTGCTGGAACTGAACCTCTGTCCCAGTGGGCCGCCGTCCTGCGCACAACCACTATGCCACCGGGGCTCAGCCCTTGAGTAAAATTTTATAGTTGAGTAAATTTTATATGGATTCTCACAATTTTTTTAAAACATCTCATATATATATGCCAAAAGATTCATATGACTTTCTACAAAATATGAACTTGCATATCTAGTCATGTGAGTCTTGGTATAGTGGTTCCTTATTGGGCTAAGATCCGCAGCTAGTTCAGTCATTGAGAACCATCAGTTGGCTCCATAGATGAAAGTCTAGGGTTTCCACTCTTATGAAGGAGTTATAGTCTCAGAAACTCACAGGTACAGTGCTACCCTGCTCTACTGGGTCAGCGTGAGCTGAAATCAATGGCAGTGAGGTGTTACTGTTTTGTTTTCAACTACTTATGTAGTCACACACATTTTGGGGGTTCCTATTACTGTTTTACTGTTGTTGCAAGAATTGTATGTTGTAGCAGTTAGCAAAATTATTCTTTCATTTTGTATGTTTCATAGTGTCTCTTTGACTTTCACTAATATTGGTATTGCACTTTTCCATTACCAAACAAACAAGAGGCTGTTTTCTAGAAAAGGATTGCCCTTTGTTTCTTCTATAATTGGTAGCCATCAAAGAATGTAGTTTTCAATGTGTATACCTATTTTTGACATTTTATAAAAGTAATGCCATATAATTCCATGAATTTCACTTTCCTGACATGATCACTGAAGACAAATATGTGCATAAACAAAAGTGGTGAAGAAACTTAATGGTTTAATGGTGCCTGGCTATCAAAAGATGTATGCATCTGGAGTCTTAAAGACTTGAAAACAAACAAGCAGTCATCTAGCTCAGAAGCAATAAAGGCCACATGAAAAAAGCATATCAGATTGTGTGACCAGGAGGTATTAAAGGAATCAGTTATAATGTTTCAAAGAACTAAAAATTATCATATTGCATGCCCACCTTCCTGACATGTTTGCTGATGACAAATATATACTCCATATTGTGGTGAAGAAAGATAATGGTGCCCAGCTATTCAAAGATAAAACACCTGGTGTCTTAAAGGCTTAAAAGTAAGCAAGTGGCCACCTAGCTCAGAAGGAACAAAGACCACATGGAAGAAGTTTTCCAGCCTGTGTGATGATGAGGTGTCAAATGGACCAGGTACCAGACATCAAAGAACTAAAAACTATATCATTATAAATGAGGGGGAGTACAGACTGAGCACCCAAAGCCCATCAATAGGTGAAGAGATGTCACTTTAATTTAGGGAATAATATGGTATTGTAATGTCTAAAACATGCCCTTTACAGAGGGGTTGAAGGTAGGAGATGAACAAGTCAGGGTGCAGTATGGCAACAATGAAATATGCAACTTTCCTTGAGTTAATTAATGCTTCCTCCCTCCCACTATCATGATCCCAAGTCTCCCAGACAAATCCAGCTAGACCAGGGCATGCCTACTGGAGTCAGAAACATGGGGATTTCAGGACAGATGATTCCTTTAGGACTAGTGGTTAGAGTGGAGATAATGGGAGGGTGGAGGGAAAGTGGAGTAGAAAGAGGGAACCAATAACAAGGATCTACAAATAACCTCCTCCCTGGGGTATGGACAGTAGATAAGTGGGTGAAGAGACACATTAGACAGTGGATATGGTAAAATAATGATAATTTGTAAATTATTAAGGGTTCATGGGGGAGGGGAGAGAGGAGGGAGGGGAAATATAGGGAGCTGATACCAGGGGCCTAAGTAAAAGGAGACTGCTTCACAAATGATTGCAACAATTGTGCAAATATGGTCTCCATACAATTGATGTATGTATTGACCTTGATAAGAGTTGTATGGGCCCCAATAAAATGATTTAATAAAAAACATAAAAAAGTAATATCATCATGTTAGTCTGGGTAGACTAGAGAAACAAATTTATAAACACACATATAGCTATAAGGGAAAGGTTTATATACAAGGGAAATGAAACATTGAAAAAGCACCCCAACCTGTTCCAGTCCAAGGTCATAAATCTGATATAAGCCCATATGTATGATACCATTCTATAAAGTCTCCTTTCAACTTATGAAGCTTATGCAAGGACACCAGGACAATCACAGGCCAGTAGGTGCAGAGAATTGTGTGCCCGGTGGCAGTAGAAGCAGAAGCATCTCAGCATTGGCAGGGGTCTCCCTGTGACCTCCCAAGCATCTCAGTACTAGCAGGCATCTCCACATGGCTTTTCTGGCCCTAGAAGTTTGGCTCCATCAGGGCAAGCCTATGTGGCCACTCCTCTGGCTCCTCCATTCTCTGGGAATAGGGATTGATCAGCATGCTGTCATTTTGCCTTGTCAGTAATTCGTCTCTCAGAGACTCAGTCAAGTCCCTCTAATCTAAATGGGAAATATTGCAAGACTTCCCAGAAATCTCAGGAGAAAACCATGCCCACACAGAGACCTCATTGGTCATCTCTAGATTTACAGGCTAGACTCCACCCCTACACTCCCAATCATGAAATTGACACTTGAGTACATGACTGCCAGAGTCATGATATGATATTTGTCAATTTGTGATTGAGTTATTTCACTCAGTACATTTCTCCCCAAGTGTACCAAATTTTTTTAGTCATTATTTTTTCTTATATTCCATCAGTTGTATGTTGCATGTAGTATAATTTACTTATCCATTCATACATTGATGAGCACTTAGGATGTTTCCATTTTATTGCTAGTTTAGATGTATCTCTTTAGAATATATTATCAATATTGAATATATATTCAAGAGATACATCTCAAGAGCAACTATATATCCTGTATGGAATTCATATGGAAATTTCTTTTATCTTTATATTAAAATTTTCTATAAGCTTTGTAAGCCCTCCTCCATATATTATATATATTTATATAATACACTTACATAAACACACACACATATGTGTGTATACATATATACATATATGTACATATATACCTATATATGTATATATGTGTGTGTATGTGTGTATATATCCATATATGTGTGTGTGTGTGTGTGTGTTGTTCTATGTTGAACAGATGAAGATGCTACCTGGTCCTGAACCATCCTCACAAATGTCCTTATATTTGAGTTCATTGCTGCAACTGACATGGCAGTTTCTCTTATTGAGGATCTTGCTAAGCACAATGTTCTTCTCCAGGGACTGGATTTTCTGATAACATGTGCAAAGTACCATATGAGACATGAAATCTTCCCATTTTTGCTTAAAGACTCATTCTGGCTCTACTTCTTTCAACACAGCTATGTTCATTCTTCTAGTGTCCCATGGTATATTTAATATTCATTGCCAACACTATAAAACAAAGCATCAGTTCTTATTTGATCTTCATTAGTCATAATCCAACATCTTCATGCATATGGGGTTATTGAAAATATGATGTCTTTGGTCAGGCATATTTTAATATTTAAAGGTCTCCCCATGGCTGCCACAGTTATGGTCTTTAATTTTCATCAGTAAGGTCTTTGTGGCAGTCAAGTGCTTATGTTAATTTCATAATTGAGATGTAGGGGTGGAGTCTAGCCTGTTAATCTGGAGATAGCCATTGAGTAGCCAATTAGGCCTCTGTGTGGGCATGGCTTTCTCCTGAGACTTCTGGGAAATCTTGCGCTATTTCCCTCATGAATATGAGAATCTATCTCCCCAATTTTTGAGAGTTAGTCTGAGAGACGATGAATCATGGACAAGACAAGATGGCAGTGTCTGAGAAGCTGGAGGAGCCAGTGGAGAGACCACTCGGCTTTGCCCTGATGGAGCCAGACCTCTGAAACTGAGGCGGCCACATGGAGACCTCTGCCACTGATGAGTTGCTTCTGCCACCACGGGATGCTGTTGATGGACCCTGAGCCCTGGAAATGAGGAGCCATGTGGAAACCCCTGCCAGCGCCAGGATTCTGTACCCACTGACCTGTGACTTCATGAGTCGGAAGGAGACTTTATAGACTGATTTCGGGCATATGGGTTAATATCAGACTTTGAATTGGACTGGGCTGGGATGTTTTCTCAATGTCCTGTTCTTCTTGCATATAAACCTTTTCTTTATATCCATATGTGTGTCTACGAAATTTGTTCCTTTAGTCTACCTGGACTAACACAGTCTTCAAATTCTGTTTGCTTTCAACAAGCAAAATTATATCATCTGAATATCATGGGTAATTAATGAGTTATTCACCTACTAATGTTTGTTCTTGTTCATAGAGTCAAGTTTCTTGGATTATTATATATTAGAGACTATATATGGTGTAAAGATACAACTCTGATTATCACTTTTCCTGATTTTAAAACCTGATACATTTCCTTGTTCTATTCAAATTCCTTCTTCTTGCTATATGAACACATTCCAGTGATTATGGGAATTCCCATTTTGGACAATGATACCCATAATTTGTTATTAAAAACACATTTCTATGCCTTTTGTGGTCAATAAAATACAAGTAAGCATCTTATATTTGCAACTTTAGCAAAGATTCATTTGATATTAGAAATGGTACAGCTCATTCCACATCCTCTTCTGACTTTGGCTTGAATTTCTGGAATTTCCCTGTTAATGTACTGCTGGAGGCTTTTAAAACCTATATTCAGTAAAAATTAGGACAGTGTGGTAATATTCTGTTGGATCAATTTTCATTAAATTAAGCAATGATATGGAACTTATACAATTAGTTTCCCAAGCAGCTCTCTTCCAAATTTCTC
>PVJH01001930.1:0-186164 GCA_004026705.1 Nesogale talazaci
GGTTTCACCTTTCAAAAATCGAAGAGCAAATGGTTTTTGATTTTTCATGCATCCCCTTGGCCTTATCTCTATGTGTTTATTGTCGCAGTAAAACAATAAAGATGGGGATTTAATTTTAACTCATCTTGGTCAGTCTGGAGCAGCGAGCAAAGATGATGGGCTGGAGAAATATTAATCCAGGCTGGTTATTTAATAGCTGCCTTCTTTTAAGGAACAGGCAACTGCAGGCACTCTGCCGGTCACGATGAACCTGCTCAGATACATTTATGTTTATCGCCGGCTTCTTATAGTAGTTTTCACCCTCTTGATTTTCCTGCCCCTGCCCATTCATCTTGGCACTAAGGTAAGTAAGTGAACACGGGAAGAGACTGGTGGCTTTCCTGATTCGTTTCTATCATCCTTCATTATTTGCTGTTCAATTGCCTGCTGCAGCTGGACGGGCCCCCGTCTGTTGTGCAGTGAGGTCAGGGTGACTGTGCATTGTGCTGTGGGCAATCTCTCCTCTCTTACTGGTTAATCTTGATGGATTGTCAGCATGACTCCCTAGAATAAATAACTAGGATATTCCACTGGGATATTTCCCTGCCTGCCAGCTAGGTGAGAGGAAGAAGGACACCAATCCCACCCTTAGGATTCTATTGTTGGAGTCATTGAATGCCAGGGAATATCCTGGGTTGTCCTATTCCTTCCTCTGAGATGAGCCAGCCATATGAAGGTAGGGAAAAGAACTCAGGGAAAGACTGCAGGGGTCCCCAGCGTCAAGCACCAAGCTCTGTGGCTTAGCGTGGGTCTGAGCGTCCTGGAGGTTGTATTTTCTCCAGGAATCTCTGGATGGTGAACCACTATTCACAGAAAGGCTTGCAGTTCAAAATCAACTAGAGGTATCTCCAAAGAAAGGCCTGACAACCTGCTTCCCAAAGGTCACAATTTGAAAGCTTTGCAGTTCTACTATGCATACCTTGCAGTTCTACTACACATACCCAGGGTCATAACGCATGCTTCGTCCTTTGATAAAATTATGTGAGTCAACAAACATTCAGTGTGCACTTTCGTCCACTGCGCCAGGCCCAGTAGACACTCCCATTGGAAACCCTACAAACGAAGCGAGTATTACATGGTGAACAGAAAGCATAGGCTCTGGAGTCAGACTGTCTGCCTTCAATGTCAGATTCACCACTGAGAAGTGGCGCTAGACAAGTGACTTAACCTCGCTGTGATTTGATCTTCTCCTCTGCCTGAGAATAGAGATGGGCTTCTTATAAGGATTGAATAAACAAATGCTCATCAAGCACTTGGTGCAGTGTCTGGCGAAGGGTGGAGCACAACTCTCCCCAAGTGTGTGGAGAGCTGGTGCAGTTCTTAGCACCCCACGGGGCCCTGTCTCCTACCGATAGGTTCAATGAGTGTTAATTCAGATTCTACCAGTTTAGGTTAAACATTTGTGATATAAAATGTTGGGTGCCCTAAAATTGATACCAACTCGTTATTGTTATTGTGAGAGTCACTGAGTGGGTTCTGGCTTGGTACCCCCAAGGCACAGGACAAGGAAACGTTGTCTGGTCCTACTCTATCCTCACCAGTGCGAATGTTTGAGCCGGTGTGGTAGCAATGTGTGGATCCGTCCGTAGTGTTCATTCTTCTTCCTCTTTCCACTGACCCTCTACTTTACCAGGCATGCTGCCCCTTCTCAGGGGTTGATCCCTTCTGATATCAAGCGTGGAAAATATGTGAGATAAAGTCTCACCATCCCCACTTCAAGGAGCATTCTGGGTGTACGTCTTCCAAGACAGATTTGTTTGTTCTTCTTATAGTCCATAGTCTTTCAATACTCTTCATCAACACCATAATTTAAAAGCATCACTTCTTTGATGATCTTCCGTAGCCGTTATCCAGTCTTCACATGCATATGAGAGAGTTGAAAATACTATGACTTTGGTCAGGCTGTGTATTTGATAGTGAACTGCTAATCATAAGGTCAGCAGTTGAAACCCACCGCCTCTGCTGAGAGAGAAAGCTGAGGTTGTTTGATTCGGTAAGGATGTACAATATCAGAAACCCTCTATGATGGTTTTCTATGAGTTGGAATTAATTCGGTGATTGTAGAATTGATTTGGTTTTGGATTTGGTGTGAGGTGTGAGGTGTATGTTAGTCCCCCCCCCCCCAGCCCCCAATGACATCTCTGCTCTTTAGCATTTGACAGAGGTTTTAGCAGCAGGTATGTGTTCAATCAATGCAAGAAATGGTTAATTTCTTGACTGCTATTTGTATGAGCACTGATTGTGGATCCATGTAAAATAAAATCATCGACAATTTCAATCTTTTCTTTGTTAATCCTGAACAAGAGTCCTTAGCAAAACTGTGCTGTAGGGCTGATTGCTGAGAAGGAAGAAATGTTGGTAAGACCACAGGTTGTTTGAACTGCCCTAGAATTATCTTCTGTCACTTTTGGAGAAAATTTACATAAATGCATTGAAAGATACAACAAGTAAATTAATTGAGAGCAATGCTTTCAGTTTCAAAGCATTATACATCAAGAGGAAACTCAGAAATGTGGGAGCACAGGCTCCTATGATATGTCAAGAGAATGTTCTGTTGGAAACTAGGAGGCTGCCATCAAGCTTCATTGCATGAGCTTTTCCCCACTTTCCTTTACCTCCAATCACATTATTTGTTAAAATACAATGCTAACAGGAATATTCCCCCCTTGTATAATAACATAATTTTCTTTGTGTGTGTGTCTACATTAGTGTATATGCATCATGTAATCAAATGTTAATTATGCTCAAAGAATAGGATTTTAACCACTGCTTTCAATGAAAGCAGGGCTTATTGTTCAGACAATCTAGATAAAGGGTTTGACAATTTAGTTAGAGGCTTACTTATGAATACAAATCAATTGATTTTAACCTTCAGGTTACAGTAGAACCCTATGCTTCTAAAGACCTGGTAATTGAAAACTTAACTCAAACGACACCAAAAATCAATTTTTTTAATGAAACACAGCTTAGTCTACATGATATAGAACCCATAGATAATGAATTATTAATGTTTTTTCAGTTTTCTTCTGGTTATTGAGTTGCTTCTACATTCTACAGTTCCTTAGCTGTTGTCTTAATTCCATATCAAATGAAAAGAGACAGATAAAGAGAAAAAGAGAGAAAGAGTGAAAACTGGTACCAATGAAGAGAGACCCTATGTGATTTTTCAATTTTCTATTCAAAGGTGGAAAGAATGGGTTGTCTTTAGAGAGTACAAATGAGGTCTAGGCATTTTTCCAGCTGCTTTATCTGATTTACTTATTCTACTATTATAGCCCAATAAATAGCCTTGATGGCAGTGAATTACACAGCCATATGCTAATTCCAAGGCTAGAGACTCAATCTCATCAGTTGCTCCTTGGGAAAAAGATGAGGTTGTCTGGTTCCTTCAAGACTGAGCATCTCAGAAACCCACACGATGGTTCTACTCTGTCCTACAGGATTGTTTGGGGATGGGATCACCTCTAGGGCAGTGTGTGGTTTTATTTTGCTTCAATTACTGAGTCATGGTGACTTAGTAGGCTAAGTGTTACCTTGCTAATCCCATGGTTGACAGTTTAAACCTACTAGCTGCGGGAGCAGGGGAGGGGGAGGCTCTTATAAATATTTCTGATATCTAAAACCCAAAGGAACAATTCTTTTCTGTCTTAGGAGGATTAAATTTGAGCTCTTATCTGATTTTTTATCTATGAGGCAAACAAATTTACCTAAGGTCTCTTCCAATTAATGAGAGTAAAATACCAAAATTCATAGTAATAATTTGGGCACAGGTAGGAAGGAAAAGGACCCTGTGTCTTGACATGGAAATACAATCAGTTTATATAGGTGTCTTGAACACCTTTTGACAATTCCAAAGACAGCGTTTAGGAATCATTTGGCTCATCCATTGGATCAGCAGACCTTGCAGTTTCTCAGCTTTGCAGAGTGACTAGGCCAGGTCCTTTCATAAGCATAACACACTTTATGTGTCTTTTAACCAATTTATTCTAATTGACATTCACACATTAAAAGCAAGTCAAGAAAAAACTGGCAAGACTAACCAATAACCAAGAGCGAGGGAGGCACCAGCAGTTCTACCCCTCTGGGCTCTGAGCTGGATCCTGATACAATTTTAGACCTGGTAAGGTGTAGCTATTGGTGTTGTCGTGGGGGTCTGATGAAGGGAACAACCTCAAGTGTTAAGTTCAACAGTTTGGATTCTGGCCAGTTTAGGTTCCCTTCTTGTCTTCCATATTGTCGTTTATTTCTTTATCTTGGAGGCCTTCTGGTCAGTCTTTTGATTGCCCGTGGTTACTCCATTTTGTATGCTCTAATCAACAGGACCCGAGGATCCTCATCATATCACCCATATCACAGGCAGAACACTGATTCCCTTCTCACAGGTCTGGACCCTGTGGCGAGACTCACTGCAGTTGTCTAGCTTAAAAACCTTGGGTAACATGAAAACTGAAACCAAACTCACTCCATCGAGTCTATAAGACAGGGTAGAATAGCCCCTATGAGTTTCCAAAATGGTAACTTTGTTTTTTTAGACCTATCTTTTCACTGGCAGTTTCAAACTGCTGACTTTGTGGTTAACAGCTCCATGTGGAACCACTATGCTCACTGGGCTCCTAGATTATAGAAAAGTCATTGTCAATGCATACATTCTGAGCTCTGACAGAATGGGAGTTCAAATCCAGTCTCGCTAGCATCTGGGTGCAAATACAAAATGTGAAAGATTAACAATATTAATCTCAATGTTATTAATTGGAAGGGATTTGGGGATTATATGAATCAAACGTCCTAATAGAGGCAAATATGTTACACCTATGTAAGTCAGAAAAAGTAACAAATGTATTCCTTGCGTATTAATCATTACTATTATGTCACATTTACATGTTTTCAACAAACATCGAAAATTCTAAATTCACTGCTTTTAATTACAATGTAGCATTTTGTGTCTTTATAGCTTCCACAAAAGCTGGGAAATATTTGCTCCCAATGGCCACTGTTCAGTGCACATCACAGAATGAACCACTGCCCACCCTACTACACCATCCGCACAACAGTTAGGTCAGAGCCCACCGTTTCACCTTGGTGTAAATGTTCTGTTAACTGAATGAGTTTCTTCTCATTTATATGGAAAGCTCAGAAATAATCTCTTCTTATTTTTTGTCTGAGCATAAAGGTTCTCAGTCCTCCCTAATAAAATCATAATAAAAAGCAGAAGTCGTGAACAATCTTGTCATTATTGCTATCTGCACTGATAAATGCCATGAATGAATCACTGCATTTTTCTCATTTGGAGGAGGATATCAGTGTCTTAACTACTCCCAGACAAGAAAACCCAGGAGCCTTGACTATTTGAAGGAGCCCTGGCGGTGGAGCAGTTACGTGCTGGGCTGCTCAGCTTAGGAGTTGAAATTTCTGCTCCCATCAAGAGTGACAGGGGCAGTTCTATTCTGTTCTAGAGGGTGGCTGTGACTTGAAATCAACTTGATGGCAGTGAGCTTTGCGCAGTGCTGTCTGGACTATTTGTGTAAACCCGTACCCTTCACTCCCCCCAAAAAATATCTTGTCATTTCCTACTGGTAGTGATCATATATGACAGAGTTGGACTGCACCTGTGTATTTCCAAGACTGTGAATCTTTCCAGGAGTAGAAAGCTTCGACCATTGTCCATGGAGCTGTTGGTGGTTTTGAACTGCTGAACTTGTGGTTAGCGGCCCACCGTTTACCCAACAGCAGGACTAGAGAGTGCTCCTTTCAGCGACTTGGTTCTTTTGTCTATCGAGCCTTTCATTAGTATATGCTTTTCTCAGTCCTCAGTATTTTGTTCTGGCTTCTCCAGTTCTTGGCTTTTCATGTATTTCCACGAATGAAAGTATAATAAAGAATATTTGATGCATTTGAGAAGGAGTAACAATTAGCCAACATGGTTTCCATGTTTGTCGAATGCATTTCCTCCAGGTGAGACTTGCTCCATCTTGTTTGCTCATTTTCCAGTCAATCTTACTGAACAAGGTTCTTTTTCAGACCATAGTACAGAAGCAACTTCAATGATATTGAGCTTGAACCACTAGTAGAGTTGTTGCAAAACCAAGACCAGGTTTCAGTCTTCACTTAGGTACTTCTGGCATTCTCTAGAAAATGTTTGAAGCCAAGAACAACTTGAGTGGAAAGCAGAATGGCAGCATCAACCAGGAAGATCTTAGTGTGCTGGGAGGCAGAGTTGGCAGGAGAGAGGCAGGCAGGAGAACTGGACTTCATGTCATGTTGCCTGTTTCCTTCAAAGCATATTCATTTGGTGCTTTCAACTTTGAAGAGAAAATATAATACTTGAAAGTACTGCTACATAGGAAGAGGTACAAGACTCTTAAGGTGCTAAAGTCCAAGCAAACAAACAAAACCCAACAAAGCAACAAAACAGATGGGAGAATTGTCATGATGGTGAAGAGATGCAAACTTAAGCAGAGATAAAGGGCCTATTAGAAAGAGGAAAGGAGTGGGCTGGGAAGTCTTTCAAAGAAAACAGAAATGAGTGGGAGAGAGTTTGTAAAGCTCACAAGTGAAAGAAGGGAGGGAGGAATTCCAAGAACAGTTTTAAAGGTTCAGAAGGAACTTTGCTAGAAGGCCAAATCCAATAATTAAATACACGAAAAGACACAATTGATCTTGTTTTAACAAGATGATTTTAAATTATGTAGGGGTCTAAGGTTAGGGAGAAGATGCTAAAAACACTTAGAAAGGGAACATTTTAGAAGCCCTGAACCATCAACATGATGGAGAGTGAGCACCGTTTTAGGAGGGAAAAACCACATAAGACATGCAAATCATGCTAAACAGAGGGGGAAATACAAAACACAGAAATTATTCTAATAATAATGTGATAGATGAGCCAACCCATAAAATTCAAATGTGACATTTTTATTTCATAAATATTTTATGAGAACTCACTAGAGCCCCAAGTGTTGTGCCGGGCTCTGAAAAGGAGGTTCATTTTCTTTCTCCAGGGACCACTTTGATGGGCTCCACGGGTCGGTTCTCATTTGGACCCAGAGACTTACCCGCCTTGTGACCCTGATTTTTGGGCCATCATGTTGATTCTGGGGCATGGGGTCACCGTGTGACAAAGCAGAACTGCCTCACCGGGTTTTCTAGGCTATCATCTTTATAGGAACCAGCTGCCAGATTGTCCTTTCGTGGAGGTGCTGGGCAGAGCAAATGTTTAAATGACTTTTTCTGCCTTCCAGTAGCTTGCAGAGAGTCTGCCAAGTCAATCTATAGTAAGACAAACATTAATCACAAAATAAGGTTGTAAATAAATACGTGCCAATAATCCAATCAATTTGTGCTAAAAGACCATCATTAAAAGGTGGATACTCCACAAGGGATTCATCAGCCTTCAAACACGCCACTCCTTGAAGCCCACACAGTCCCAGGTCATGCTATGACCCTTCTCTACATTGCCAGACCTGGAGCTTCCTGCCTTCCCTAATTTGCACATAGCCATAGCCTATGCTGCCTGGCATTCCAAATCCCTCTCACATCTTCTCCATCTGCCACTCCTTACCTTTCAGCCAGCCTCACCTCTTCCTTGCATGGATCATTCCAGGGGGTTTTCTTTTCTTTTCCTTCCTAGCACAGTGTCATTCAAAGAAATTGCAATCTGATCCTGTTTGTTTGTTTTTTAATGCCCAGATCAGAATTATTTCAAAGGCTCCCTTTAGAAAAATAAATTCTAAACAGATACACTTAAACAATGGGACCTGAACCATTTTGTCATGGATTTATCCTGCCAACCCTGCCACCTCCCCTATGACCCTTGAAACTCTGCATGAGGTGTTTAGTGGCTCCCTCTCTTGAAGTGGTATTGTGAGGATGATGTGGGACCATGCAGGGTTTTGTTCGGTTGTGTCTTAAGGTCACTATGGTTGGAACCTGTCCGATGGTACCTAACAACAATGACATTTACATTTACGTTGCAGTGTTATTTCCCACTTTACAAACTTCTCTACAATGTCTATAACTATTCTAATCCCTCTGTCTAAACACATTAGGGGCCCCTGACATGGAAAGCCTTTGGAAGGACAACTCGGGGGTGTGTGTGGATGGGGCATTCTCCTCATGCTTTCTGGTTGCATCTGCTTCCTCTCTAGCCTGTACCTCATGTGGTTTGTCTCTTTGTCTTCCTCTCCCAATGGTAAACACACGGAGAGCCTGCAACACATCCAATGTCTGTCTCTTTCAGCTGCAAATACGGTGTCTGCCACACAGTAGGACCTGCCAGTTGTGCTGAATGGGTGGAGGTGTGCTCTGGCTTGGCAGAAGGGTGCAGGACTCCATCTGCATCCCGTAGGAAGGACAGGATGATAAAGAGGGACACTTGTACAAGGGGAGAACTTCACACAGGATGAAGAGCATGTGGACAGGGGGAGCGAGAGCATATGTCCGAAGCTCTCTCTTGGCCTGCCAGGTTGTATTTTGTCACCTGGTCTGGCAGCAAGATCTTCCATCTGGGGATGGCCATTTCAAACCTCCCAACTGTTCGATGAAGGCAATGTTGTCGCATTCTACAGATGGGAAAACAGACATACGCAAATTTAGCCAGTCGCATCATACCTGGTGAGCAGTAGGGATTTGGACACAGGTCTGTCTCCCTCCAAGCTCAGACTTAGCATCACCTAGTAAGTGGTGATGAGAACTCTCAAAGCTTATCCTCAGTTGTTCTCACTTGTTTCTCCTGCATTTGTGGCCACAGAAACACACCTCGCCATGAGGGTAGTGAAGTAGCCACCAGCCGCGCTGGACACATAGTCTGAGTGAGAAAGCAACTTGTTTTAACCTGTGAGATTTGGGGGATTTTGCCACGAAACCTGTCTGGAATTACCTAACCTATTTTTGGAAAACATGCCCAGGTGATTTGGCCATACTCTTCTGTAGTCTATTTCTTCCTCTCTAAAATTAACCAAACCCTTGTGGAAAGTGTCTCAGCTGCCTTAAATTCACCCTTGGGGGAACATTTGTGTGTGTGTGTGTGTGTGTGTGTGTGAGACAGAGAGAGAGAGAGAGAGAGAGAGAGAGAGAGAGAGAGAGAGAGAGAGAGAGACCTGCCTTAGATTCACCCAGTGCCCAGGTTAGATTCACCCAGTGCCCAGGCCAGGGGGCTGCCCCTTTCAGCTCGCAGGGTATTCTGAGAACGTTCTTCCACAGATTCCCCTCTGCACACATGCTGCTGCTTACTCCCTGTGGAGCTCGATGTTACCGGGGTTATTTCCAGTTCCCTGTGTGTGGGGCTCTGTGCAAACAGTATGTCATAGTGCCTGGTTGGGTGTGGAGGTGGAATGAGAGGGAGGAGCTAAAAATGCCCCTGTAATTGGCATAGTGCAATAGCCTCTTTCCCTACCACCTATTTGTGTAGAAGCTAACAGGAGAAGTCAGTTGTTCACCCACTGCTTTACACTTGGGCTCCTCATTATTCTCCCTCTTCCAGAAAGGGGCTCTGTGGAAGCATTTCAAGCTTGGGAATTAATAGCATTGTGAGCCTTGTGAAGCCTGTGCAAAGGTAGGGGTAGGTGTATTCCGAACCCCACACAGCCCTTCACAGATTCTATCGGTTAATAATAGTGTTTGCTGTTGGAACACAACGAGTTAGAATGCATGGATTTTCTCCTTTCTTAATTGCTCCACGTTCCCTTTAGAAAATCAGTGGCAGTGAGTAAGGCCTGAGATCAGTTCTGATTTCCGCAAGCTGTGTTGAGAAAGGAGCTTGGACCCACAGCCTACTAATTCATCAGTCAAACTGCTTCCTAACTACCCATCAGTGCCACTAATTAAAGAGGGAAAGGGTTAGGGGGGGAAGACCCTATATTTTAAAGCCTAATGTATATTGCGATTCCAGTTGAAGCTATCATGTCAAAGGAACGCAGGTGATTTTTAAATATAGTCCACCACATTTCCCAAGGTCATTTGACAGCCAGAAGTTTGGTTATGGAGACAAAGGGTGAGTCAGTATTCAGCTCGCTTCCTCAGAACTGTGTTTGCCTTTCCTACCTCTGCAACAAGTGCCCTGCAGGGGTGGCTTACCCAGCAAGCACAGGTAAACAGTACCTTCCTCATTAGTAGCAAATCATTTCACACGTTTTCCACCCTATGTTGCTCTTTCATCAAAGAAACCTGTGCTATGCACACCCAGTGTGATCAGAAGATTTGTTATAATATACACGCACATACCCACAGACATGTATACATGCATATACACACTCATTGTGCATACATATCTTAGATAGGGAAATGAGGGAGAAAGACGGGGCTTTTGACTCCCATACACACAGTCTCACAAACCTACTGAAGCTGGTCTCTGCCCTGGGGGGTCATGATGAGTCAACAGTGACTCATGGCGGCGAGTTTGATATAGCAAGGATATAACTCTATCTAATCCCTCTATCGCGTGTCTCTATATTTAAATCTCTATCCATACTCATGCCCATACCCCTATCCACAGCTATAGGTAAATACTACTGCTGCTGTCAAACGAATGTTGGGTGGAAGCAGAGAACGTGAGGATGATATTTATTTTATTGATGATAAAAGTTCATTCAACTGTGTAGGAGCATGACAGACTATGTATGACATTGCAAAGAAAGGGAACCCTTCACGGTGCTCATGAGGAACCTGCCCCCAAATGTTCTTCTTTTTGCTTTTTAAAAAAATAATACAGGAGTATTTAATAATGTTATGGTTGTAAGGTGCCAGCCAGTCAGTTCAGAACCACAGCGACTCTTATGTTCAATAGAACCAAACAGCCCGCTCTGGCACCATCTTCCAAATTGTTCTTCCATTTAAGCCCTTCAGAGGCAATTTTTTGATCAGAACAAGAGTGGTGCCAGTGTGGTTCAAAATCAGAAGCACCGTGCTTCAGGCTTGTATCCATTCACCCTACTTATTCAATCTGTTTGAGGAGCCAATCATTCATGCTTCTGGACTATATGAAGTATATGGGGCATCAAGCTTTAGCGGGAGACTTATTCCCAGCTTGCATTATACAGATGGCACAATGCTGTTTGCTGAAAGAAAGACTTGAAGGACTTGCTCAAGAAAATCAAGACTGCAGCCTTCAGTATAATTCACAACTCTGCCTAAAGAACACAGAAATCCTCACAACAGGGCTGATGTGTTCAGAGGGCCATGCAGCTTTGCTCTGGCAACAATTTGGGCAGACGTGTCCAGAGCCTGTGATGGCACTGTAGTTGGATGATTTCCTATATCTTCCAGTCTGGCCTATGGGGTTAAAACACCAGTAGGGACCTTGTTTATTAACCTACTGCTTGAGGCAGAACTTTGGTCCACCCCACAAGGGAACCTTTGCCTGATGATCTGTCTGCCAGTCTATGGTCGTTACATGACGTGGTGTCAATTTGGGACTTGAGAAGATTCCGATTGAAGGGGTGGAGTCTATTTTGTCTATCAGGCCGCAGTCAATGAGGCCTTTGTGGGCCTGGATTTTCCCTAAGGATTATGGGAAAACTTTGGTATTTCCTCCTTGGAGACAAGACACATTCTCTCTCTTAACTCACTTCCTTGGAGATAGTCTACTGACAAAACAGAAAGCTGACTCTGTGCGACATCCCTGAGGAGATGCCTCCTGGTCCTATCCTAATGCATCCCTGGAAGCTGGAGAAGCCATGTAGAGACCCCTGGCAGCACTGAGATGCTTACAACGCTTCTGTATCCGAAGACTTTCCCTCACTGGCCTGTGATCATTCTGCATTCGGAATCATTGCATGTGTTTAATGAGTCTCAAAAGGACTTCATATATTGGTAGAAGACATATGGGCTAATATTGGACTTATGGGCTGATCTGGACTGGGTTGGAATGCTTTATTAATCTACATACAATTTCTCTTTATATAAAACTCTCTCTTATGCACATCTGAGCTTCTGTGCATTTATTTCTCTGGTCTATCCAGACTAACACACCGTCCTTCACTGACTGCTCCTGTACTTAACTGTGCAGGTTCAGGAGGCAGATGCCTTGGGTGTTGGCCTGAGAACATAGGTGATTAAACACAGCAGAAACCACTCACTTTACAGTACTGACAGCCCCTCCCCTTTAAAAATCTGACTGATCACATAGGCACTACTACCTCCCTTTCATGCCCCACCCCCCCTTCCAAATGAATCCAATGCGTCTACTTGGTTCCCAGCTTCTCTGCCTCTGCACTTTTGGGGGGGGGGGTGACTGTGACCCATCCTTTCTGTAAGGTGGTGATTGGAGCAGCTATGCTGCAGAGGCAGTCTTATTGAATGGAGTTCTTCCAGTGAAAGTCTCCAACTCCCATCAAAAGACCTTCCCCACATAGATCTGGTAAGAAGGTGGTGGGGAGATGGGGAGATACTGACTGGATTCCTCTGTGAATGATCATGAACAGGATGCCCCAGAGAGTCATGTTGCTGTGAAGAAAATAAACCCTAGGGGAAACCGGAGCCAAGATAACATTATCAGGAGAGGAGATCATCCTTGGAACCTATGATTCCTGTGCAATGAACTTCCTGGATCCGAATGACAGCAATTCCATCGGGAAAGCAGCAGTAGAAATAGAAGGCAGAAGGGAAATGGGAGGGCTTTGGTCAGAAGGCTAGGTTGCAGAGCGTGGTGCCTTTGAACATTTGGTTGAGGAAGGTGGACTTGCTGACGCATAGACGTGGAGTTGACTGCCTTCAAGGAGAGGCTTCTTGGAGTGTGGTGCCTCCAACACTTAGTTCAGAGAGCTGGGTTTGCTGACCCCACAGGTCTAAGCTGAATGCCTTTAGGTTATGCTGTACCGTCCAGTGGTATGCCTTTGCGGCATTTGTTAACAGACTTGACTGCATTTTGTCACTTCTTCTGATAAACAAGTCAACCCTGAGCATTGCTCACTGGCATGGCAACTTCTTCAGGTCCTTAAAAAACTGTTCATTCGTGCATTTTGTCTGGGTTCTGTACCACCATAACAATGATATTAGAACCTTGAAATCAAGTGGAGCATATTAATTCAGATTACGCATACACAATCTGGTAACAAAGTACCCTCTTCAGCAGTTAGATGGTACCATTAATGGGCAGTAGCTAGGAGAGAAAACAGTCAGGCTCCTAGCAACCATGTCACATTTCTAACAGGGGTTGAGACAGAGAATGGTACCAGGAGCCTCCAACTTATTTTGGAAGTCATCCAAAGGAAAATTACAAGAAAGCAAGCAAGGACTTCTAAGAACCACACAGAACTTCTAAAAATCACATCGTGGGTCCCTTCACTCACTTTCCTGTTGTCCGTACCCCAGAGAGGAGGTTATATGTAGATCTATTGGACAGTGTATGATATGAAAAAGTGATAACAATTTGAAAATTATTAAGGGTTCATGAGGGAGGGGAAAAGGGAGGGAAGGGAAATATGGGGAGCCAGTACTGGGGGCCTAAGTAGAGGGAGGATGTCTTGAGAGTGATGATGGCAACAAGTGTGCAAATATGGCCTGCATATATTTGATGTATGTATAGATTGTGATGGGAGTTGTATGAGCAGTCAATAAAATGATTTATTACAAAGAGGGGGAAGGGGAAAGAGAAGCTTATACCAAGGGCTCAAGTAGAAAATATTTGGAAATGAATATGGCAACATGTGTACAAATATGCTCGGTACAAATAATATATTGAATGTTTTAAGTGCTGTAAGAGCCCCCAATAAAATCACTGGGGAAAAAAATCACATCATGGGAAAAATGGTCAGATTGAGTTATCCACCCCATCTCAAGCTCCTCAAGTTTTTCCCCTCCCAGAAAACCCATGCACAGTAAAAGTCTATTATATTGTGGATAAAGCTAAAGAAAAAGAGAGATGCCCACTGAGGACCACGGCAAGCACGGTCAGCCTCTCCAATAAGTTCAGTTCACCGGTAAAGGCAAGCCTTGCAGGAGAAGCCATCCTGAAGATGAATGGCAAGCACTCCGTATTGACAGAATCTAACTGATAGTGTCATGGTTGTGTGCTAGGCTGCCATCCTCAAGATCTGAAGTTTGAAATGATCAGCCACTCAACAGGAGAAAGAAGGGGATTTCTACTCCCATAAAGAATTACACACAATACAAGTAATGCAGGACATATGAATCCCTCAGGACCAGTGGTGAGAGGGATGATACCAGGAACATGGAAGGATGGAGGTAGGGGTAGAAAGGGAAAACCTATTACAAGGATCTACAAATAACCTCCTCTCTGGGGAACAAACAACAGAAAAGAGGGTGAAGGGAGATGTTGTATAGTTTAAGATATGACAAAATTATCATAATTTATAAATTATCAAGGGTTCATGGAGGAGGCAAGGAAGGAGGGCGAAAATGAGGAGCAGATACCAAGGGCTCAAGTAGTGAGCAAATGTTTCGAGAATGATGATGACAACAAAGGTGCATGACACAATGGATGCATGTATGAATTGTGATAAGAGTTGTATGAACCTCCAATAAAATGATTTTTTTAAGAGTTATAGGCAAGTCTTACCCTTTCCGTGGAACATAATGAATTTCTACAACCTCCCAGTTGGACTTTTGGGGGATGAAAACCCTGATCTCTCCTAGTTTATGGGAAACAAGGCTGCGAATTACAAAGGCCCACCTTCTCTCGACTGACTGACTAGCTCCCTCTCTTCTCTAATAAGACTTGCTGTTAAGGACACTCTGTACCACTCCTGGTTATTCTTGGTCAGTGGAAGGAAAGCAAGATCCCTCCTTGGCAGGGATTGGCAGGAAACAGTTCCTTCCCAATGCCACAGTGCTTGCTCAGGACTGCTCCCACCATCCTCACTTGCACCTGCAGGTGGAATTCTCTCCACTCCAAGGATGTCAACTTCTGACAGGGGCAGGTGTGGGTCCTTGCGACTGCTTAGAGTTTCCCCAAAGGGTACAGTCTGATAGTTTGGGACTAGTGTGCTACTTGTTGATATTTGGCTTTTGTAGAGCAACTTTCACATGGGGGCCTCTGGTTCTTCTCTGACCTGAGAGTGATTTGAATGCATCCTCTCTCACAACCAGATCCCCAAGGGACTAGCAGAATGCACCAAGGAACAAAGGAAGGGCGCTTTTTTCAGGCGTACAGTAGTAGAACGCACAGGGTAATAGTGTTCCTTCAGTTTCAGATTTTTTCAAAGGTTATTAGTTTACTCCTTCGATCAAAAGCCATCCACATCTCTTCTCAAATTACTCTCCAGGGTTTTTTGTTTTGTTTTTAAACTGTTTAACCTATATAACTCCCCCCTCGCCCCCACCAACTTTCCCCGGGGGCCATACTCTCTTTTCTCTAGCCTTCTCACTTTTGCCTAGGTGGGATTCTCTAAGCTGTGAATTGCAAGTAGGCACTGCCATAAGGTGGAGTCACTTTTAAGATACTCGCTTTCACTTCAGCAGCAAATAACTCCCTGGCTGGCTGGGGCATGGTGAGAGGTAAGCTCAGGTGTACCGATGTTGGCCATAGGCACTGCATAGTGCTGCTCCATGGGCAATCAGAGAATTGGGAGGAGGGGCGAAGAGGAGCAAGTCATGAGCCCACAGCTAGATTTATTTGTCACTTGTTCCCACATCTACTTCCTCCCTCATCTCCATTTTTACAAACCTAGTGTGTTAGTCCGGGTAGACTAGAGGGACAAATTTCAAAGACACGCAGATGGATATAAGGAAAGGGTTTATATACAAAAGGAATAGGACATGGAGAAAGCATCCCAGCCCAGCCCAGCCCAGTTCAAAGTCATAAGTCCGGTATTAACCCATATGCCCAAAATCAGTCTATAAAGTCTTCCGACTCACTAAGTCACAGGTCAGTGGGTGCAGAATCCTGGTGCTGCCAGGGCACCTCGCCTCCAGGGCTCAGTGTCCATCAACAGCAGAAGCAACTCATCGCTGGCAGAGGTCTCCATGTGGCAGCCTCAGAGGTCTGGCTCCATCAGGGCAAAGCTGTGTGGTCTCTCCGCCGGCTCCTCCAGCTTCTTGAACCCTGTCAGCTTGTCTTGTCTGCAATTAATCGTCTCTGAGATTAACTCCCAACAACTGGGGGAGATAGCTTCTCATCTTCATGAGGGAAATATCGCGAGATTTCCCAGGAGTCTCAGGGGAAAGCCATGCCCACATAGAGGCCTCATTGGCTACTCAATGGCTATCTCCAGATGAACAGGCTAGACTCCACCCCTACATTTCAATCATAAAATTAACATAAGCACCTGACTGCCACACCTAGCCACTTACTCTGTCCATGACACGAGCGACTCAGGAAGCCACGTCTGGTTCCACATCTGCCCATCTCCCATTCTTTTGTAACTGTAATTCCTTACCCCTGTAGTGCATCTACACAGACATTTGCAATGGCCAACTAAACTCCCCAAAGCAGGGACTCTTTTTCCGGTTTCCACCCTTCCTTATCCTCTTTCCTGTACCTAGGAAGGCGTACAGTTTTTCAAAGCCATGCTGTGATGCTTAGTGTACTTGGGACATCCCTGTACTCACGTAGCAGTCCATGGGAACCAGGATTTCTTCTGGTAGATGCATACTGGCCAGCATTCCCCACATGAAGATGATTGGCCCCAGGATAACCCCCAACAAACTTCTCTTTCGGCAGTCTGTATGGTTGGCAGTTCAAAACCATCAGTGGCTTCAAGGGAGAAAGATGGGGCTACCTACTCCCATTGGCAGGTACAGTCATAGAGGTACATGGAGGCCATTCTCCCCTGCCCTGTGACGTTGCTCCGAGTTGGCATCTAGTCCCTGGTTGCAAGGTTAAGACGATTTGTTGCTGCTGTTCTTTTCTATCAGTCATGGCTTTGATTTTCTGTCTGGGTCACCAGTTGTCTTTTTACAGAAGAGTAACTCTAAATATGCTCTTTAATATGGAGGGAAATGAGAGACAAAAGAAAGAACCTGCCAGCTCCAGGTTTACAGAAAGTGGTTAACTTACCAGGTCAAGTCCTGATGGCTGCAGGGCAGAATCCAATCTCTTTGTCCCATGGGGAGAGATAATATTTTTTTATGGCCTGTGTGAACTTTATGCCAAAATTGGAGACCTCGAAGACTACTCAGACAGGGGTTTTATAAGAAGAATTAGCTTATGCACCATAAGCAAAATATGATGACGAAAGCAGATGGTACATGGCTATCAAAAGATATAGCACATCAGTCTATGTGATCATGAGGTATTGACAGGATTGGGTCACGGACATCAGAAGACAACAAACAAATCATATTGTTGAGCATGTTAGAGGCCGGAAAAGAGACCCCGAACACATCTGTAGACAATGGTACATTCCCTCAAAGAAGGGTCACAAAAAAAGAGCACAGTTTGGAATCAATGAAAAATACAATATTCCTCTGGTATCATGACCTAGTATCAATACCCCAATCCTGCCTTTCACTTCAGGTTAGGTCAGACCACGTGGAACAGGCATGGTTGTATCAATACCACAAGGGGAAAGAGAAGGTGGGTAAAGGAGGGGAGGAAGGGGGAACTGACTGCAATGATCAACACTTAATCCCTCCCCCCCAGGGTTATGAGCAACAGAAACCATGGGGGGAGATCGCTATATGTTTAATATATGAAAATAATAATAATTTATAATTTATCAAGGGGTCACAAGGTTGGGGGGAGGTAAAAAAGAGGACCTGATACCAAAAGTTCAATAGAATGTAAACATTTAGAAAACTGTGATGGCAATATATGTACAAATAGGCTTGATACAATTGATGTATGGATTAATCTAAGAGCTGTAAGAGCCCGCAATAAAATGAACTTTTAATAAAATGAAAACAAAATGATTTAGCCAATGAAATTGAGCTATCAGAAAACAAGAGCATTCTCACTTTCAACCTTGAGAAAGCCTATTCTCCTAAATCCTACCATATCAGATAGTCTCCTATTATATTTGTCTATTCTTAGTTTTACCAAATCCTTCTTGCTAATATGTCTGATGTTTGTTTTAGAATGTATTGAATTCAGTGATTTAGTACCATTTTTCACTTTGTCATGCTGTGGTGGCTACCTTGTTGCTGAAATGCCGGAAGCTTTGTCACTGGTGTTTTAAAAACCATTAGAATCATCCAAGGCTAATAGGCTTCAGCCAAGTTTAAAGATCAGTAAGGAAGGAATCTGCTGCCACTTCTGATATATTGACCACTGAAAACTTTCTGAATAGTGGTAGAACCTCTTTCAGTGGTTGTGTCGGAAGTTGAGTTTCTTTTATTGGAAAGTGCTCAAAATATGAACAAGGAATGCTGTCTCCTAAAGTAGGGTGTCCATAATAGCATGAATAGAGGAGCACTGCAAACACCCATTACTAATCAGAACACAGAATGTATAACATGTGAACCTAGGAATCTTAAAAGCTTTCAAAAATGAAATAGGATGCACAAAGATCCATGTGTAACACATTGGTGTCTCACAAATGAAATTTTGGATTCAAAGTAGCATTTTGAATCACACAATCCTATCATTCACTCCACGTGAACATCAAATTGAAGAGTCGTAATGTCACATTCGTTATCAAAAAGAACAGATTTCAAGATCACTGTTGAAATACAATGTTGGCTGTGATAGAATAATAACTATAAGTCTACAAATTCAACTATTATTTAAATTTATGTACCAACCACTTTAATTTGTGTTGAAGAAATTTAAAAATTTTACTGACGTCTTCAGTCTGAAATTGAGCAAAACTGCCAGAAATAATCACGGATAATTATTGGCAATTGGAATGCAAAGGTGAGACACAAAGAAGAAAGAGCAGGAGTTGGAAAAGAGCCTTGGTATTAGGAATGAAACTGGAGATTTGGTAGAATTTTGCAAGACCAATGACTTCTTCATTGCAAATACCTTGTGTCAGCAGAAATAGTACTGTCAAAGGAACCTCACCAAATAGGATCAAACTAACCGCCAAGGTAAGAAGAGGGCATGAAGAAACTCAGTAGTAGCCGTCAAAATGAGGTCAGAGTCTAACTGTAGAACAGATAGTCAATTATTCATATGTAAGTTCAGATTGAAGTTGAAGAAAATTGGAATGAGTCCACAAAAGCCAAAAAATGTGACCTTGAATATATGTCACCCAAACTCAGAGAACAACTTAAAAACAAATTCGACACACTGAACATTAAGGCAGAATACCTGACACACTGTGGGAGGACAGCAAGAACATCATATCATACACGAACAGAGCAAAATGTCATTAAAAAGACAGGAGTGAGAAAAAAGGTCAAAGTGGACGTCAAGAAGAGGAACTTACTCTTGATCAATATAAAGTAGCTAAGACAAATGGATGAAATATTGAAATTACTAGAAAAACAAATACATAGACTCGCATATGGAAATAAGGAAAAGGTTTATATATAAGAGGAATGGGACATTGAGAAAGCATCCCAGCCCAGTCCAGTTCAAAGTCCTAAGTCTGATATTAGCACATATGCCCGATACCAGTCTATAAAGTCTCCTTCTAACTCACAAAGTCACAGGCCAGTGGGTGAAGAGTCCCGGCGCCAGCAGGGGCCCCCTCATGGCTCCTCACTTCCAGGGCTCAGGGTCCATCAACAGCATCCAGTGGTGGTAGAAGCAACTCTGCACTGGCAGGCATCTCCACATGGCTTCTCCAGCTTCAGAGGTCTGGTCCCATCAGGGTAAGGCCATGAGGCTTCTCCTCTGGCTCCTCCAGCTCCTCAGATGCTGCCATCTTGTCTTCTCCATAGTTCATTGTCTCTGAGACTAACTCCCAACAACTGGGGAGCTAACTTCTCATCTTCATGAAGGGAAAAAATCGTGGGATTTTCCAGACATGTCAGGAGAAAGCTATGCCCACACAGAGGCCTCATTGGCTATCTCCAGATTGACAGACTAGACTCTGCCCCTACATCTCAATCATGAAATTAACATAATCATATGACTGCCACAGCTGTACAAGCCTCTTTAAAGTGTTAAAAACCACTGGTGTGACTTTGAGGACCAAGATGTGCCTACCTCAAGCCATGGTGTTTTCAATCACCTCATGCATGTGAAAGTTGGAAATTGTATAAGGAAGACTGATGAAAAATATATGCATCTGAACTAGGGTCTTGGTGAAGAATAATGAATATACCATTAAAAAGAAAGAAGACAGGTACAGATAGGAACCAGAAACATGGGGTATCCATGACAAATGATCCCTTTAGGACCAGTGGGGTGAGTGGCATAATGAGAGGATGAAGAGAAGGTGGAGTAGAAAAGGGGAACTAATTATAAAAATCTACATATAGCCTCTTTCCTGAGGTACAGACAAGAAGGAAGTGGGCGAAGGGAGACATCAGACAGCATTAGACAAGACACAATTATATTAGTTGATAAGTTATCAAGGGTCCATGAGGCAGTAGGAAGAGGTAGAAAAAGGAGGAGCCAATACCGGGGGCTTAAGTGGAAAGAAAATGTTTCCACATCAAAGGTACAAATTTGCTTTGCATACAATGGATGGATTGTGCTAAGAGTTGTATGAGCCTCCAATAAAATGGTTTTTTTTTTAAAGAAGGAGAAGCAAATACAATGGACTGGCAAAAGAACCATTAAAGCTGTCTTAGAAGTTCAGCCACAAAGTTCCTTTGAGCCACAGGTGACAAGACTTTGTCTTACATCCTTTAGACATGTGGTCAGGAGTCCCTGGCAAAGTGAAGAGGCCAGCAAAGTGGACAAGATGGATTGACACAGCGGCTGCAATGTGCTCAGACAGAAGAGCAATTACGAGGGTGGCACCAGACAGCCCAAGGTTCCTTCTTTTGTATGCCAAGGTGGCTGTGAATGGGACTCAGAGAGCACCAGACAACATAACAACACCCCGTAGGATGGTTGTGAGGACTGGTTGAAATGCTTAGAAAAACCTTAGAAATGCATTCAATAAATTTATTATTGTATTATAAAAAAAGGAATTGACCATAAAATATCCAAGGAGAGCTCAAAAACATGAAATGCAGTATAATAATAAAATGCATAAATATCTGGAGTCAGAATATCTCAAATCAGAAGAAGTAAAGAAAATTTCAAGCCATTAGTTACGATATTGCAAGATTCTATAGCTAAAACAATGAATGATTCAGAAAGTACCAAAAGATGAAAAGACTATACAGAGTCACTATACAAAAAGGTAGCATTCCCTCACCTATGCCCGGGAATTTGGAAGACTGCTACTTCGCCAATTGATCCAGATTTTTTTTTAAAGAACATGTCAAGTAACCGGAACTACTTAATTTTTTTTGACAAAATGACAGGGAAATAGATCCATGAGCTTAGATGGTTAAGACTTGAGAGAAGACATTTTATCTAGGAATCCTGGGCTCTTTCAAGATGACAAAAAAACATACAACCATGGAAGGAACTTTGGGAGTACACATGTGTTCTCACCAAGAGAAAATGAATGGCCTGGCCTCTGTCCTACACGGGCATTCTAAACTAAGCCAGCATTCACACCTTCCCTACAGAGCAAGTCCTGGAGGTTCAGTCAAGGATCCTGTTTGTGGACTGTTTTTTTTTTTTTTAATTTATTTTGCTTGTCAGAAGTATTGAGATAGATTCTGTATAACAGTGAACATCAAAGCACCTTTCTTCTTCTTTGAAAAGCCTGCACAATAAAACTATGACATAATCCCAGTATACCACGGATTTCTTAGATGCTCACTGAGAGGGTAGGAGATTGCACTGGTGCACAGCAAGGTCTTGGGGCTCAGGTGAGGTGTGTGAATCAGAGGACCACAGATCCAAAAACTAGTATCCTGGCAAAACCTGGAATCAAAGAGTTCTTTCAATATAGAAAATGGTTTTTATAAATTGTTCAAGTGGAACAGAGAATTCCTAGAGATTAAGCCATGTGAGAGCAAAATGAAGCCACAAAGGTAGGCTAGTATTGATAGATGACTTCTGGTGGACTGGGTGAGTTTCTCAGCAACTCGAAGGGGGCTGTTGTCTCTGGTCCTATTATTGGCTCACTATGGGCCCGCCTCAACTTGACAGCAGTGGGGTTTGGGGTATTAGAGGCCAAATGGAAGCAGGAACAGACATTGGTGTCTTACTGTCAGCACAGACAGTACGTTAGGCATATTTTTTAGCTTAGAAAGCTATATGAGAGGAATTTCATGTTTGAGAATTCTTTTCTCTCTTGTTTTTCGCATTTATGAAACCTGGTTCTTAGAAATTCGAGAAATGGTTTGTGCCCAACTCGAAGGTATAGAGGCTTTTCACACAGTTTCCCGAGTCTCCAGCTGGTTTCATGCAGTCATTGGGGTTGTGCTTTGCATTGTGACTTCACCTATGTTTCGCTTTCATTCTTTGCAGGAAGCAAAATGTGCGTACATCCTCGTGGTGGTTGCCACATTCTGGCTCACAGAAGCGTTGCCTCTGTCAGTAACAGCTATGCTGCCGGCTTTAATGTTCCCCGTGCTTGGGATCATGTCTTCAAAAACGGTAAGTCTCCCAGAAATGTTTGTCACAGGTCAATTCCCCTACTTTGTGCTGATCTGTGCTTTTGAAATGGGTGCAAAAATATCAGTACAAAATTTGCCAATTCCATGTTTTCCACACATTTAATTCAATGAGGTGAATCGCATCACCCGTATTTTCTGCTATCACTGACATTTCCTTGCCAAATTTTCTAATCCCATGAACAGAAAACTCAGTGCTTCTGAGTCTCTTCTATGTACTTAATAAGTCACTCACAAAAGAACAAATATGACCTATAAATATTGCATCTAAAATACATAGAAGAGGTAAATATGTGAAAATCAGAGTTGTTGTTTTTTCCTAAATAGTTTTGATGATAATTAATTCACATACCACACACTTCCATAGTTCAGTCATTTTAAAAGTGGTTGCATAATCAGCACTACATCCAGTTCTGGGAAATGTTATTCCTCCTACTCCTTATTAGCTCCTTATTTCACTCCATTCTCCTTCCTTTCCCCAATAATCTATTAATCCATTTACTGTCTATATAAATTTACCTCTCCTGCATATTGCATACTGTAAAACCAATAAAGCAACAAATACACAATCATATAAATATGTGGCCATTAATAAAAACAAAATAAACCAGAGAAATAGCTTCATTCAAGAAAAAATCCAAGAAACATTAAAAGTTAGAACAGATTTAAAATGAGTCAAAGGGGAGATCAAATGATCAAGTACTACATTTTAACCTAATTATATATTCCATAATTGAGTTTAAAAGACTTTCTGTCTAATATAAAGGCTATTCATACCTCTTGATTATGGTCAGAGGAGATTCTCTGGAGGCTTAATCCATGTAAGGACCCGGCAAATGGATTTGGAACTCACACTGTCATCCATAGTCTTCTGCAAATAATATGTTCACAATTTAAAATCTGATACCATTCCCTCTTTTGGATTTGGATTTCATTATTTATCAACCTTTGACCACACAGGTTAGTGTATTTCTTCCATGTGGACTTAGTTGACACCTCATTTAATTGGCTGTTAGTTTGGAGACAAGTCTTAAAGCCCCACACACTATTCTTTTTGATAGCCAGGCACCATCTACTTTCTTTGCTGAAGCACCTATATCTTCAATGATCTCTTCATGAGGGCAAACATCAAGCAAGCTCATGTTATAAGAAATAATTATTCTCAGAATCAAGTGCAAGTCTCAAATCAATTCACATATTAATGGTTTATATAAAGAAGATCAGAGTTTAATAATGACCTGGAGAAGTGGGGAGGGATAGTTATTGGTTCAGTTCAGCATAATATTTTTATATTTCATCCATGTGGCATGTGTCAGGGCCTCCAGATGTCTTCATGAAAGAGTTACTAGTCCATTGAGAGTCCCTGACAGAGTGAACAATTAAGTGTTCAACTACTATTTCAAAAATCAGAAGTTTAACCCCACTCGAAGTTCCTAGGAAGATAGGTTTGGTGATCTGCTTCTGAAAGATCAGGATTTTTTTTAACCCAACAAATGCAAGCCTTTATTGAACTACTAAACCAAACTAATATAGAGAACTATTTTGATCCTGGGATGTATATTTATTTATTTTTATTGAGAGACAATGGACATATCGTGCAACTCAATAATTCAATCATATCAAAATGGTATGTGCAATTATTGACACAATCAACGTTGGAACCCTTTCTTCACTCTTCTATCCACTGATGTTGACACCTCAGTTCCCTCACTCTCCTCTTCTGGGCTACTGCATTCCTAATCCTACTCATACCAGTTTCCTACACAGAAGAACCTAACCACAAGAGCAAGTAGCAGGTAAAGATGAAAGGTCATGATCTTGACACCCCAGGGAGAAGTTGTACTCTGCACACAGAGGATGAGTTGTGTGCATATACGCTATGTTGTACACACATGTTTTCCTTTTAGCTACCTTTTCCAATCAGGAATAGTGAGCTAGTGATTATCAGTGCATAGGCATCTGCTTTTCTCAGTGCTTCCAAGTCTGAAAAGAGTTTTCAAAGGGAGCAATCATTTTGCTGATAGGGACGAGATGCAGGCTGCAGCTTCTTGTTTCATACATGCAGTTAAAGAAATGCATGTCCCTCCCTTATCTGATCCATGACTATGCCAGGTACAGTCCTCCCCATAAGCGGAAGAACTCTTTCACATCCTGCATAAACACACCCTGTTCACTGGTATTTGTTCTCCCCATTTGTTCACAGTGCTGGAAAAGCAATTTTTGTCTTGTTATGTTTTAATGATGAAAAAGCTTTCCTGTTTTCTTTTCCAGAAATGTGTGTTTTCAAAAAATAAAGCCACATTAATTTCCGTGTACAATTTATTTTGTGCTTTCTAAGAGGTGTTTCTTCTTGCTGGGAAAAGGGTCTTCCTTTCCTATAATCTATGGGGACCTGTCTGAAGAAAATGGATTCAGTTTCCCATTCATAGCATGAAATGTATGGAAACCAGACTGTCTATCCATCTCCATGCAGTCTCTTGTCAGCCAACACACAACAGCTGCCTGAACCACAGCTGAAGCCTCCTCAAGAAAGACGTCAGGCTCTCAATGCCAGTACATGTAATTTATCACCTTTGTACTTCTGTCATTTGTTCTGGGCCCAGTGTTGCTAGTGTCAGACTCATCCATCTTATACCGTGGGTGGAGATGTAACTTTTTTGCTAACCGTGCTTCTTAGGAGAGAACCCAGATTGCTTTCTCCCACATTGGAGTCCAGGTCCATTTGTCACATTTGGGACCTTTGCTTTATGTCCTTTCCCTGCATCCTTACTCTTGACATTGTTCCCTTGTAATTTTCAGCTGATTTGAAATGGAGAGAAGTCAGGGCTATGCTTCAAAGCTATCAGAACCCCTAGCATAACAGGTAACTTCCTCCAAAATGGGATTATAATTACAGGTGTAGAGGCTCGAATTATAATACATCACAAAAGGAAGGACTATGGCTTGAAAGGCCACGTTCAGTAACTAACTACATCTCTGCTTCTTTGATACCTCCCCAAGAGACCCTTGTTCTGGTAGGTATCCACTTTACACTAATTTCACAGTGAGAAATTCTAAGAAATGAAAAGGAACATTTCTAAGCCCTAGCCAGTAGGGGGGATTCAGCTGGGGTGGACCAGTTTTGCAGAACCGATGTCTAATTTGTTGCTATGTTCAGTGAACCAGCTGTTAAAATGCCACTTCTAACCAGGGTTCTCCCTAAGGTTGGGCATTCCACCTAATGTGGAAACCACAAATTTATCCTCTTTACTCTTTTTGAATGCAACAGGGGTGTTTCAGGAATACCCAATTCTGAAGCTCAGTCATTTTTACTCATTCTGTCCATTTCTACCATCAAGACTTCCATACGTAAATTGTATAATTTTTTTAACTTAGTCATATTGGCTTGACATGGAAGCAAATATCATTTTCTTTTAGTCTTTCCACTTTCGGGCCATGTGGTTTTTAGCACTTCACTTCCATCCTCAACCCTTTGCCACCTCCATTTACACCCCAATCTTACTTTCCTAGGCTAGCTGTGCTCTTTCAGTGATGCATATGCAGGAAGTTAATAAAATCTATCCTGTACAACCTATCAAGAAGCACTCCCCACATTGAATAATAATCTCATTATTTTACATTTGCAAACTGGAATAGATCACTCTACAAACATGCTGACCATTTGAAACCCATGTGAGACTTTTTCATACTTATCTTGTCTTAAAGTTTATGTGACTGTTCCCACACACTGTTGTTTCTAAGTCCCTAAAGCCAATTACAACTCAGAGTGACGCTGCCCCCAACAGAAGCAAACACTGCCAGGTCCTGAGCCCTTCTCACAGCTGTTATATTTCATCCTATTCCAACAGTCACTCTTCATCCCATTGGGAGTCTTCCTTTTTGTCCCAGAGATGCAATAAACATGATGTCCTTCCCAGGAATAGATCCCTTCCCAAGTAACATGTCCAAAGTATGCGAGATGAAATTTTATCACCCTCACTTCTCAGTAACATGCTATTTGTATTTTTTCAAGACAGAATTGGTCGTTCTTTTCCCAGTTCATGGCACTTTCAATAGTCTTCACCAACACCATACTTTGAATGCATCAGTTTTTCTGTAGTCATTCCCTGGAAAACTTTCACATGCATATGAGGTGATTAAAATTACCCTGTCTTGGGTCAGGGGTTCCTTAGACATTAAAGAGGCATCTTTGTTTATGAACCCTGGCAGCTTGTTGTTTTGTTTGTTTGTTGCATCATCAGCAGCAGATTTTCCCTATGCACTACGTTATTTGATTTTTTGGATGCTACTTCCATGGGTGTTGATTGTGGATTGAGTAAAATGAAATCATAGATAAGATGGTCTGTTTGTGAACATTTTATTTTATTTAGTTTTTCACATTGAGTGTAATGCACACTGAAAGCTGCAGTCACTCATCTTTATCAGCAAGTACTTCAAGTCCTCTTTACTTCCAGCAAGGCGGCTTGGATTCTCCATATGCCGCAGGTTGTTCATAAGCCTTTCTTCAATCCTTACATCATGTTCTTCTTCAGAGCTTCCATGTGTTCAATTACTGGCTTAGCTTACATATTTGAATAAATGTGGTCAAAGGTTACAACCATGATGTGCACCTTTCTTGCTTTTGTGTGTGTGTGTGCCATCACTGCCCTGGTGGGAGTAGGAAGCCCAGCCTTGCTCCTGGAGAGCTGCTGCTGGGTTTGAACTGTCAACCCTGTGGGCTGCAGTACTCTACACAACTACTAGGCCACCAGGGCTTAGTCTCTTTCTTGATTTTGAACCATTCAGTAGCCCCCTTGTTCTGTTTAAATGACTCTTGGTCCATATATAGGTTCTGCATAAGCACAATGAATTAATTGTTCCACAATTCCCATCATTGGCAATGATGCTCATAGTTTATTTTGATATACACGACTAAATGTCTTTATATAGTCAGTAAAGCAGAAAACCAAACACATTGCCATGGAGTAAATTCTGACTCATGGTGACTCTTTAGTGCATTCTGTTGAGTTAATTTTCTTTGGAATGGGCCAAAATATGGCTCTCTTTCAATCAGTTCTCTAGGTCTGTGGTTAGGTGCCATTGTATTGGTTCCAACCCATAGTGACCTTATACACAGCAGAAGGAAACACTACCAGGTCCAGCACAATTTCTCCTAGGCCTAAGTCCATTTTTGCAGCCACTGTGTCAATCCAGCTCTTTGAAGGCTTTCCTTCTTTTCACCGCCCCTTCTCGTTACCAAGCATGATGTCTTTCTCCAGGGACTAGTCTCCTCTGACAATATGTGCAAAGTATCTAAGACAAAGTTTTGCTGTCCTTACCTCTAGGGAGCCTTCTGGTGATACTTCTTCCAAAACAGATGTTTGTCCTTTTAACAGTCTATGCACCACAATTCAAATGGACTGAATGTCCAGGTGTATGTCTTCCAAATTTCTTCAAATAGATGAGTGGACATCTTCAGTGCTTGAACTTAATATTTTGTATTCATATTTTAATTGATACTCCATCAAATTTATTTTGCACAAAAATCCCTACTGTCATTGAGATTTCCTTCAATACCTTTGTTTTTTTTAATCATAAGCTTTCTCTTAAAATGAACATTAATCAATTAATTTGGTAAAAATAGCTATATTCTGTCCATCTTCTTTTGAAACCTCTTGAGTCATTTAATATTTTAGTTATTGAAAAAAATTTTCAACTCAAGGCTTGAATTTTTTCTTCAATTTTGTTTTCAGCTTGAGTTTTGCTGGACATATTACACCTTTTTAGTTGTTTATCTCCAGGTACTTGCACATTTCACTATAAAACCTAACTTTGTCTTACTGAGCTCTCTTTTGAAATTTCTCTTCAGATTCTTTATTTGATCATTTCTTTCAGTTGCTATAGTTTCTCTACCTACAAGAACAAGTTTCAAAGTCTCTTTTGACATCCATTTTGAACTTTTCTTATTACCCTGTTTTTATTGAAACTATTTGCTTTCTTCCATATGATACTCTTGCTATCATCCCTAAATATCTGTGCTATCTTATCATTAGTGCATAATGCATCAAATCTATTCTTTTTAGATGGTCTCTAAATTCAGATAGTATCTACACAAGTTCATAGTTAGACTCTTTTGTACTTGTTTCAATATTTTTTTTCTGTTTCATCCTGTACTTTTCTATGAGAAAATGATGATCTCTTCCACAGTCTGTGACTGGTCTAGTTTTGGCTGATGGTATTGTGCTTCTCCATAACCTCTTCTCACAAATGTGCCCAGTTTGATCCCTGTGCTCCTTCCTCACTTCCAAGTTTTGCATTTCAATCATCAGTAATTACTAATACACCTTGACAACAGTGTGATCAACTCTAACCTGAGGAATTTGGTAGACTTCTTCAACTTATACATAATTGACTTTAGAAGTTAAATAGTTACGTAGTTAAATACTTTACTAGTTTAGTAGAACAAAATTGATTGAATGTATTAATTTTGTGCTCCTTGAGGCACATAGATGCTGTCCTATCACAGATAGCATCTTTTCCCCCTAAGTTCTAGGCTCATGATTCATGCATTACCCAATCTGATGATTAATGATCTTTTTAGCTATTTATTCTCATTTTGAGTTGATAAGTAAATGTAGGTTCTAAAAGATTAACTCCACATCTTTTCAGTCTACTGTAATTTGAGGAAGCAGACCTCCCCCAATGATATCTAAAATGCCATTCACTCTGAAGGGTTTGCTTTCTAGAAGCATAATAAATAGTGTTCTGTTCCTATTCATATGCTTTTCATTGACTGACCTTTCAAAGGTAAGCTAACTCTTCTTCTTTTTACTTTTGTCTGAATTTGTAATTTTCATAGCAACATGTTTACCACAAGTGACCTAGATGGTCATTATAATACTGATGGTATAACTTGTGGAGTAGTAGCGATATGCAAGCCACCACAATAAGATAAATTGACAGAAGAGTGGTGGTCACAAAGTTAGCCAAACTGAAATTTGAAGTAAACTGAAGTCCTTTGTATTTTTCTGGAAAAATAAAAGTTTTTCAATGCTGTGATCTTTTCAGATAGGGCAATTGAACTTTAATATTCATGCTAAAGATGGCTTTAATAAATTTAAACTATCTTTTAATAAATTTAAACTAGTCTTTTGCATTATTTTTTGTGGGCATCACTGCCCCTGGGTGGGAGAGGAGGCCTGGCCTTGCTCCTGGAGAGCTGCTACTGGATTTGAACCACCAATCCTGTGAGCCGCAGTCTTGCACACAACCACTACACCTCTGGGGCTAAGCCCTGCATTGTTGTAGAATCTTAAATCTGTCCTTGAACAGGAAAACATGTCTTTAGTGTCCTCATTGAAATTCAGAGCCCTATAACCCATACATCTAGTGGAGCATGATTCTAACCTTACTCTATCTATTTGGCTAATGCTAAGTACCTATATTTTGCTGAGCATATTTTATAGTGGAATTATTATTGAATTACTGAATTTCTTTCCTATCTGTTGGATTTAACCACAAATACTACATATTTCAAGTATGTTCAGTATAAGTATCCCAAATTAGTATCACCTATATCATTAAAGATGGTTGTACACTAATTTCCCATATTTATGTGAAGGTACAGGAACATATAAAGAGGCACATATTACTTGTTCACTCAGCCTTTCAGTAAATATTTGTGTGTGTGTGTTGGGCAGGGTTTTCTAGAGAAACAAAACCAGGACATTCGAGATTAAATATGGATAGATTTATGGGAAGGAATGCAACAGCTAATTAGTTCACACAGCAGTTCAGAGGACTTATTTCAACCCTCTTTCATGAAACACTTAATATACTGGAAGTCCTTCAACTCATGAGGGCTGCTGGGTCCAAGATCAAGGGAGCAGAGAGCTGAGTCTTCCCTATGTCAATGCAGGCGCATTCTGGCCACAGGCAGCAAACAGCAGGGTGGGAGCTTAGTAAAAGAGACCCAGCTGGGATATAGAACTCAAGCAATGCAAGATGACACTATCCGACAGTATCAAGCTCAAGCGATGTGCACAACAGCGGCATGGCACCAAAACTATGGATGGAATAAAGAGTCATTATATTAAAAAGAACTTAAAGAATTTTAAGGGAGAGCATATGATGAAGAATAAATGGTCCTGAAGGAAGAAGTCCAAGTGGCACTGTGATAGTTAGGTTTATTGTGCCAACCTGGCCAATAAGAGCATGTGGGATTAACCAGGTTGCAGTTTGATTGAAGGGCAAAGAGACAGATGGTTCTAGAAGGCCTGTCCCCCTTTCTCTTAATCTCTGGTGATCAGACCTTGATCGAGCATACTACTGCTTTAACCAGTTTAGCCTCCACCTGTAAGCTACACTACACTACACTGTGGGTCAAGTCAACCCTTCGACCACGTTGCTAGGGTTTGAGGCTCCTTTGAGACCTGCTTTGCCATGCTGCCGGTCAATTGACAGAATGCCAATTGAAAAATATTAACATACTAATGAATCAGGGGGATTACACTCTAGTTTATGTCAAAAATTTTGGAAAACAACTGCCTGGGCCACTGACTGGTATTGTGGCAGTCATGTGCTTATGTTAATTTTATGATTGAAATGTAGGGGTGGAGTCTAGCCTGTTCATCTGGAGATAGCCATTGAGCAGCCAATGAGGCCTCTGTGTGGGCATGCCTTTCACCTGAGACTCCTGGGAAATCTCAGGATATTTCCCTCATGAAGATGAGAAGCTATCTTCCCCAGTTGTTGGGAGTTAGTTTCAGAGACAATTAATCGCGGACAAGACAAGCTGGCAGCGTTTGAGAAGCTGGAGGAGTCAGCAGAGAGACCACACAGCTTTGCCCTGATGGAGCCAGACCTCTGAAGCTGGAGCGGCCAGATGGAGACCTCTGCCAACGATGAGTTGCTTCTGCTGTTGATGGACCCTGAGCCCTGGAGGCGAGGTGCCCTGCCAGCACCGGGATTCTGCACCCACTGACCTGTGACTTCGTGAGTCTGAAGAGGACTTTATGGACTGATTTCGGGCATATGGGTTAATTTCGGACTTATGGCTTTGAACTGGACTGGGCTGGAATGCTTTCTCCATGTCCCATTCCTTTTGTATATAAACCCTTTCCTTATATCGATATGTGTGTGCTTGAATTTGTTCCTCTAGTCTACCCTGACTAACACAGGTATAGATCCATATTTGTCCCCATTACAAAGAAAGGTGACCTCTCAGAATATAGAAATTATGAAACAATATAAGTAATATCATATGCGAGTAAAATTTTCTTCTCAGGATCAATCAACAACATTTGCACCACTTCATTGACAGGGAGCTGCCAGAAATTCAAACCAGTTTCAGAAGATGACATGAATGCAAATGATTATTGCTGATCTCAGATGGATCTTAATTTAAAGCAGGAAATATCAGAAAAATGTTTACTTGTGTCTTATTGATTATGCAAAGGAATTTAACTGTGTAGACCATAATCAGCTTTGAAAAGCATTAAGAAGAATGGAAATTCCAGAATACGTCCTTGTGCTCATTTGGAACTTGTACAAATGGGTCAAGAGGCAATTGTATAAACAGAACAAGGGCAAACTGCATAGCTTAACACCATAAAAAGCATGTAGCATGGATCCTCTCCCTATTTTTTTTCAATCTGTATATTGAGCAAATAATCAGAGAAGCTTACTATATGAAGAAGAATGTAGCATCATGCTTGGAGGTAGGCCTACTAGCAACTTCCCATATGCAGATGAAACAACCTTGCTTACCTAAAGTGAGGAGGAGTTGAAATACTTGCTGATGAAGATCAAGAATTTCAGCCTTCAATATGGACTAAAATTCAATGCAAAGAGGACAAAATCATAAAAGTTTGATCAATAGGTAATACTTTGATGATTAAAAAAAAGATTGAAGTGGTCAAAGACTTCATCTTGCTTGTGTCCCCAATCAATGCCAATGGAAGCAGTAGGAAGAGCTTAAAGTATCTTTTGCATTGGGTAAATCTGATCGACAAGATTTCCTTAAAAAGTTGTGGAGCAAAGATGTCCCTCTGAGGACTATGGTGCACCTGACCCATCAGTTACCTCACAGGCATGTGAGAGTTGGAATTTGGATAAAGATGAGTAAAGAAAAATCGAGACATCTAAATTAGGGTGATCGCAAGGAATATTGAAAGTACCATGGACTGCAAACAGGATAAAAATATAAGCCTTATTGCAAGTCCATCCAGAATGTTCCTTAAAAGCAAGGATGGTGAGATTTCATCTCACAGACTTTGGAAATGTTTTCAAGGGAGACAAGTCCCTGGAAAAGAACAGCATGCTTGCTAAAGTAGAAAGGTAACCAACAAGAGGAAGACTCTGGACAAGACAATTGGACACAGTGGCCTCAAACCTAGTGACAACTGTGGGGATAATGCACAACTCGGTGTTGTTTCATTCTGTTGTACTTAAGATCCCTCTGACTCCAAACTGACTCCACGGCACCTGACAACAATGCCCAGATGGGATCTCTGCAGACGTGAGCGAAGAGGCAAAGAAAGGCAAACGGGACACAAGTGAGCTGCGCATGTGTACATGTTAAGGGGTCATTGATTCTACTCCTATGGGACCTTGAATAAGCCAAGGTTATTGATTCAGGAAGTAAACCAGGAGAGCCTTGGTTCTGGAGCTCCAGGGATGCAAAGTGGATGAAACAATGCTCAAATTTATCACATCAGCAGATGGACCAACATATGTGAAAACTAGAATCGTTGGATCTAGTAGCACAACATTAATAAATATTAGAAAGGAAAATAAACTTTATAATCATATGCACTATAATTTGTCAAGCACTTTTAAAAACATCATCTCATTAAATTTACTAAATTGGTGTGAGGTAGGCTTTGATTTTTACCTAGAGGAGTACTGTTCAATTTGGTGACTTGCCTAACTAAAGAGAGTTCAGGAACTCTGTAAAATTCCATATTTTAAAATTCAATCCCATTCGGAGACTGAAAATATCTACTTCAGCTTTGCAAATAGATTTCAGATACATCACAAATTTTGACACATCAATTTAGCCTCAGAAATAGTTATATTTGTAAGTGTCATTTATAAACCAATTGCACCTGATTTCATTATCTTCTATACAAGTAACCTAAAAGTAAACATATTTGCTGTGGTTCATGTTCCTCCATGAAACTAAAAGACAAGGAGATACAGTGGAAGAAACACAATGCAAAAAATGCCTCTTTAGTGTTAGCAACTAATTTTATTTAGGCACTTGGACCATAGATTAGAGTTTATGTGCATAGTTTATTAAAGGGGTTGGCAAGCTGTACACTTGATAGCTGAATAGAACCTGGTGTCCTTTTTTCCCTAGACAGAGTTATGTGGGATCAAAGGCATTAGCCATTTATTTCCATATTGTCAGTGGATATTGTGCTGCAATGGAAGATTTGAGTAGTTGTTTTATGGACCATATAATGCTCAAAGTCTAACATATTTACAATCTTATCATTTACTGAAAAAAATACAGTCATCACCTCCTATAGCTAAGGAGATTGAAACAGGACATCTTACAGTTCTGAACTTCTTTGGGTGTTTTTTTTTCATTTACAAATAATGGCCTCTTTCTATGTTCCTTTGTACTCTTTAAATTATTTTTTAATGTATACTGTCACTTAATTCTTATTATAATGGAGAAAGTAGATGTGTGGAGCTTATTTTCATAAGCAAACTTGTAAAAGATATAAGGACAGGAGAAAGTGAAAATATCTATGAACTTTTCAACAATTACCTCATATAGCAACTTCTGCAGAAAAATTTCCTTATCAATATAAGTAAATGTTTTACATTGAAGACTAAAGTGCAACTGTCCCAAGTCATGTTTTTTTTATCAATTGCCTCACATGCATATGAAAGTTGGACTTTGAACAAGGAAGATAAAGAAAAGAATCTAGGAGTTTAAATTATGGTGCAACCAAAGAATATTGAAAGTAACATGGGCTGCCAAAATAACAAACTTGCCCATCTTGGAAGAATGCTCATCCTCTTGAAAGTCGTCTTGAACTAATACATCCAGAATGCTCCTTAAAACTCACTCATTCACTGCGATTAAGTCAAATCTATAGTACAGGGCAGAAAACTCCCCCGAGTTTCCAAGACTGTATCTGTTTGTGGGAGTAGAAATTCCTATTTTTCTTCAGAGAAGAGGTTGGTGGTTTCAAAGCATTTTGATCACAGCAAGAATGCTGAGACTTTGTCTCATCTACTTTAGCAGTGTTATAAGGAGGGAGAACAGTCCCTGAAATAGGACATCATGTTTGGTGAAGTAGAAGAACAGTTGAAAAAAGAGAGAGAAGAGCCTCAACAAGATGACTGAACCAGTAACTGCAGTTATGAGTTCCAGCAGGAAAACATTGTGAGGCTGGTACAAGACTGGGTGGTGTTTCATTGGGTTGTATATAGGATCATTATGTATAATAGCCAACTCTAGGGCATTAGCAGCAGCAACATAGGCAGAATTGATCACTTACTCTTTAAACTTCACCTGCACCTTTAAAAGGTATCTCTCATGTACCTATGAACTAAATTGTGCTCTATTAACTTATTTTTTATCAACTTATAACCTATAAATCCCTGAGGGTAGGTATTTATGAATTCTGCAATATCTACTGAGTCCTAAGCATGCTAAGTCTCTAAATACAGTGATGAAATTAGACCCATTCCTGCCTTCAGAAACTCTAGTCTAATGAAGAAGATAGTTAAGGAAGGAAATAATAACTATGTAGCTGAAGATGTGCTATAATGGAAAAAAGACCCAGATAAGTCAGACAACAGTGATCAAAGAAGGCATCTTGAAAGAATTATCAATGAGTTAACCCAGGAAGAAAGGTTAGAAGTAATCAAAGCAAGAGAGATGCAAAATTAAAGATGCATGTATATAGAGATGTATGGGGAATGATGTGAGCCTTGAAGAAGTGTGCAGAGAGAAGAACCTTGTATGCCATGTTGAAGCTTTATATGCCATGCTGATAAGATTGAATTTGATCCTAAAACCACGAGATTCACTGGAGAATTAAAAAAAGCTGCACAAACAACCCTAAAAACCTAGCTGATATTGAGTTAATTCTAACTCATGGTGACCTCATGTGTGTCAGAATAGAATTGTGCTTCATTGGGTTTTCAGTCACCAAACCTTTCTTCCAATCTGGATACATTCAAAATTTCAACCTTTCAGTTAGCAACCAAGGAAGTAAATAATGTGCAGCATCCAGAAGCTCTGAGGATTACAGAAAGATCAGTCACATGATCAGATTTGTATTTTCTAATGGTTGCTAGGATAGTGGTTTGATGTCCATCAAAGACCTGATCATACAATAACCAAGTCAGAAATGGCTATGGTTGTAACAGGAGGATAGAAAAAGAAAGTGGACATGCTTGTTGTTGCTATGTGCTGTTGTGTTGGTTCTGACACAGAGAGACCTTATTTACAACAGAGTAAAACACTTCCCAGTCCTACACCATCCCACAATGGTTCCTATGCTTGAGCCCATTGTTGTAGTCATAAAGTCAATTCATTTCCTTGGTGATCTTCCTCTTTTTCACTGCCCCTCTTCTCTATCAAACTTGTCCTTGTAGGGACTAGTGTCTCCTGACAACATGTCCAAAGAATGTCAGACCAAGTATCTCCATCCTTGCCTCCAAGGATCACTCTGGCCTTTTTTCTTCAAAGGCAGATTTGCTTTACTGGGCATGTGTAAGTGATATGAAAGAAGTGGAGTTAATATGAATTTAGGTTACACAGTCACAGAATGTAGATAAGCAAGAGTAATAGCACCTCCCCAGAGATACCAGCTATATTCTCAGCCACCCCCAAAGACCAGCAATCAGAGAATCATGCTTCCATACCCAGCTGCTGCCCCATTTCCCTGAAAAAGATGATGAGAGCTCTAGTGCAGACACACTGCCCCACATAGTCACTCAGATATATCAAAACAAGATGAAATAAAGAACATAACACAAACATGCATTAAGGAATTAACTGTGACAAAAAGTCAAATCACATGATGCAGCAGGTCAAAAGGACTCCAGAAAGCTTACAACAAGGAGCCAGAAACCTTTCTGGAGGAAGAAATAGTAATAGTTAATATATATAGTTGTTCAAGAGACCCAGGGTCCTTTAAGATGGCATAACTAGGATACCAAACATAATTTAAAACACTTAAACAGAAGAAAAAGAATCACCTGATTGTGCATAATCCCCATCTAAAAGATTCTCCTAGAGAGTCAAAAGAGAAGCTATCAACTGGGGGTGAAGATTAGGTATGACATGTCTGATAAGGGTCTGCTCACTTAACTTGTAGAGAAAAGGTCAATACCTCACTGCAACAAAGATATACGATCCAATTTAATACTGGGTAATGCCAGGATATAATCAGACATTTCACCAAGGAAGACATCATAGAAGCTAACACATACACGGAGAACTATTTATGACCAGTAGTCATTAGAAAGTTTCAGATAAAATCTACAATAAGATCCCATTTCACTCCAGCAATAAGGACACTAAAGAACCAACCATCACCATATGAAGTCTAGCCATCCTTTGTCTAAAGTCAGCTCTATTGAATACCAAGCCTGTAAGGGTAAAAAACTGTTGCCATCCAGGGGTCCCTTGATCCAGCTTCTCTGTAAGACAGAGTGGAATTGCCTACAAGGATGACATCTTTATGGAGGAGCCCTAATGGTTGACCCAAAGACTGGTGGTTGAACCCCAATAGCTCCAGTGGAGTAAGACCTGGTAATGCTAACAGAAGTGGGGCAGTTCGGCTCTGTCCTGTAGGGTCTCTATGAGTCGGAAAAGACTCACGTTTTCACAGAAGCAGCCACACCTTTCTCCCCATGAGCACCCACAACCTCACATTTAACACTGAGCTATCAGAGTGATTTTTCCCATGAGGTAATGCAAATAAATTTTTTTTTGGTGGTGGAGGGGGAAATAAACATTCATATCATGAAGATGGTGAGAAGAGCAATGAGAAAGAAAATGTTAGCATTGCAAAACTCTCTGTTCTACAAACATATTTGAACATAAACCCCTTTCTTTGAGCAAGCTCTTTCTTATCTAACATACTTCAGAAAACAATGTCCTAAATGGTTGCTCAAAAATCTGACCACATAACTAATCTCTGAAAAGTGCTAGCTGAAAATGGCTTAAAATGTCGGCTTCTACGCCAGACTTTTTTTTTTTTGACAATGGTTTATTCAGCGAACAGCACTCAAAATTGGAAGGAATGGCTTCATTTTACAACATAGTGGGTGATTTTGAGGCTTGCCTTGGGTTTTCTTTAAAAAAATTAAAGTAGCTTCCATTCCACTCGTTTCCATTCCACTCTCCATACACACATAGATTCATTCTGGGTAGCAGATGCAGAAATGAAGGCAGACATGGCACTTTCCCAGTGTTATTCAGCTCTATTTCAAAGCCAGTGAGTATCTTGCATCCTCGTCTGTTCTGTATACTTGGTATTTGAAGCTGCTATTTCTGGGCAGGACTGTAAAGCATATTTAGATTTGCATTCAAACATATGTATACTTCTCTCAACAAAAATAGATATTATAGAGGCAAAGGTCAAAGTTAACAGCAGCATAGTGATGTCTTTCTTGGGCCATGTTATTCAACTGCCCTCATACGTGACCGTGAGTTTAATTGTAATTTCAGGTGGCATCTGCTTATTTCAAAGATTTCCACCTACTGTTAATTGGAGTCATCTGTTTAGCAACATCAATAGAAAAATGGAGTTTACACAAAAGGATCGCCCTGAGAATGGTGATGCTGGTGGGTGTGAATCCAGCATGGTAAGTACCGCGCTTACTACTCCCACTTTGCATTGTGAACAGATTATTTTGTATAGAGCAAACAGTCCAGTCGGTAATGCACATCTAGGGGATTATCCATACTGCAATTTAATTCATGACACTTTTCCCCCTTCTGCAAAAATGAAAGTGATGTAAAGTGGCTTGAGTTGTAGGAGGAAAACAACGACTATGACATCCCTTTCACTGCTGGTCCAATTATAAGAGATAGGAATGAGTGCTCACCACTCTCTAACCTTCTGTGCAGCTTGGAGTCAAAGCAGAGGAAAACCTTGAACCTCACCAGACAAGTGTGATAGACTTCAGAGTAGATTTCAGGCCTGTCTTGTTTACTCGGCTGATTACACATTCAAGACTTGTTCAAGAGCATCCTTGATCACCAGGGAAGATATCAAGAACCAAAGACAAAGACATAACTGACAAAATGCAAATGTGGGCAGGAAAATTCCAAGGTGAACACATTTTTGTTTCATTTTTTTTCCCAGTGACAAATCAACCATTGCAAACCAGCCACAGAGTAGACTCATTTCCAGACGGAGACATCACTAGTGACACTAAGTTTCCCCATGGAAATGAAAGGCGTCTGTTGCTTTTCTCTCATTCCATATCTTGATTGTATGCGCACAGACTACTGGTAGTTAAGAACATGCATATGAGACCAAGAAAACATTTAGGGTCACCATGGAGCTATGCTTTTAAATACTTAGGCCATCTTTCCTGGGAAATAGGAAAGGGCTACAGACTCCACTTTAGGAGCCTCGTCTGTGTTTATCATTGAAGAACTGGATCATTTTGTTAAAGACAAAAGCAAAAGCAAAAAAAAAAAAAGAAACTCAAACACATTGTGCTTATTTTTGCTTCATGAAAATGTTAAAGCATTGTTGTCTGAGAGCATTTAGCTCTTAAGATAGAACAGAGTTCCATACCCTTTGGGCTGCTATAGAAATGTTCCTTTTGCCCTTGACCCGGGGTCCACTTGCTCTGTGGCCCCAGTGGAATAATGCATTACTTAGTCGCTCAAGAGATCTGTCCATTCTGTGAATAAGTGGCTATGCAATGGAAGGTATTTTCACCCTCAAAGAGCTTTTAGCTACTATATCCCAATGTTTCTTTGTGGAAGATTTTCAAGTCCTGCCAATGACTTTCACGTACGTTTAGTTCTCTTTTTAAGAATTACGGCTTGGGATGAAACCACTGTCTAAAATAGCTTTATTTATGAGCTTGTATCTGTAGAAGACATTCGCTTTATCTGAGGTTTCTTCTGTGGCGTGGACTTTGTTGTTTGTTCGCTTTTAGACATATATTTATAGGGAACCAGGGAGATACTCATTTGAGTTTTGATAAGACATATGTACTTATGGAGGTTTTGCTCGAGCCCCAAACTTGAGAAAGATCATAGTTTTACCCAAGTGTGAGTTTGGACATTTATAGACAAGGTTTAACATTTGATAGCCTTAGGTTTACTTTTTAAAAAAGCAATACTCCATTTATAACAAAAAAAGAATGCAATATAACCAATTCTTGACAATAGATGGGCATGTCAGATTCAGAAGAGCACAAATAATTGAATATTCAGGAAACTCTGAAACCTCATTTTAACTAGTGATTTTAACAATTTGCTCTGATATATTTGTAAATCACAGTGAACAAGTAAAAGGTGGGTTTAGAAATATTAATCTTGGGCTGAGCCCTGGTGGCGTGGTGGTTGAGTGCAGGACTGCGGCCCATGGGCTTGGTGGTTCAAATTCAGCAGCGGCTCTCCAGGAGCAAGGCTGGGTAGCTCCCATGACCACCAGAGGGCAGTGATGCCATTCCAAAAGAAATAGTCATCTCTCTTCTCATGGCCAAAAAAGGAAAAGAAAGAACAAGGCATGTAAATTCAAAAGTTGATGACACCTCCATTTCATCCCTAAAGAACACTTTAAAATTGACATTGTGTTATGAGTTATTATGCTATACACCACCTTGTAGTTTAGTTATAAGCTTAATTATTTTGATATTTTCAGAATAAGAATGTTATTCTGTCTGGTAAAATAAATCCCTTCAGAACTCCCCTCACTCTTCTCTGGGTCATGTAGATTTGACAAGGCTTTGATGATACACAGAGTTTATTATCCAGATGAGCCTCGTTTCCTGAATTAAAAAAGAAAATAACCAACAGACAGCATTCTTTAAAATTAAGCAGTATGGAACTAATTAACCCAGCGAGAACAGCTCTGCACTAAAGGCTCTCTCCTTTCAGGCTAACGTTGGGGTTCATGAGCAGCACTGCCTTCTTATCTATGTGGCTTAGCAATACCTCCACTGCTGCCATGGTGATGCCCATCGTGGAGGCTGTGGCACAGCAGATCATCAATGCTGAAGCGGAGGTGGAGGCCACTCAGATGACTCATTCCAATGGAGCGACTAACCCGGCACTGGAACTTGATGGTATCATGTATTGATATGCCCACAGCGGGGTCTAGTCATTTGGGCAATAGTCCTCAGCTCAAGAATTCCTAGCTAATTTTTGAATGAGCTAGTTACGGATGACGCGATTTAATTTTTCGCTTTCTATACTTTCCAAAGCCCTGGTGGCATGGTGGTGACTCAGTGGGCTGCTAACTGCAAGGTCAGCTGTTTGAAACCACCAGCCGCTCTGCAGGCAAATTTATGAGACTTTTGACTCCTGTAATGAGCTACGGTCTCAGAAACCCAGAGGGGCAGTTCCACCCTGTTCCACCCAGTCATGATGAGTCTGCATTAACTCGATTGCAGTGAATTTGGTTCATCCATGAAATGTTTTATGTCAGAAAAGTTTGTTGTACAAACGCTTCTATTTTTTCCCAAAATATTTCTATTATATTCAATGGTTAGATTTGTATTCTCTGGCAAACGTTGAAGAGTGATATATTTTTTTAAATAATCTTCCACCAATCTAATGGGGTTCTTTCTTTTGTCTTTATCAGTCTACTTTCAGGTTACTCTATCCTATCCTGAAATGCCTTCTCTGCATAATATCAGCAATCTTTAATTCCTTCATTGTGTTGGCTTGCAGCATCAGATTTTACTTAGGCTATTTTTGGCTCTGAGGGACTGTTCTGAGGTGCTGCAAAGTGTTGGGTGAATATTTCTGTGTATAAAGCACTTTGTTAAGATGAATCTATCTTCATTTTCTAGTCCTGCTTCTATTTGCTCACATACACCCAGAGATACACCTTTTATTTAAATGACGTCCCTTTTATTTGTTTTGCAGAACATGTTAATGGACATGAAAGAAATGAGAGGAGAGAGAAAACAAAGCCAGTTCCCGGGTAAAGAATATTGACAGTTTGATTAGGATCTTTCACATTACATTTTAGCAAAATTATAAACTGAGTCAATTTATTTTTCAGATGTTCTACTGATATAGGCAAAATTTCAGATGAGACGGAAGTGGAAAAGGTACATTGAATTTGATATGCTCTGAATAATTATACATGAAATTATATTAGTGACACAGTTATAAGTTAGAGAGGTATGCATTTAAAAACCTGTGTTTCTTCTTTCCTTGCTTAGAAAGTATTTTTCTTGCCAAGGTCAAAATAGTACAATGATTTATTAAGCCTTTATGGATAGATTGAAATTAAAATCATGATATAAAACATTTTATGTTCTGAAAGTCAGTATTACTACTTGGTTCTTTTACTCAGAGATTGTCAGTTAGCAACTGTTGTTTAAAAAATATACTGCTAGACTCAGAATATTGCTTGATTTTTCTCCTTAAAAATGGTCAAATGGGCTGATTTTTATCAGGAACACCCTAATTTCTTCCTGGTTATGAATTTGAACTCTTATCGGTATCATAAAAAGTCCAGTTATTTTAAGTGTGGCCATTGCCACTAAAAAAAAAAAATCCAAGTCAGGATTTACAAAATTGCTATGATAAAAGACCAGTGTGGAGGTACTGCTGTGACCTTTCTAGATGTTAAAGGAAAGGATCAGGACTTCGGTAGACTAATCCATTATATTCATTTCTCTCAAAGTGGTCATTTTTTTTAAAGGTTGCATTGGGAGCAATATATCTAGGGTCCCCAGAAAAACAATGCTGCCTTCAAATCTAGACCTCCGGTAGCCATGGCATTATAAGAGTAGGGATTATGTTCCTCCCTGAGGCTCTAACACAGACCATGCAATAGGAAAACATAAAAAACAAAAGCACAACACTTTTTACAGAAATCTGAAAGGAACGATCAGTTTCTATGTAAAGAGAAAACGAACACAACCATCTTGTGGGCGTTAGCTGCACTATCCATGACAATTTTTTTTTCAAGACTGTATTTCTCTCTTTGGGGAAAAGCTAGGGTTCAGTGTCTGAAAGCCACAGGGCAAGTCCTACCCTGCTCTGTAGGGCCATTCTGAATCAGTAGGGGCTCAATGGAAGTGAGTCTGCTTTGAGTTTGTCTTTATCTCTACTTAGGTCATTAACATTGACTCTTCTTGAAGATGTAACTCTTCCCTTACCATATCCTAAGAGCATCCCAGCCATTATATCGGACCACGTTTCATTGATATTCACAAGGTTTCCAGGGTTAAGCCCTCAGAAATATGTAGCTTATTCTTTCTTGGTAGGCTTTTCTTAATCTGGCAGCTCCATTGAAACCTGTTTACTTTGGGTGACCCTGGGCATTTGAAACAGCATCACACTACCTGCCAACCACCATAATAAAACAAATGGAAAGACAAGTGGTAGTGAATTCTCCTTAGAGGCCTTTGGATAGTAATATAGATAGTATTGTATTTTGAGATAGATTTTGAAATGTTTTGATAAGTATTGTAATGCCATTACTTTTTAATTTGTTATTGCTTTTTATTTTGTTTCTCATACTTTTTATGAATTGGGTGAAGGTTTTTATAGCAGATCATTATTTTTGCATCCAATGATTCATACACGTTTAACATCTTATTCATTACAGTTTACTTCTTATTCGTTGTGGTTTCCTTCATGTAACATCAACTATTCCTCTTCCTCCCTTTGTTTTCTGCTTTCATCCCTTCTCTCCTAACTCTATTTCTGAATGTTGTCCTTAGGTAAATTCTGTTTTTCTCTCATTTTGAGGGGTGTAGATATACCACTATTGTTATTGTTCTTCTTATAGTAAGATGACCAGAAGTCCCGCTTTTTAACAATTTAACAATGGCCCACAGCATTTTAAATTGAAATAAATATATTACAATAATATCTTTGTGTGCTATGGAAATTTTTGTTGCTTTATATAGACCTCATTTTTAATTAAGACACCCCCCCACAGTCAATGTTGTCCCACTTAAAATCTGATCACTTTACCTTAATGCCATGTCTCACAAACTTTTAAGACTCCAGTCACTACTCATCAAAGTCAGATGAAGAACATTGTCATTGTGGAGTATGTTATGCCATTCACGTTATTGCATAATAATCATTTATTTTTATTGCTGCTATAAATGCAAGTTGACAATGATGATATATGCCTTCAGCATTGCTTTGAAGTTTTAATGTCCTATAAATTATCAATGTAGTTATTAAGATTAGTTGACTTTACTCCATTTGAACAACACTGCAATTACAGAATTAATCGGATTTGGTGATTTTTCTCTTTTTATCAGCATAATTTGATTTGCTATCCTAGGTGTACATAAGACATTGTACCTATTTACAAAATTTGTATGATTGGTGTGTGATTTTTCCATTTTTTTCTGATTTGTATAGTTCTAATACCATGCTTTGAATATGTAAAGGTTATATAAAATTCAGATTATTCATTTCATTAATTTTATCTGGAGTTAAATTGAAAGTTGTATGACTATGCTGCTTTCTTTGTAGATATATGTATTTTTTAAAATATATTATTTCATAAGTTTAATATTTTAAATATCTTAGTGATAATCTCTCAGGTTTTGTTTGATAGAAATATCATTATAATACTTGTAATATGTATCTTTGGCCACAGAAATAGTTTTCCTAGTACTTTGAGATATATTTGTTCCATCTTTTCTTCTATTTTTGCTAATGAAACATCAATTATATGTCAAATTACCAATTTCCTCACAGGTAGCTTTTCTTTTTTGTTGTTTTAAATATTTCTGTGTGTGTGTTTCTGTGCTCTATTGTTTCAATTTGATAGACATAAATGTGTATTTCTCCTAAATCTGAATATTGGTCTTTTCCAACAGTTACTGAGAATTCTCCTAATATCCAATTACATCTTTCTAGTTATTTTTATTTTCTCCCAGTAGGTCTTGCTTAAAAACTTGTTAAACTTCTTTATTCTATCCACCAGGCATGTTAATATCTCTAATTTTCCTTGTCTGTGTCCTACTGGACTGCATTCTGAGTAGTCTCATCAAATTTATCTTCTAGTTTGTTAATTCTCTCCTCAACCATGTCTCTGCTGTTGTTTAATCCATCCAACAGTTACAATTTTAATTTTTATTTAATTTGAATTTCTATAAAATATATTGATCTCTAATATTTTCTTATGAATGTTATAGCTGCTCTTTCCATATATTTTCAATACCTTTCTGATTTATTAATCATAAATAGATTTCTTTATCACATATTCTATGCCTAATAATTCTAGAAGTTGGCAAATATTGCCTTGGTGATAGAAATTAATACTGAGAACACATGAAAGAATCTTGCAGACCAACAATTGATTCATAGCAAATACCTCTTTCAACAACACAGTGACTATACATGAGAATTTCCCCAAAGAGTGACACAGAAATGAAATTGACTACATCTTTTGGAAGAAATGATGGAGAAACTCAATATTAGCAGATAAAACCAGGCTAGAGGCTGATTATAGAATAGACCACCAATTGCTCATTTGTAAGTTCAGGTTGAAGCTGATGAAAATTTAAAACAAGTTCACAAGAGCCAAAATAAGATCTTGTGTTTAGCCCACCTGAATTTGAGAACACTTCAAGAACAGATTTAACATATGGAACATTTGTGCTAGATGCCTTGATGTGCTGTGAGGAAATATCAAGGACTACATACATTAAGAAAGCAAAGGGCCATTAAAAAGATAGGGGAAAAAGGAAAGATCAGTGTGAATATCATAAAAAACTCTGAAACTTGTTCTTGATCAAATAGAAGAAATTATGGAGGCAAAGAGCTGAACAGAAAATTTCAAAGGGGGGCTGAGCCCCGGTGACGTAGTGGTAGTGAGCAGGACTGCGACCCCCAGGGTTGGTAGTTCAAATCCAGCAGTAACTCTCCAGGAGCAAGACTAGCTCTCCTACTCCCACCAGGGTGCAGTGTTGCCCACACACACAGAAAATTTCAAAGAGCAACTGGAGAAAACAAAGTATTTAAATGAAATGTGAAAAACAACCTGGTGTTAGAAAACCAAAAGGAAGAACAGACTCCATATAGCTTAAACTGAAGGAACTCAAGAGAAAAATCAAGCCTTGAGTTGCAACATTGGAATATTCTAAGAATAAAATGTTGAATGATGCAGGAAGTATCAAAAAAGATGGAAAGAACACAGAGAGTCACTGTATCAAAAAGAACTATTGGTATCCCACCATTTCAAGAGGTAGTATGTAAGCAGGAACCAGTGATACCAAAGGAATTAGTTCAAGCTGACCCGAAGGTATTAGCCAAAAAGAAGGCTCCAGGAATCAGTGGAACACCCATTGGCCGGTCCAACAAACTAATGGAGAACTGGATGCACTTGCACCATGTCAAGCAATGTGGAAGACAACCGCTCAGCCAGCTGACCAGAATAGATCCATATTTGTACCCAATTTCAAAGAAAAGTGAACCAACAGAATGTGCACATCATAGAAGAATCTCATTGATATCACTCACGAGTAAAACTGTGCTGAAAATCATCCAACCATGTTTGCAACGATACTTTGACAAGGAACTGCAAGAAATTCAGTTTGCATCCTGAAGAGGATTTGGAACAAGGGATATCAATGCTAACGTCAGATGGATTATGGCAGGAAGCACAACGATGTCTACTTATTGCCCTGATGGTGTCATGGGCATAGCCCCTGGTCGTAGCCCATGGCACAATCAGGGCTCCATGATAAATTTAGTTATGGATTAAGTCTCTGTGATTAGAAGTCTTGAAGGAAACGGGATAAACCTGGCTATAAGACTGAAGGACCCAGCGCTTAAGCACCTCATCTTCCTCCTGTGATGGGTTAGACTTGCAGAGGTTCTCAAACGATGGCCCATGGGCCACATGCGGCCCACTGAGGATACTTATCCGGACTGCCAGGTGTTCTGGCCCCCTGTTTAAAAACTTTGAGAACCCCTAGAGAGCTTCACTCCTAGATAAGGCTTTGCCAACCAAGCATTCATTCTGGGACCTGCTCTGCATTCAGAGTTATTGGGTCAGGGACTTCCTGGAAGGGCCTTGAAATGAACATCTGGCCCGAATAAGGTTGAGGCTCCTAGCCTAGTTCAACTAATTTGGGATGTCAATAAACGAACATGCGCTTCTTTCAAACACCTTCTCCCACACCTCTTTCTTTCCTCCCTTCCCACTCCACAGCACCTTTAAGCTGCAAGACTCAAAATTCAGGCTACAGCTGAGCTGAAAACTCCAAATAGGCCGCTACGTGTGTGATGCTGCTGCCTGTGTGGCTTCCCAGATGTCGAGGCTACGAAAGCTAGCCCACATGTCAATTGGACTGAGTGTACCTGTTTGCAAAAGGGAGTGGAGGGCCCAGGACAGTGTGGCCAAGACAGTGTGGCCTGGGACAGTGTGACTCGACTTCCCCGAGCCTACTCAATGACTGTCCTAAAGTGAAGGTCTTCTCCTAGCCACTGCCCGCATTTTCACTACCTCAGTAACATGCAAACATTTTAAATAATAATTTTTTGTGTGTGTTGGGGGGGCATCACTGCTCTCCGGTGGTGGGAATAGGAGGCCCAGCCCCACTGCTGGAATTGAACCTCTGTCCCAGTGGGCCGTAGTCCCGTGCACAACTACTACGCCACTGGGGCTCAGCCCATAATAATTATTTTTACTACTGTCATAAATTCAAAATATCAGGTAATAAGGTAGTCAGTGAGGAATAGATATATTTTTTAAAGGGTCCTATTTATAGATTCGATGCTTAGGAGGTCAAAATAACTTTTGAGGATACACCATTTGGTGATTGATTTTCATAATAAATTATAGGGTCCAGGCTGAGCCCTGGTGGCGTAGTGGTTGTGTGCAGGACTGCAGCCCACTGGGATGGAGGTTCAATTCCAGCTCATAGGATCAAAGGCTGGGCCTCCTCCTCCCACCACCAGAGGGCAGTGATGCCTAAAAAAAAAAACTAAAAAAAAAAATTATAGGGTCCATTTCTATTAACATTAACCAGTACCAATTTCATTAAACCATACTGGGATAATTATGACTTAAAAAAAAAAAACTGTTGGGCTGAGCCCCTGTGGCGTAAGTGGTTGAGGGCGGAACTGCAGCCTGCTGGCTTGGCGGTTCAAATCCAAAGGCGACTCTCAGGAGTGGCACTGAGGAGCGCCCACAACCACCAGAGGCAGTGATGCCCACAAAAAAGAAACAAAAAAACCACTGTTGACAAAGGTAGAGTTTTTGTGTAGAGTTTTTATGTACTTAAAGTAGCTTTTAAATAGCCTTCATTTTACTGTAATAGTAGTTACTGGATGTACCCGTATCCTGAGACTTAACCAGCACTATACTTATTCACTATTCGAAATTAGAAGCCATTTGCTGTCTAATCAATTCTAACTCATAATGACCCTATGGGACACAATAGAACTGTCTTCAAGGAGATGGTTCTGACAGAGCAGAGTGCTACACTGTTATTTGTGAAGATTGGTCTCCAATCATCACCAGTCATCCACCAGTTTTGTGGTAAGCAGTCAAGCAAGCACTTAATCACAAAACCACGAGGGCTCTTTTCATTAACTACATATAGAGACCCAATGCCATGATGTCTATTTTGACTCCGAGTGATGCTGTAGTGTAGAGTAGAACCATTCCCTAGGGTTTCCGAGGCTATAAATCTTTCTAGAAACAGACTCAACTTTCTCCCTTGGAGAGGCTGGTAGGCTCAAACAGCTGACTTTGTAGTTTGTTGGACAACTTGTAAACCACTATGCTACCAAGTTTTCAGTAACTGGAAAAGTTTTGATGCCATCCATAGGGTTTTAAAAGATTAATCCCTCTGCTGAAACCTGCTCACTCCGGGATTTAAAATACCAATGACGTAGTTTCCAGAACCACAGCAACAGCAGTACGACAAAGTAACAAGACAAATTATGGTACATCTGTTGCACAAGACCTCGTTAGAGTGTTGAGAAGCCAGGATGTTACTTTGAGGACAAAAGCATGCCTAGCACGAGTCATGGCATTTTCAGTCATCTTATATGCATGTGACAATTGGACCTTCAATAAGTAAGGTTGAAGTAAAACCAATACATTTGCATTATGCTTCTGGTGAAAAATATACAAAGTAGCATCAACCGCCAAAAGGATAAACAACTCTGTCTTTGAAAAAGTACAGCCAGAAGGTTCCTTAGAGGTAAGGATGGTGAGACTTCATCTCATAGACTCTGGACATCTGGTGAGGAGAGACCAATCCCTGAAGAAGGGCATCACGGCTGGTAAAGCAGAGTGTCAGAGAATAGGAGGAAGGTCTTTAAGGAGATAGATTGATGCTGTGGCTTCAACAATGGGGTCGGCAATAGGCATAAATGTGAAGATAGTGCCGGGCTGGACAGTGTTTTGTTCTGTTCTACAATCGAGATCAACTCAAGCACAACTAGAATCAACAACAAAATGCCACCAGGGAGCCTTTCAGTAGATTCAAAATGTATTTCAAGAGGCTCTACAGATCATTTCAATTTCATTTTTTTCCAGGTGGTAAAATTAATAATATTATTGTATATAATATATGAATTATAATTAATGATATTTTCTAAATCCTCATAATAATACATATATGGATGAGGTGAAGGTGTTCTCCTATGTATATATCTCTTATAACACATAGTAGATATATCATATAGTCTTTAAAAGATATATATCCATATATATTGTTTGCTTACGTGCTATCTTCATTCTATAGTTTCTCTACAAAATCTGCTAGCATATAGAAATCAATTAATGTTGCATGTTAGTTTAATTCGAAACAAATAGCACCATCACCAAACCAAGCATATATAATCTATAACCTCAGTATGCCAACGCAAACAAAGGAAATACCTCAGTCCGTACCCACACAGACCGTGGGCCCTAACTGCCCACAGGAATCCCTTGTAATCTATGTCACCCACCATAATTCATACCATGAACACTGCGGGGTAAATCTGTACATTAATTATTTAGTAAACATTAATTGCTTTCTGGTTTTCTTAGGTGAAAAGATAAATATTGGATGATCTATAAAGTAAGGCAAATGGAATAGGTCCCTTTCCCTCCACTACAAGCCAGATTTCTATTAGAACAACAATGAAATATACCCTTTAAGTCAAACAGCTGCAATTATAGAAATATTAAAAAATAAATAGACTTAAAATTATTTTGGAAGCTGGGAGGCAAAAGGACAGGCACAGAATGACTCCGTTATCTTACAAAAGCTGCATCTAAATTTAGCTGTTTGGGAAGCCAATAAACAATCCAATTTACACAGCAGAAGCTCTGAACATTTTAAAAATGATGAGATGCAGGATGCACGAAACATTGTTAAAGTAGTAGCTCTCTCCCTGGATTTACTCCTCAGCTCCACATGGATACAACTGCTCCACCTCCGTCCCAGAAACATATCCTGTAGAGAGAGGAGAACAGAGGGTAAAGAAAACCAGTGCACTTCTGGGTTCAGGGAACTTGTCACCCTGAAAACAGGAGGGTGTCTTGCACGAAAGTGTACATGATAACTGTTTAGATTCAGCCTTCCACCTTCGGTAGCTGTGGAAGCCAGGCCAATATCCCCCAGCAACAAGCAGACAGGAATCAGCTGGTTCTTCCCAGGGCATGTAATCATCACCAAAAGAAGATGAAAAAATATTAACACCCAAAATCCAACCAAGATCATGGCTAGCAAGTGGATCATGACGCGTGCCTTTTAGACAGAATAGAGTCAACTCTGCATTTCTGAAACGATGAAATCTTTATAGGAGCAGAAAACTTCATGTTCCTCCCTTAGAAAAGCTGGAAGATTTGAACCACCAACTTTGAAATTAGCAGCCTAACAGATACTCCACAATGCTACCAGAGCTCCTCATATTTCTAAAATAATGACCAAATGGGGTTGCATTACAGTGACATCCACAGTCAGCACCCAACCGCAGAGCCCGTGTGCTCAGTATCCAACTGCCTGACAGATGAACAATCAAAAGTTACCAGATACTTGAGGAAGATGCTGAGCATCACAGACAGTGATCTCAGAAAACCAAAGCAACTCAGAGCAAACAGAAACTGCAAGATGACAAAAACACAAGAAGAAAGCTAGTACTGACATATGTCAAGAGGTAGGTCATGAAGTGAAATACAAATAAAAAGACAAGACAATAAAATAAAATGAAGAATTAGAACATAAGACAAAATAATATGAAATACAAATATGGACTATGAGGGAACTTCTTAAGTTTCGTGGGAAATTTTCATTTTCTTTTAATTCCATTTTTCCACTACTGCCTGATACACCCTCATGTAACCATGAAACAATGTAAAAAATATAAGTGGAAATTTGACTTGATAAAACGTAATGGAAAATATAAGAAACTTTTGGAAAGTTCAGAGAGAGAATAAATAGGATATTCCTTAAAAAAAAAAAAAACAACCAAAACACCTTAACAAAATTCCATGATGGAAGAATTCCATTTTCATAATAAAAAGCCCTCTTGACCATCAACATCTCAGATATACACAGACCTTGGGAACCACAATCTCTGTGAGATTCCAAAATATTGAGGAAAAGAAGACAATTTTAAAAGCTTCCCAATAGGCAGACTGGTGATTCCATAAATAGAATGAAAAAAGGCAAATGGCTGCAGATTCTAGATACCAACACTAACAACTCAGAGACAAGAGAAAATGTCTTTCAATTTCTCAGGAACGTGAATTTCCAATCTATAAACCAATATCCAGGCAAATTAAAATGAGATTCCCCAAAGACTAGACAGCCCCTTGCAGATCCAGAGAATAGATTATAAGACTTAGGACAGGCAGGAAGGCCCTGAAGAAATGTCACCAAGACTAAGGAATTGTTCAAATATATTCAATGTAGTTTCAGTATCCTTTTATTTGATTGTTCTGAAAGATTGAAACAGCCACGGAATAGTTGAAATTAATTTATTCTAAGACTCTTAGCAAGCAAAGTAAATGAGGATTGGGTAAAATGGTCATGAAATCCAGTGGAGGAAAAGAGTAAGAAGAAACAATGTATTTAAAGCATGTTATATTGTTCAGCTGTGCATCAAGCTTAAGTCCCTGAAATAATTATGATATTGTCACAATAGGAATATAATAGAGCAATAGGCAGTGTGCATATGTTTAGTGGAGGCAGCTCTGAAACAAAGCTAAATTATTATCACTTAACTTAGTAGAAATTTAGTCAAATTGATGGTAAATGAGAATCTAAAGGGTAGTCTCAGTCATCTGAGACTGTATTGTTATTAGTATTTGTGCAAGTAAATATCAAGTAGCTAGATTTTTGCAGTGAAAGCTGCATAGATATTTATGCATATAGAGAAGCCCTGAAAATTTTGTATCACAGCAACTCCAATGGACCGTCTTGTACATTCCTTTGGAGACTATTGGTTTAGCACCCAAAATGAGAAATTTGTTACTTGACTCTGAAATCTGCCATCACTGCCACCAGGTGGCAATAGTCAGCTATATCTGTGCTTGAAGAATTTTTTGAAATGTCAGCAGGGTGTTTATGTCATAAGTTTCTGCATTTGGTAATGCCCTAGTCGTAATGTTTTCATTTATATGGATAATGTGGAAATGGAATCATACATATGAAGTCTTAGAGTAAATTGGAATAATTCATGAATGACAGATTTATGATTCCATAACAACACAATCATTTGGAATTAGGCTAAAGGCAATAGGAAATGCAATTACATGTTATCTCAGACATAGTTTTAAAAATCCCATAAGTAACCTATCTGCTAATAGACAAACTATTACAAGGGAAAAGGCATTGAGAGATAACTCAGATACAGTCATATTACATTTGAGATTCATTTTCCTCATTTGAATAACTTGACTTTGAATCAAATGATCTGTAATGATCAGTCTGCTGTCACAGTCTATAACTCTTTTATATTACCTTTTTATTAGCATTGAATTTTTAAAATGTACCAAAAAGGTAGCAAAAACACCCATGCGGGGGTTTCAGAAGTGCCTGGACATATGGAAATAAAAGACAATAGAACTTTCCCAGGGACTTTTTTGAAGGTTCCTCTAACAGTCTCATAATAAAAAGATAGCCATTTGTTAGTATATTGAAAGATTTCACTTCTGCCCTACTTCTGGAACTATATGTGCATGTTTTCATTTGAAAATCACAAACTTCTGAATATTGAATTTCCTGTCTCTTCAGGTAACAACATTTTCTTGTGCCATAGCATGTAGATCACAGTGATCTTCCTTTATGTACCACTTGGAATTTTCTCGGAGTCTTGATTCCCTAATAATTTCAGTTTCATTTCTTTAGACCTTTTGCTCTTTCTCTGTTTGTTTTCTTGGGAATTGTCTTTGTTTTCCCCAACTCTTAGAAGAGAGCACACACATGCAGATTGCACACAGTACATTTTTCTACTTTTTATGAAGAATCCGAGTTTTGGTATCTGCAAAAGCATATACTTTTTGTTCTTATTTTCTGCCCAAATGATTTAGGTTGCTTCTGTGTTATAGGGCAAACTTCTTGACTTTGGGTTATCATTGCTATCTGGGCCTAAGTCTAAACACTGGAATTCCCCGCTGTGTTTTGTAGTTTCTGCCCCAACAGTCAGATCCATTAGTAGTTCATCCCAGACTTTCTTAAGAAAGCTTTTGCTGTATGATTTTTCTCTGTGTCCCTCTGGTCCTCAACATTTATCCTTCATGTCAGACTCATCCCTTCAACAAGTTCAACCCAGCAGTCACATGCTTGAATGCACTGTCGGATATAAAATAGTCAACACATAAGGTTTTCAAAAAGATATCATGCTTGAGCTGTTTCGCAGGATGAGTAGCAGATAGACAGGTAAAGGGCGATATCAAGTTCTAGACAGAAGCAATAGCATGAGCAAAAGACACGGGCTGTAAAGACGAGAAGAACAGTGGGCCACTTTGTGTGACTGATTGAGGAACTGATACTATGGACAAGGATGGTGAAGTCGTGGATATTCCTGGCTAAAGAACCTGATATTGATAAGATTCCTACAAAAATCACAATAGAACTCTGTGAGCTTTGTGGTTTACCAGCTGGATTCGCAAACAGTGCATCACCTATCTTGCCTCCAAAATACCTTTGCTTATGCGATTATTGGGATGTATTATAAACTTATCCTGAATTTTGGAACTTATTTTAGTTTAGCTGTTATATTGCTATTACACACAGCAGAAACACATCATGTTAAGGTGCCATTTCTTTAATTGATCACAGTCTTTTAGTTGCGCAACCATCCCATCCTTTTTTTTTTTTTTAATTGAGATGTTCCCTTAACATGACCTCTCCGCTCTCCCTAAGGTACCTGTGGTAGTTACATAATCTGGTGTCAATTTCAGGAGTAATTGTGTGGGGGTAAAGTCTAGCCTGTCAATCAGGTCATAGCTAATAAGGCCTCTGTCGGGGCATGGCCTTCTGAGGAGTGTGAGAACTCCTGGATTTTCAATTTGGAGGCAGGAGACACATGCTCTCTCTGCTGCTCACTCCCTGCAAGACGTCTTTGTGGAGAAGTCACATGGAAAGGAGTGGATGAAGCCAGACCTCTGGACCTGGAGAAGTCACCGGGAGATCCCTGTCACTGTCAATGCGGAAATACTTGCAGCACCACTGGATCCAAAAGACTTCCCACCCACTGGCTTGTGAACTTCCTGCATTTAGCATGATTGCATGAGTTTTGTGGGTCTGAAAAGGACTTTATAGATTGGTCTCAGACAGAGAAGCTGTTATCGGACTTGTGGACTTGATCTGGGCTGGGCTGGAATATTTTCCCAATAGTCAATTGTTCTTGTATATAAAGATCCTTCTTATACACATATGAGTATTCATGTATGCTTCTCTCTAGTCTACCCAGACTAACATAGTGCCTATCTAGTCTTTTAAGTTGATATTATCATTTTGAGCCTAGACAGGTAGATTTTTAACAGTTCAGTGATCAAACAGACATTCTTTACTACTTAAATTAATCTATGGTTTGGTTTTGACGTGACTTTAGGGGATGTTTTTTTGTTTGAGGTTAAACATTATCTCAGCTTCCATTGTTCCAGAAATGCTGGATTCTGAGAGAATTTGGAATTCAATTCTCTCTTTTGATTAGAATTCTTCTGGAGGATCTTTTAATAAAGCATGGATAATTAAATTTATCCTGAATTTTAATGCTTGTATAAATCATGTGTGATAATTTCATGAGCATAAGTCTATGTGCAGTAACGTTAGTATGCATTTTAACCCTACAATGCCGATGTTTTTGTAACATTAAATTATCTTTAACATATATCTGATACTGAAATTAACATATTTTTAATATATTTTGGTTGTTGTACATATTGATAACTATGAAATTAAAGAATAAAGACAAAAAGAATTTTTTCCCTGAGTTTAAAAATTCTGGCGTTGTAGGGTTAAAGTTCATAAACACAAAGAAAGAATGGTCTGGGAAACCCTGAGGATAAAGCATGGTAAGTGTGCTATAATTTTTTTTTTAATTTTATTGGGGGCTCTTACAGCTACCACAACATTCAGTACATCATTTGTATCAAGCACATTTGCACACATATTTCCACATACATTTCCCAATATTTTCCACTTGAGCCCTTGATACAAGCTCCTTTAAAAAAAAACCCTCCCCTTTCCCTTACCCTCCCCTTTTTAAAAAAATTAATCATTTTATTGGGGGGCCCCTACAACTCCCATCACAATCTCTAACAACATCAGTTGTATTCAGGCCACTTTTACATACCCATTGTCATCATCACTCTCAAAACATCCTCCCTCCAGGCCCCCATTATCTTTATATATATCATTTTTTATATCTGAAAATACCTTCCAATCATTGCTTGCATTCATATGCATGATATTTTTGCAGTTATATTTTATATGAAACTTCTTTTTCATTTGTATGGTGAAAATTTGAGTGTATCCCTGAGACCATACATATATATATATATATATATCATCATTGTGTTTGCATTTGTATCATTCATTTAGTCATGTCTAACTTGTATATTCTGCTTTGTACTTAAAAGTATTTTCCATAAACTTCGCAAAGTATACTTCATGAAGTAAACCCACTTGAGTTTTAAAAGTAAGTTTCAAAATAATTTTATTTATATACCATTTTTGTGAAGTTATTCACAGAAATGAATGATGAATGTGCAAAATGAAATTATTTTTATGTAGAAAACATAAGGCAAAGGAGACATTTATAAATTATTCTGTGTGAAGAGTAAATACCTCTTTGGGCTGGCCTTTAGAAAGTAAAAGATAAAGTCCCATCCATGTACCTGATCTCTACCATGCTAAATGCCATTCCTAGATCCATGATCGCACTGAAGAACACTTGGTAATATTTAATTAAGGAAATTTGACAGGATTTGAAGTGAAAGGGAAAAAACAATTTCAAAGGAAATATGCAACATATAATAATAGCTAGAAATATAAGATTTTCAGCAAGATTTCATTGTTTCCTAATTCAAACATGCTCCATGATCTTGGACAATTCACAACCATTCAGGGCACTCTGTTGTTATCAGTCTAATGAAAGTAATAATTGTGCTTCAAGAATTGAGTGAATCTAACTTTTCAATATGATTTTAATTTAGAAGAAAGTTGTCATAGACAAACTTCTGTAAATGTTTTTGTGGAAATGGTGGATACATTAGTATATAAAGATGATCCTGGAAAAGTTGAGAAAAGGAAATATGAATTTAGTTTGCAACATTTTAAATTGTAGTTATATTTAATATTTATTCAACTTGTGTCCAACAGGCAATTATATATATGAATCCAGAAAGAGATATCTGGTCTGAAGTTTATCTGATATATCATTGAACATTAATCAATTAAATATATCTGAAATTCCCTTAAGAGAAATAATGGAAAAATAAATGATATGAAGGCTTGCTATGACCAGGAGTGGAACTGTTCTAATTGTCCAATTTCTTATGTAACAGACCTCAGTTACAACAAACAAATATAGAACAAAGAAAAACCACATGATGTGCAAACTTATGTGCTTATGCATTACTTATGCTTCCACTATCGGTGGACTGACCACCCTCACTGGCACCTCCACCAACTTGATCTTCGCTGAGCATTTCAATACGTAAGTAAAGTGCTGGGTTGTTCATTTAGCAAAGGTATAGCACCCAAGTTACAGTGGTTACTTTTACCTGCTACAGAGAATACAAGGACAGAGAGGCCATGCCAATTTACCTCTTTCCTGCTTCCTCTTAGGACATTTACAGGTCTAGGGACTTTTCTCTCCTAAGAAATGCAAGGCATAGTCATATAACCAGCAGCAGGTCACTGCAAATCTTAGCCGGTTTAAAGAGGTACTTGCTGAGTAACTACTCAATTTAACCAGGAAAGATATTGTTCATTGCAACGAATATTCTAAATGGTGGCTAGCTAAAGTGAAATGGATGAATACATGGGACCCCATATGTAAGACTTTGAGGGCGGCATTCGAATTTTGATGAATGGTAAACCTAGAGAGAGATTACAGAAGATTTGGAGAGGGAATTTAAAAAGACCCCATTTTTCAATTTGTAAAACAACCAGTTCATAGAGTGTGAAACTGAATGAAGTAGTTATGTTGCAGTAGTTGACATGCTGTAGGAACTACTGAAACAATCATTTGAAAGCATATACTTTCATAAACTTGGAGTCAAGGTATGTTTTCAAGTTCTCATCCACCTTCCACTATAGAGTCAATGGCTGCTGATAGCGACCCTATAGGACAGTGAGTGAAAGTGGTCTGAGGTAGTACTATCAATCTTGGTGGGAGTACACAGGCTTTCCCCTCCTGTGGAGTGTGAAGACCTATCAGGACAGATGATTGTCAGAGTTCCAAGAAGACAGACGTGATGAAGGAGGACTAGAAGAGGATATGTCTTTCTCACAGGGAATTTGTAATACAGAAACAAGAAAGCTATGTTTAGGAAGCAGATTCACAGAGTTCAGGAAATCATTTGCCAAATTCTGTGCGTGTATCGCTTCTTTATGAACCCCAAGACTCACAGAATGCTTATTTCTCATCAGAGAAAATGGGGACTTGTGTTTGTAGTGGAGCCCTGGTAGGTGATTTCAAGAACAATTCTGCCCATTCTCCCATATGCTCATTATTTCTGTGAATATACACCCTTTATATACCCCAAAACCAACTTAGAAACTTTGGGAAACATCTCATCTATAGATTAGGAATTTCTGAAATCCCTTAACTCAAGACAAGAAATGCACTTTGATCCCTTCTGAAACTTAAGTCTTCTATTTTCCCCCATGAATTCTCTGGGGAGCAAGAGTTCACATCTTTGCCCTTTCCTGTAAACCTTTTTCTGACTTTTAGATAGGCTACTTATTGTTGTATCTTTTATGGTTTTTGAGAACTATTGCTTTTGACCATCTCCGTATTATCCATAGGTATAGATTGAGTCATTTCTATTGGTCATTTTCTTTCCTGAATAAGACGTAAACTGTATATAATGACAGGTGGAGGGCATTGCAGCACTCTGAGAAAAATGGTTTGGTAACCATTTTATCTATTTATCAAATTATCTATTTTCCCTACTGAAAGGGACATGCCTCTTTAATTCAGGAAATGCTTAAAATGTACTTTGAAATTTATTGATGTATTTTTCTTTTACAAAAATGTTTCTTTGACATTAAGAGCTATATACAAACTGAAAAAAACATTCAAAGAAGATTCTCCTTTTAGTGAAACACAGGAATCAAAGGGAAATCAATCTCATATAAAAGTGTATTTGGTACTGCTAAATAACCTAGATCTTTAATACGTGTTCCTTTAGATGTCCACTATGTAAATCCATTAACCTCCATATTTAGTATTTCCTTACATTTTGATCTTAAAAAAGTACAACATCTTGAGACAATAATGGAACAGAATTTATTCCATTTCATTAGAAAGGGTTTCATTCAGATGCATAAAATTGCATAGATAAAGAGTAATCGATTTATATTTTTGTTCAGATGGTTGGAGCTAAAACATAATTGCCCTTTATTCCCAAATCTGCTACAAAATGCCACCTTTCCATTTGACATTCCTATTATATTTTTGAGTGACAACAATGATCAATTGGTAGGCTGTTCTTTTAAGGTCTCTTTTAGCTCCAAAGTGGTCATGTAACCTGCAAATCAATATCCTTCTCCCACTGAGACTTAGTAAAAGGTGTCAGGTTGCAATTGCAAATGATCTACAGGAAAGAAACCCTTGAGATGATACATATGTATGTATATACATATACATTGATAATCTGTGTATATATACTTGTATATATTATTTTTCTCCTGTTTACCTGGGGATAACTGGAACAGACTCTGTGTGCAGTGAAAACATACACTTAGCCAATCAACATACACCTGTTGAGGACTGACAGGTTGCAAGCTATTGTTTTGAATTCTATTTGAAAATGTGAAAAATAAAATCTGTCAGGAATAAGATTTCATCCATATTTCTAAACAAATCATAAATATATTAAAATAATAACAAATTCACAGATTCTTGGGTTATTTGCTCTCAAATTGAATATATTGAGAAAGGGTGCAACCTGACACACACCTCTCCAGTTTGTTTTTCTGTTCCAACGGTTTTATTGGCATATAAGTCACATCCTACAATTCAATAGTTCAATCACATCAAGAAGAGCTGTACAATCATCACTACCATCAGATTCAGGAGATCTTCTTCATTCTTGTACTCATCGTTATCAGCTCCCCAAGTCCCCACCACCACCCCTGCCACAAACCCAAGGAGCCATTGATATAGTTACTGTGTCAATATATTTACCTATTCTGGACTTCATATATAGAAAAATATTAAAAACAAAAGGTAATGTGAATAACAGCATGAGACTGATAAGAACCTCGATCAAAAAGAAAGCAGATGGTATTAAAAAGTAGAACAAATTTAAATGTCTCAGAAGAGAAATCCAATGAGAAGAGTGCCAAACTGTAATCCAGCAGCATCTGCAGCAATCCATTTTCCAGTGCATTCTGCATGATAGCAAGGCTATCCACATCCCTGGTCCATGCAACTTTTAAATCTTTATGGGAATAGTAAATCCCATTTCCCCCCCAAGGAGTTGCTGGCAGTTTCAAACTGCTGACCTCCTAGCTAGCTGCCCCACACATAAACACACAGGGTATTTGAACAATAACTAATGACCCCGTGTTATCTATTTTATTTCATGATGGATGGTTTTTCTTATCATGAACTTGAGAAGTAACCCATGCATGACCTGGTGCAGGTTTGGGACCAGTTACCTTGATTCTAGATTTCTTTCTTTTCCTAATCATCACCTCTCCAGTATTTGAATGACAGTCTTTCCTGGTTGTGCTTGAGTGACTGCAGTGGGTCTATGTACAGAAACCACATGAGTGCAATTCCCATAGTTTGCCATGCTATGAGTAATTTATTAGAATTGGCACATTCAAATGTCTTTGCACAGTCAATGAAGCAGCAGTAGAAATCATTCTACTCTTCTTTGCTTCAAGATTCATCTGAAATCAGTAATAATATCCCTTGTTCCAAATTCTCTTCAGAATCCAGCAAGAACTTCTGGCAATCCCCAGTGGATACACTGCTGAAACAATTTTTTTTCAACTATGGAGGGTCTTCAAAAAGTTCATCAATATGTCCCATTATCTTTCATTTCTATTCTTCCATGATTTAAAACAATCTCCCTCATGTCTTCAGCAATGCTTTACTTGTATAGAATTTTAATCATATTTGTTCAAATTTTTCTACAAACCAGTGCATCACCTTTCTTTGATAGGGGCATGTATTTGAATCTCTTCCAACTGATCAACCAGGTCCTTGTCTTCCAAATTTCTTGTCATACACAGTGAGCACATGAAGGTCTGCGTCTCTTTGTTGAAATCATTCCAGTAATGGCCCATCAATTCATGGAGCCTTACTTTACACAATACCTTCAGTTCACTTTACACAATTAATGGATGTTGATCATAGACTATCTCCTGAAATATTTGAATGTCAATTAATTCTGGATATTCCTTCTATCTTCCTTTGTTGCTTCCTGTTCAATGTGGTACAAGATATTTTGTTCAATATAGAATCTTTCAGTTTTGCAATTCAAGCCTTGAGTAGTTTCTTCCATGTATTTTAGCTTGAACAATGCTGAGTACGTGGTTCCCTTCTGATTTTCTAGCTCCAAGTCTGAGTACCTTTTATTATAATGCTTTGTCTCCTTGAGTCAGACTTGGAGATTTTCTGGTCAGTTCTGTGACTTCACCATTTCTCCCTTTCATTATGTTCAAGAGCAAGCTTCACAGTCTCTTTGGTCTTTTCTTTTTCTGTCTTTTCAATGATCTTTTGTTTTCTTCATCTCTATTATTCTTGATAATCATCCCACGACTTATTAGGTTTTCTATTAAGTTTAGCTGTGTGTAATATGTTCTTAAAATAGCAGTTACTCATTGGCCTTTACACTGGTCATGAAGATAGATATGCAGAGCCCCATCATTCTTTCCACTGAAGCCTGAATACCTCACTGTGTGATCATTTGTGAAAAAAAATGTTGAAACTTGAAAAAATTCTGTGAAGAAGACTTGCTATAATAACAAAATCTACATAGGTATCCACATTCATTATTGTATTTTCATTTTATAAAACATGAACATGCTCGCCTAATTGATTGTCTTTAAAACAATTGCAAAACAGGATATGTGGCTAGTCAGACCACACCTTTCCCTCGCTGTTAATCTCACAAACTGATGTATCATTTTATAATGTTAAATTTCAGAATAAGACAATTGATGAATTATGCATTGTGATAAGGAATGTAAGAGCCCCAGTAGAAGTATTTGATTTTTACAAAAGGAGATCATTCTAGCTCAGAACAGGACATATTACATAATCAATCCCAAGTAAGCAAGAAATTCACTGATACAGAAAACACAATTTAAGTCATCTTCAGTTCATATTGAGGTTTTATAAAATTAGATCATAATCCCCAAATGATTATTTGCATTGCTAATTATTAAATTGTTTTGTTCAAAAACTGCAATCAAGTATAAATTCACATTAAACACCTGCACGAGGTCTTTCAACAAACTAAAATAATAATAATAACATCTCTAAGACTTTGACATGGAGTTAATTTTTCAAGGAACATTAAATTTTACACCAAAGGAGATTTGTAGAATATAGTTCCTTTCCTATAAAATAAACTCCAAATTTTAATACACTAATTTCTGCTTGCAATAAAATTCAAAGAATAAAAATGAAATTTAGAGGAAAATCCCAAGATTTTATAACTTGGCTTAAAGGGCGTTTTCTTACTCATAATGCATTAAAAATGGTTGTTTTCTCAACAGTTTGGTTGTTTACTTGTTTATTTGTTTTCTTTTCTAAAATAAACTTGCTAACCTGGAAATTAAAAAAATAATTCAGAATAAGAATTTAAAAAAACTTATCCAGGCCTGAGCCCTGGTGGCGTAGTGGTTGAGTGCGGGACTGCAATCCACTGGCTTGGCGGTTCAAATACAGCAGCAACAAGACTGGGTAGCTCCTATGACCACCAGAGGGCAGTGATGCCCCCCCCCCCCCCAAATAAAAACTGAGCTAGCAATCTAACTCAGACATATAAAGTCTGAAACATCTATTGTATTTTTAATCTTTGAATCTGATATTTGTAACATCTAAATGCTGTAACAACCCCTCTGTACTCCCATAATTTGCCATTACCCTGAATGGTCCTCTGAACAGGCTATTCTGGAAATACATGTTTTGTTCCATCACTTCCACATGCAGTCTTCAAGTCATTAGGATTCTCTTTTGTCCTCTCTACTTGGTACATTGTGTTTGTACAACGTTCTATTATCTGCCCATCTGATATCGATTGCCACCATCCAATCTTCTGTCTTCATGATAATATTAATAAACATGACTTTTTAATTGAATTTCTTTTAATTGTTAAAGTTACACCCAACTGTTGACCATTTTCTTTTCTTTTGTAAACTCTGTACTGTTTGAAACTTGCTCAGTCACTGTTCGGTCACTGTTTTCTTTTCCTTACGTAACTCTATGCTCACATTGCTACAAATGGAACTTATGCACACGCGCACATGCACGATTAGCTGAATGAATGCAAGCTTGAAAGCAGAATCATTTGTCATTATGTTTTAGCCCATCAGGAGCTTAGGTGAGTGATCCATAAGCATTGATTTAGTCTAAGTATATCAAGACACAAATGAAGTGATAATCATTCTTGTAAATTACTTACATAATTAAATTACATTTGCTATAAGTATAGTTATTAAGACATTATTAGAAGTCCCAATTACTTTCATAATAGAATATTCTTGATATATTACTCTCAGCTGACAAATACAACAACTATTAGTTAAACACAAAAACCCAAATCTATTGGACAAAGAAATAAAATGATCACAAGTAAAACCTATAAGCTTGGTAACTATTAAAGTATGAAATTCCATCTGTGGGTGTCACTTGTAAATATGTGGGTGTTCAAAGCAGTGTGGGAAGGAAGTTGCATGATTAATGATTAGTGCTGTCACCATTACTAATTATGTGGTCAATAATAATGACTGCACAGGCACAAATCATAGAACGGTGTTTAGAGGTGTACAGCTTCTGACTCTTTCTTCTTAGCTAATGATAGAAGGAGGATATAAGCCAGTTACCTAATAAAAATCCGCTTCAAGGGTTACCAAGTTGTTCTCCTTGCAATCATCCCTGCAAATATACATATTTACAAATCATCTCTCTGATAAGTACTGTAGAAGAAATATATATAGGAAAGAGTTTAGACTCAGTGTCTGTTGCGATTTCAAGCCTGAAATTGATAAACTTCACTTCTATGAACAGCAGTTTTCTCATCTGTAAAACGAGGACAGTGCTAACATGCTTCCAACTATTGTGAAGGTGAAGATTCAGTGGCATAAAGCACCTGGGGCACTTTGCAGAGGTCCCAGTACGTAGTAAATTATTTTTTTTTAATTCTGTGCATTGTGGTTGCTGCTTTTGCTTCTGCTGTTATGCGGAAACCCATGTTTGGCTCCTCGGTTGTTGTTGTGCAGTACTGTTAAGTAGGCCAGCAGACAACAGAACAAAATGATGCTTTGTCTGATCCCTTCTCACAGTGATGTCTATGTGTGAGCCTGTTGTTGCAGCCCTGTTTAAATCCATCGCTTTGAGGGTCTTCCTCTTTTTCACTGGCCCTCTGTTACGCCAAGAAGGATGACTTCTTCATGTTCTGGTCCCACCTGATAGGAACAGTCTAGCTATACTTCTCCAAAGCCAGGTGTGTTCATTCTTCTGAAAATCCATAGTCTATTTTGTATTCTTTACAAATAGTTACTAATTTTAATGGATAGCCCTGGATTTCAAGAAAAACTTGAAACCACATAAATACAAAATTGGAATGCAGCTTTTACTCAAAAACAATTTTAGAAAGTCAAAATTTAATGTGGATACTAGCTTTCACAAACTCTAGTGGCCAAAATATGTTGCAAGGCTGTACATTTTCGTGACTGTCATTCTTTTGAATGTATATCTGTATATGACATTCATATTAAAGTTACCATATGGGATGAAAGAACTGAGATAATGACATTATCTCCCTAAGTGTTAGAATAGAGATGCACACATATACCTTATATCAAATCATGACTGTGTTGTCATGGAATCATTTTTATATTGCTTTAAAATATTTCAAAAATCAACTTTGTACTGGATATTCTGCAATGCATATGGAATTGTCTGGTTTAACCTGGGTGCTGGTGTTGAGAACACTTTAGTGAGAAGAGATGACATTTTAGGTACTGTTGGAGTCTGAATCCTGCTGACTGCATGATCTGTGACCTTGATCATCAACTTCACCTCCTGAGACTCAGTTCCCTGTCATATAACAGGAAACTGCATTGCCTTTCGCACACATAGAACTTTTGTCCAAATTAAGTCTGCTTAGCTTAGCTTTTCATTCCTACACCTCTGCTTGACCTCTCACACTTGGCATGCCCTCGGGTGTATTCCTAGTTTCTCTTCTATGTTAAACTTTAATTTACTCCCTAAAGTTTTCACATCTATTTTTATGATCTGCAATACCATGCCCTTTCAGAAAATGACCAATTTTATAATCTAGCATGACACTCTACTGAACTCCATACTAATTTTTCTAATCACCTATCGAACATGACCATAGGGAAGCCCAAGTGACATCCCAAATTCACTTGCCCACAGTATCATTTTATCCTTTTGTGAACCATGTCTTCCTTGAGGTTGTACCATTTCAATGAATGGCCCCTGTCCTTCATCTTCCTCTTTAAATCCCAAATAAATGTGGAGTCTGAGTCTTTCTTTTCATCTTCACTGCCACCGAACCTAAGCTAAAAGAGAGTCTTCTCCGTAGTCCCTTTCAAAATTACCTCTGCCTTCTAATAACTTGCCCCCCAGATATTAGTCTTCTAATGCTACATAATACATGGCCATTAACTGAGCCACTTAAAAGAACACTCATTTATTACCGTGAGCTTCTTTCCAGTGAGGTGGAGACACAGATTAGCCAAATCCTAGGCAACGTGCATCCCCAGACAGAAATAAAGGTCTTAGCTGGATGTCATTGTTACAGAGCCTCAGGATCATTTTCCACAATCATCTGATGATTGGATGAAATCCATTCCTGATGGTTACAAGACTGGGTTACAAATGTATTGTCTGCTGTTTGATAGACTATTAAGACAGAAATGTGAAACCTCATCTATCCATATGTGTGTGGGACTTTGAAGAGGAAAACTGTATCTTTTTCACAGACTAGAAATCCAAATTCAGGGTATAGTTGCAGGCAGAGATGTTGGGGGGTTTAGTTCAGCTTCCAGTAGGTCTCAGCAATGCGTGGCATTTATGGCTGTGTGGATTTACCTGCCTCTGTCCTTAATCTGTCCGTGTCTGCTCTGGTCTTCTAACACAGAGATGATTAGGTTTGGGGGCTCCTCTTTCACTGATATGACCTGATGAACCACAAAATAACCCCCTATTCCAAACAGGATAATATTTATAGGTACAGGAATTAAGATTTCAACACACATTTTTTTGAGAGGCACAATTCAATTAATCCCTTTACAAGGACTCTCGGGGTTTGGTTACGTGACTCCTCTCACTCAGCTAAAGTCTCTTTTCAGGGTTTGCCTAATGATGTCAGGCCCACACAGAATGAGGCTTTTTTAAAGTGGCCAGATTTTAAGTGGGACGCCATTGACCTGGGAATGGGATGGAGGTTCTTGATTAAAAATTTGGTCTACATGGAGCAACAACAATTTTCATAGAATGCAGAAATAGTATTGTAACATATTTATTTTATTTTAAAATGCTGCAGGACATTGTTAAGTTGTTAAAAAGCAGGATGTCTGGTCACCTTCCTTTTGATTGACTCTTATAAAGCCAAAGTATAGAAAACTTGATTGTTTTGAAAAAAATTCCCTTAACGTCTGCCTGTCCCTGGAAGCTGTGCCATCATGTTTGTAGGTGCAATCCAAAGTGGAAGTGAGGTTATACAAGAAGCAAGAATCTAGGGGGCCCTTGTACAGCTCTGCCGATGAGACTCTGGCTTCCACCTTTCTTACTTCCATTCTGAGAATTTACCAACCAGCCCACATGTTCTATGTGAAACATAAATTTCCATCATGCCATTTATTTACTTCTTAGTTTTTAATGACTTCTTATTGTGTTATAAGAGAACCCTCATTTCTTAACAAGGATCAGACGCTTACACACACACACACACACTCACACCTCGCCTATTTCCTCCATGCTTATTTCATGTCGTCGTAACCTTACCTTACCCATAGTCACACTCCCCTTCTGTCTGATGGGTCAGCCTGCCAGATCACTTGTCGCTGGAGGCCTCTGTTCTTACTATTCACTCCATCTAGGACACTGTGCTCCAATGTTGCACATGAGTAATTCCTTCTAACCACTGAGCTGTCATCTGAAATAGCACCTGCCCTGACCACAGTGCAAAACGTACCCATCCCCACCGTAAAATTCACTACATTTAAAACCACTTTTACAGGCTGATCCATCCATTTACTACCCGTGACTTTTTTCAATATAAGCTTCAGCAGCAGATGGAACGTGTCCACCTCATTCACCACTCAACCCTAGCATCTAGAAGTTCCAACACATGATTGAAAGCCAGGGCATATTGTTGGGGGAAAGAAAAGTACCCTAAATGCTCAAGTATAAGCCAAGCTTTTTCAGCACATTTTTAGTGCAACTTTTGTGGTAAAATTAGGTGCCTTGGCTGATATTCTGGTGGCTTATACTCGAGTATATACAGTATTCACTAGAGCTAAATGTGCCCCCTCCACAGTTCATGCTGGATGCAATCCACCTTTGATTTAAACAGACATGTGCAGTCATTTCACATCTACATGATGTACCAGTTACCTTTGAGGGGACTCTGACTCATGGTGACTTCATCCTTGTCAGAGTCAAAGTGTGCTCCATTGCGTTTTTCAGAAGCAAATCACCAGAATTGTCTTTAAGGTGCTTATAGGTAGATTGGAACTTTTGGTCTACTGATCATTGGGGCCATCCTGCAGGGGTTGGGGGAGGGTGGTGTTAGCCATTTGTACCACGTGGGTGAAAGGAATGTAGAAGCAGAACTACTCCTAAAGAATATGGCATCATCGCCATTACGGATTCCATGCCATCAGCCTTAGTAGTATGATCATGACAAACAGTACCTCACCCTCCATTGGGTTACCATTGTGTCTTCCTTCTGAGAGAAGGATAAGTAAATACCATAGTCTAACTTTTGCAGATTTCTAGTTTTCTAAAGGAACTGTCCCTCCAGGCAAAAAAAAAAAAAAGCCTGAAGAGTCACTCCTGAGCTAAACAAATCTTGCAGGCTTCTCTCCAGTGGGCAGAGAGAACACTGAGCTTGATTTCAAGGTAGGAGTCACAGATGGTATGAAATTAAAATGGATTGGGGGTAATTACAAGTAGAATTTCTTCATGTCTTTAGGGTGAATAGAAAAACATAGATCATCCGGTGTCCCAAGGCTAGCTAATTGAGGAGAATGATGCTTAAGACTTTTCCCTTGTTCTTTTCCAACTCATGACAATATTTGATTAAATGTACAGCAATCCCCACAGTAGAGGCACTTGGACAAGATAACGCATTTTCCCACTCATTCCATTCTGTTTGTTTCCTAGCATTTCTTATTTATCTACCCATTGTAACTTTCTAGTTAAATAAGTTTGTATGCTAAGCCTTGAATCTCTTCAAAGGATATAAAAATTATTCTCAAGTTGTTAATCTACATGGGAGGTCTCAAGAAGATCAGAACATTTTTCTAAGCTCCCCCAAAATGATGAAAAACTTTAGCTATTTAGAGTTTTGAAAACCTATTGTTATTTTCTTTTTAAAAAGTTTTTTGTTTTACACACAGTCTGTTTACTAATGATGCCATAACAAAACACTACAAAGTGGTGATTTTAAAGAACAGAGGTTAAGTTTCTTAAAATTCTGGAGACTAGAAATGCAAATCAAGGTGTTTACCATCTTCCTCCTGAAGACTTTGTGTGAGGAATGGTTCTATGTGTGTCTTCTACCTTTGATGGCTGCATAATCCTTGGTATTTTCTTGCTGTTTCTTCATGCAGCATCTCTCTCCATCTCTTCCTATCTTTCTCCTTTCTTCTTTCTCTCTGCCTCTGTTTATTGCCTCCCTTTTACAAGAAACCATTCACAAAGAATTAAGACTAAGATCCACAGTACTTCCATATGCCATAACTTTTAATAATTTCAAGGTAGGTTTTAAAATAAAAATAGGCTTTATTTCTCCTAACAAGGTCACATTCATCAAGGCAAGACTTAGGACTTAGGACTTCAAAAGATATTTTGGGTGCATAATCATCGCCTAGAATCCATCCTAAAATAGAAGGTTTACTATCAAATCAGTATATTTGACTTCTGTCAATGCATGTATCCAGCATGAAATATTTCATTTAGCTGTGTGCTCACTTTGAAGCCACACAATGAAAGGCAAGATTTAACAAGCACTGGAATGCTACCACTTCTTTTTAAAATCATTTTACTCGGGGCTCATACAGCTCTTATCACAATCCACACATACATCCATTGTATCGAGCACATTTGTACATATGTTGCCATCATCATTTTCAAAATGTTTTCTTTCTACTTGAGCCCCTGGAAACAGCTCCTTGTATTTTCCATCCCTCTCTAAGGTACCCTTGAGAATTTATAAATTATTATTATTTTCTCATATCTTACACAGACCGATGTTTCCCTTTACCCACTTTTCTGTTGTCCATTCCCCTGGGAGGGGTTATATGTAGATCCTTGTGGTCGGTTCTCCCTTTCTACCCCACTTTCCCCTTTCCCTCCTGGTAGCTCTACTCTCATTATTGGTCTTGAGGGGGTTTAATCTGTCCTGGATTCCCAGTATTTCCAGTTCTTATCTGTACTAGTGTACATACTCTGGTCTAGCCAGATTTGTAAGGTAGAATTGGGATCATGATGCTAGGGGTGGGGATGAGCAGGGAAGGAGGAAACATTAAAGAACTAGAGGAAAGTTGTATGTTTCATTGTTGCTATGCTGCATCCTGACTGCCTCATCTCCTCCCCATAACCCTTCTTAAGGGGATGTGCAGTTGTGTACAAATAGGCTTTGAGTCTCCAGCCTGTACTCCCCCTCATTCACAATGATATGAATTTTTGTTCTTCGATACCCGATACCCGAACCCTTCAACATCTCGAGATTATACATGTTGGCATGGTTCTCCCATGTGGGCTTTGTTGCTTCTCAGCTAAATGGTTGCTTGTTTATCTTCAAGCCTTTAAGACCCCAGTTGCTATGGCTCTTGATAGCCAGGCACCATCGGATTTTTTCAACACATTTGCTTAAGCACACATTTGTCTTCAGCAATTATGTTGGGAAGGTGAGTATTGTGAAATGCCAGTTTAATAGAACAAAATGTTCTTTCACTGAGGGAGTGCTTAAGTAGAGGCCCAATGATCATCTGCTACCTTAATACTAAACCTATAAATATATGCATATAGATCTATTTCTCCATTATCACATAAAAATATATTTACCTATGTACATACCTATATTTGTACCTCTATAAATGTCCTTTGCCTTCTAGTTCTTCCCTCTATTTCCTTTTACTTTCCTCTTGGCCCACTGTCACGCTCAGCCTTTATTTGAGTTTCAGTAATTCCTCTCGGTTACATTGCCCTTGAGCAAGCCCTACCAGACCTCCTCCACTCTCCTCCTCATTGATTTTGGATCACTTGTTGTTTCCTTTTCTCTGGGTTGGCTTCTTACAGTTTTGTTTTGTTGATATGGTAGGAGAGAGAGCTGAAAGTAGATAAGAGAAGGAAGGAGAATTCATGTTGGCCATATGATTTTTAAAAATTTTTTGCTCCATCCTTATCCCTGCTCACTAAATCTCAAACAACTGTGAAGTTCTAAGAGGAACAGGGCAGCATACGTTGGGGCAGAAGGTTGCAATTTCTGTGATAGGAAGAGCAGAGGGGACAATAGTCACGGCAGACAAAAGGATTAGCATTGCACAGGTGCCAGGATGCCAGTTTTCAGGATGAAATGGGAAGAGTCCTTCATCCAGTTAAGTTCATTGGCATTTATTCCTAAATCATCTGTACACTTTTCCCCACCGTTCTATTGCAGTTTGGGGTGATAATAGCAAATCACACACTTTCATGCACATCCATTTCTTACACTTTTAGTGAATCTCTGGTGAAATGTTAGACTGTTTGTTTATTTGTTTTTCGTTTCTCCCAAGTATTTCCATATAGAGTGAATAAAGTGAACAAGTGTCAAAATATGCCCTCTTTTGTTTTTGTGAAATGCAGCCATAAGCATGTAGTTACAGAGTCGAACCAAGACTGACAACGTGAAGCTAAGGCATGAGCACATCTGGCAGCAGAGAAGGACCTAGCCCAGCAGCCTCTCAGTAACCAATGCCATGGCTTGCCCTTGTCCCTCCTTCCATGAACCCTTGTCTGTGTTTTCACCCAGGCGCTATCCTGATTGCCATTGTATCAACTTTGGATCATGGTTTATGCTTTCCTTCCCAGCTGCTCTCATTATTCTCCTCTTGTCCTGGCTGTGGCTTCAGTGGCTTTTCTTAGGACTCAAGTAAGTAAATATTGTATGTTAATCTGATCAATAAGTTTGGTGGCTAATGGAAAGGTTGGGGGTTTGAGGCCACCCAAAGAAATCAAGTAGGAAAGGTCTGGAAACCTACATCTAAGAAACCAGCCATTGAAAATACTCAGAACACAGTTCTGTGCTGATATACATAGAGTCTGCAGGAGTTGGAAGAGACTAGATGACCACTGTTGGGGGATTAGGTATCAATCTCTCAACACCTTACCCAGGGATCCTACTAGGCACACCACACTTCTGGATTTCTCTTACCCACAAAACTAACACATAGCATGAAGGGCATGTAGTAAGGATAAGCTAAAATCTCACTGTGGTTCATCTGGCACTCTGATGAATGCTAAAGCAATAGAGTAATATGAATATGAGAAACAGGTTATAATGAAGATCCAGGCCCATTTGTTCAAGGACAATTCTGAATATTTTGTCATCCTATTCAAGTACACACAGAGTTTTTGCTCAATTGAGTTACTGTCAGTGATAACATTCAGGGCTTCCAGCTTGGTGCCAACACCAAATTTGATAGGTTGACTTGATAAAACAAAAACAGATAAAGATTGGAGAGAGTTCTCTGGGGAAAGAGATGGGTTTAAGAATTGGGAAACCCAGTAATGCCCTCCCCCCAAAAAAAAAAGAATTGGGAAACTAGGGTTCAAGTTGTGGTTCTTGGAAGACTGGGTCTGTGATCTAGTTTAAGATCAGTCAGATCTAGTCTAAGATATGACTCAATCTGTCTTAATGTCTACATCTGTGAAGTGACAAAACCAAATCAGACCATCAGTAATCTCACTTACAGTGTCATTCCATGTAGTGTGATTATAACTTGATAACATAAATTCAAGGTAAAAATCTCTGATTAATCACAATGAATGATGCAAGTAAGATATACAACATACATAATGTAAGGAGAATTCCAAAATATGACATTGGCTGGTGGTTCTTGAGCAATAAAGAGTTCCATGATTAGGTGAGAGAAAGCACTTAAAATTACACACCAGCAGAAGCTAAATTTTAGCAATCCATTTTTTTAGTTCAAATGGCAGCCTTCAAAAAAAGAAAATGGAGAACAACCCTGTGTATAACCTTGAGGATTTTTGTTTCTCTGACAACAAAGCAAAGTGGACAATTCAGGTTCATTTTGACAAGATTTTTATTTCGATCATTGCAAGGACTTTGCATTCAAGCAGTCAGTGAAGCTGGGGTCAGCTGCAAGCACTTCCTTCGGAAAGTGAAACACTTTGGGTTCCTCGTGGGACCTGTAGCCACATTTTCTAAGCCTGCTCATACAAGGGTTGACTTCTTCCTGCTCAATGCCACTTCCTGATTTTTTTTTCTCCAGACCTCATTCAATTCTGCTACCAGTGGGGAGATAGATGGTGGTGATGCTTTAAAAAAAATTGTCCAGATTGTGGGATCAGCATGTGGCAGTCCTCCTGCTGAACCCAATGTGTGGAATGCCACTGATCTCAGCAGGTGGGCACCAATAGGGAGAGGCCAGCTGCATACTAAGTGTCCTTCCCGGGAAATCCAAGCCTTTGGGGGGCTATTTGATTGCACAGGGATGCCAGAAGAGAGGAATCCCAAGTCCAGGGAGAAAGTATCCTGTTCCAGTCCCCCTGCTGTCTGCTCTTGGATGTTATATAGGATGGCCTTATGCACTAGGCATGCAACCACTAAAAAAAGGAAAAGTTATGAAGATGAAGGGCCCATGGAGTCAAATATGCCCTCTATAAGGGGAAAAAGAAACCATAATGTGCATACATTAGGCCAAGCCCATAAATCACAATCAGTGGCATGTTTAAATAGTCCCCTGGATGTCCACTATTAGTTAGACATGGCACACCCTCATGCTTCAGCTAATTTTTCAGTGTCCTTTCAGTCAACTTGGGTGCTTACCTCCAGAGCATTCAGATCGACCAGCAGAAATATTTGGCCCCTCCCTTGGCAGGCGCTCTTACATTCTGATTAGTGTGTGGGCTGTTGGCACAGTTAACTCAGCCATTATAAATGACCCCAACATAGTTGGGAAGAGAAGCTCCTCTATCAGTGCCACTGAATTTATTTAAATGGAGAGGTTGATGTATTGTCATGCGCTTCATCAGCTCCTTTGTGAAAGCATTAACCGTCATTTTCAGCCAAGCCAATTTGGTTTTGACTTAACTGTTTAGGGTCCTCAAGCAGAGTGACAAGGTACATCTGCTGTTGTGCTGAGAAGAAGAGTTTGTAAGGAGAGTCTGACCACTTTCGTGAACAGTGCTCTGTTCATTTACAGCTTCTGATACTATTGGTATTTCTTTTGTAGCCATGGTAAAATTTCCAGATCGGCAGTCGTTCCTTAAAGTGAGATTATAAAAAGGAAATCTAGGACTGAGTCCTGGTGGCGTAGTGGTTGTGTGCTGGACTTTGGCCCATAGGATTGACGGTTCAAATCCAGCAGCAACTCTCCAGGAGCAAGGCTGGGCTTCCTACTCCCCCCAGGGCAGTGATGCCACACACTAAAAAAGGGAAGTCTGACCTCTTTTCTCTTTTTCCACCATCAAGTCCAAGGTCTTCAACATTTTAAAGTGTTTGTGAAGCACTGCTCTGGATTCATAAGTAATCATCCCAAGAGAAGAAATGGGAATTGCAACAGCAGTCATCAAATTCTTTTCAGTGACTGGTGTGAATGTGAGTGGCTTATGCAATGTGAAAAATGAATACTTTAAAGAGATTAGGGTGTATCTTACAAAACAAGTTTGCATAGCAGAAATACAGGGAAAAATAAATATAATATATTTGCATGATAGCTACACTTTGAACACTCTCTCAAACTATCCATGTGTTTTTTTAAAAAATAATTTCATTGGGTATTCATACAACTCTTAGCACAATCCATGTATTTTTAACAGCAGTCTTATAGAAGAATCAATTTGATACCAGCATATAATATATATTAAAATTGAGTTCTACATTTTCATTCTATAAGTTGCTCCATGGAAACTTTTCCATTTATTTCTTCCCCTGGAAGGTTCAGTTAAGGTATCTATTAATCTAGATAGAGTAATATTTCATAGACACCAACATTTTTTGAAGACTTTGACCTTGAAGGTGGAAATTGAGGTAAATAAGCAGCAAACACTGACAGCTATTGTAGGAAAAAACTTGAAAAATTATTTGGTAAGGTCAAGTAGGATATGTGGGGTTGAGGGACTTCAGGAAAAAAAAATGTAATCGTGTCAGTTTTGCTTCTGAGAATTGGCCTGGTTTGGTCTTTGTTCATGATGAGTGTGTGTGACTTCCTGCCCTAGTGTACAGCTCTAGGGTGGCATGTTGTATGGGAAGTGATAGACCTGCCATCCATCTGTGCCATAAATTTGTCAAAGATGCTAATGCATTAATGAGTCAACAAGCTGTTTACCATGTCTGCTGGTGTTCTAGAGATAGCGGACCAAAGAAACATCTTTGACACTGCCCCTTTCCTCGTGTAATTTACCAACTAGAAGGATAAAGCCTAAACATAAGCAACAATTTGTCACCAACATGGTGTATAATTAAGTGCTAAATCTGAGGTGAGTGATCCATGAAAAAATTCCAGTGGTACAAAAGCATATGGACAATGAAGAGATTAGGGCATGGTATTATAGAAAATAGGCAGCAAAATAGAACATCGAACAGTGAGCAAACGAGGAAAGAAAGAAAGCACATTTCAAGGTGGTAGCCATCTGAGTGGAAAACAGCTTCCTTTTGTTCTCAGAGAGATCTGTGTTGTATGAAAATTGCACAGAAATATCCTCCATGAAGAAAAGTGGCACTGAAAGAAGACTTTGCTTAACAGGCTTCGTTATTCTTTCTTAGTGTGAAGGAGATGTTAAAATGCGGCAAGACCAAAACAGCCAAAGAAAAAGCATGTGCCGAAGTGATTAACCAAGAATATAAAAATCTTGGGCCATTAAGGTAAGACACAGATACACCCATGTGCTTATACTCCAAGGGAATGGTTTAAATTGCAATGGTTTAAATGCAATTAGCACACAATTATCTGTAACGTCTTTATCACACTTAATAAGCATCCCAAATATGCTAACTTTTGTAAACTCAAATTACCATGACAAAATACATGTTCAAAATTGCCAGAAGACTGACAAGATGCCGAGGGGCCCACAGGAGACCAAGGACCTTTTCTAGATGCACTGCTAGCCTCCAAATACTGAATTACCCATTTTGCAGTTTTCAGAGAGATATTAAGATGATTCCTCAAATATGAGGAGGTACCGAAATAAAATAGATGTTCATTTGTTTTGTTTTGTTGGTTTGTTTTATGTGAGGGTGATAGTGTATTTGGAGTTCGTTCCACCAGATGAGACTGTTAATCAATTTTTATATTTAGAGCAGGGGTTCTCAACCTTTCTCATGCCATGACTCTTTCACACTATTCCTTATGTTGTGGTGACCCCCCCCTCGACCATAAAATTATTTTCATTGTGACTTCAGAGCTGTAATTTTGCTACTGTAATGAATCAGGCAACCCCTAAAAAAGCGTCATTTAACCTTCAAAGGGGTCCTGACCCACAGGTTGTGAACTGCTGATTTAAAGATTCTGAAAAGATTGTGTACAATGTGAGACAAAAGTAGACAGGGACCCCCCCCCCCACACACACACAGCAATGCTTCTGCTCACTCAGCCATCTCAGTGTGCCAGAATGGAGGGAAAAAATCAAACCCAACCACATTCCTCTCTTGCCCTATGCACTCTATGTGACTTTTTTATGCTTTCATTAATGATGAGGGGCATGAAGGAACAGGGATTTTATGAATTAGAAGAGAGGAAGGAAAAAAATAAGGGAGGTGCTATCAGCTATCCAGACAAATGTGTTTGAAAAATATTTCCAAGAATAGAATCACAGATTTGGCAAATGTATTAAATGCAATGGAGGGTATTTTGAAGGTGATAAGGTTGTTTTGTAAAAAAAAATTACACAGCTTTGAAAAAAATCATTTGAGGGCAGGGGTACACCTCGTAGCTTGGGCAGGTTTTACAAATATCCTAAGAAAATAGGAAATGACCATACTGGAATTTTTTCACAGGTATCAAGAAATTGTGACCCTGGTGCTCTTTGTTGTCATGGCGGTGCTATGGTTTAGCCGAGAGCCTGGGTTCGCTCCTGGTTGGTCTGTGCTTTTCTCAGAGTAAGTGTTACATGTCCTGTTTGTCTGCCCTTTCTTGCTGTTAGCTGTTCCTCTCCTAAGTGATTCTATGGCTTTGAGATGTTTTATGAAGTGTTTTTTCCATTCTCTTGAAAAGAAATTTCAATTCAGATATATATTTCAATTCAATTTCAAATATATATTTTTCAATTCAATTTTAAATATATATATATCAAAATCTAAAGTAAGACCACAAATAGAACAACCATAGTTACACTATGCTGTGACTATCAGGGTCCTAGATGCCCACTTGTGTTCACCACAATATCAGGCACATTAGCAAAAGATGGAAGCAACCTATGTGTGGGTCACTATGTGAATGGATTTGAAAAACACTATGCAGCTCTAAAGAATAGTCATGAGTTCTCCATGGATTTTATAATGTGAGTGAATACAGAAAACATCATCATGTTGAAGAAAAGGACCAGTAATAAAAAGACAAATGATATGGTCTCACTTTTCTAAAAAAACAAGAGTAGGCATGTATGTCAGGCAGGGTTCTCTTAGAGAAATTAAATTCAGGACACTAGTAATTCTTTTTATATATTTATATATTGAGAAAGGTATATAAGATAAGAAAGAAAAAGTTAACTATAAAGCTATACAGATTGCTCGGTGCAACTCACTTGCGTGAAGCAACTAGAAGACTGGCAGTCCTTCAAGTCTTGAGGACTACTGAGTAGTCCTCTGTAGAGCAATCCTGACTATCTGGTCACAGGCAGCAAACGGCAGAGCAGGTTGCCAACAGTCAAACAGATGACAGAGTCCAACAGTCCCCAGCTCAAGAGATCTATATCCCAGGAGCGTGGCGAAGTAGGGCTTGAAGGATCCTCAACTCACAGCAACACAGTCCACGATTAGGTGTCTCACGGGTAGTGTTGCTTGGAGGTTGAGGCACAGGATGAACAAGGCAGGTCTCTGGTCCGAAGATCTGGAACAAGAGAGAGGGCGGGACTCGCCAAGCCCTTCCTATCTCTGCCCTTCAATTCATCCCTTGTGTTCATTGTCCATGCCGTCACAACAGACCCACCAATCTTCTGTGGCCATGTTGGCATAACAAACCTACCCATCACATTCCACCCCTAGCCAACATGGCACCTGTACACAATTTTTTATCCATATAGAATTTCTAGACATCAATGAAATCAAACTTAACATTAAACATCTATCATATATATAAATGAGAACACACTGAGTCCAATTGTAGCTGATATATCATACATGAGCAAAGAAAGATTCAATAAGCTCATAAACAGAAAATACATGAATAATCACAAACCTCCTTTCTGCAATTGATCATGTGGTCATAATTGGTAGGTAGAACTACCTTCTTCTACTATCCATTCTGTATTACCTTTGCCCTCAGCAATCACTTCAGCTGGTTGTGGTCTTTGCCTGGTGGGGTGACCTAGACCTTCATTCCTGAGAGGTCTAGGTCATTAGATGTCCTGTCATGATGAGGTTGCTGTAATTTACCATTGACTTTTATCACAGGGCATGGTAGCACTAAGAGTCACCTATGGGATCTCTTGGATTCCAGATATATTCCTCTTTACTCCCATTATGTAACACCAGTCCAATTTCTTCTTGATAATCTGGATCAATCACACCACTCAGTACAGTGACACCCTTCCAGATCTGTTGATCCAAAGGCATGAGAAGCCGAAAGTGGCCAGGGGGCATTCTTAGCTGCCAGTTCAGTGGAATCCGTGCTGTGTTTCCAGGTGGGAGAGTTCCTCCCTTCGGGACCAGGACCTCCAGTCCCGAAGAACATAGGGTTTCTGGGACAGGAAGCAAAAATGCTGCACATGGGTCAATAGGAGTAATAGTGAGTGGTGCCACTCCAGTTTTATGCCACCATTAGAAACAAGTGAACCAGCCCAGTCAATAGATCTGCCCCTCCCAGCTGAAGATAGTTGTCTATTATCAACAAAACAACCTACACCTAGCATATCAACCAACCTACTCAAGGTGAAACGCCAGGTGGGGCTGCATCTCTACCATTGCCTGAGGGAAATGACTTACAAGATAGTGCTGAGAACACACAGGCAACACAGAATGGCAGCGGCTGGGAGGCTGGAGTAGCCGGTGGAGAGACCACACGGCTTTGCCCTGATGAAGACAGACCTCTGAAGCTGGAGTGGCATGCTGTTGATGGACCTGAGCCCTGGAAGCGCGGAGCCATGGGGAGACCCCTGCCAGCACCAGAATTCTGCACCCATTGACTTCCTGAGTCGGAAGCAGACTTTATAGACTGATTTCGGGCATATGGGTGGTTATTATTGGACGTATGACTTTGCACTGGACTGGATTGGGATGCCTTCTGAGGGTCACATTTCTTTTGTATATAAACCCTTTCCTTATACCTCTATGCGTGTCTCTGAAATGTGTTCCTCTAGTCTATCCAGACTAACTCAGCATGTATACATAAAGCAACATTTCTGGATGGTTACCCAGGAATAGGAGTGGAGAGGGAAATCATATTCCAGCAGTGGACACGTGTTAGATTTGGTGATTGGAAAGACAATACCAAATTAAGGGCAAAGCCAGCACAACTTGACCAAAGGAAATGATGACACAAAGGAGTACATAAAATTAAGAGGCAAGTTTTCCAAGCAATAATAAAGGGGGCTTCAAAAAATGAAGGAAAAATGAAATAAAAAGTTAATGGAATTTTCTCCATGAGTTTTTGAAGTCCTCACATATAGAGAATTTTGCAATGATGATCATGACTAAAATGTATATAGGAAGTATGCAAGATATAGATGTATAAGAATAGGTGTATGTATAGTCATATATGCATACATGTTTATGTGTGCTACATGTACCCATATATAAAATAAAGCACATAGGTGGCTCAATTACAGACACTTCCTAGACATAGCCTAACATCTCAAGGGGCTGGTTTGCTTAGAATGCTTAGAATCATGGTCCCATAGGATAGCTTCATCATTTTGGCACAATATAGTTCTTTTGGGAGGTGGGGAATCACTGCCCTCTGGTGGGAGTGGGAGACCCAGCCTTGCTCCTGGAGAGCTGCTGCTGGATTTGAACCGTGTAGCCAGTGGGCCGCAGTCCCGCAATCAACCACTGTGCCACCGGGGCTCACTCCCCACAATATAGTTCTTAGAGATACTGTTTGACTCAAGTTATAAGCTGATTATGGTTCTCTCCTTTTTTTTCCTAAAAAGTCTAGCTTATTCATAGTCCTTCATGAATTGGGTTGTAGTTTTCCATTGATCACAAGGTGTGTTAGTCCAGGTAAATTAGAGAAACAAATTCTTAGACATGCATATGGACATAAAGGAAATGTTTATATACAAGAGGAATGCAACACTGCGAAAAACATCCCAGTACAGTTCAAAGTCATAAGTCCGATATTAGCCCATATGCCTGATATCAGTCTATAAAGTATCCTTCTGACTCACAAAGTCACAGGCCAGTGGGTGCAGAATCCCGATGCTGGCAGGGGTCTCCCCATGGCTCCTCACTACCAGGACTCAAGGTCCATCAACAGCATCCAGTGGTGGTAGAGGCAACTCAGCACTGGCAGGACTCTCCACATGGCTTCTCCATCTTCAGAGGTCTGGTTCCATCAGGGTTAGTCTGTGTGGCTTCTCCTCTAGCTTGTCTAGCTCCTTGGATGCTGCCATCTTTTCTTGTCCATAGTTCGTCATCTCTGAGATTAACTCCCAACAACTGGGGAGATAGCTTCTCATCTCCACAAAGGAAATACCGTGAGATTTCCCGGAAGTTTCAGGAGAAAGCCATGTCCACACGGAGACCTCATTGGCTACTCAACGGCTATCTACAGATTAACAGGCTAGACTCCACCCCTACATCTCAATCATTAAATTAACATAAACACATGACCGCCACACAAGGCATTTCCTCTATTCAGACATACTTTTCCCTACCATCTTTCTGTTGAAGCAATCTAATTTTCTCCCTGGTAATCGGGATCAGTCTCCTCAACTAATCCCTTCTCTGCTCATTTCTTTAGAGACATAAGAAGCCTAAAGTGACTTTAGAGACATAAGAAGCCAAAAGGCTTAGCTTCATGCTCAATGGAATAATTATATGTCTCTTTGAAAATAATAACTTCCGGACCAGTTGAGCTTAAAATCCCTGTGATAGGAAGTATACCTTTTGCTAGGGATAATCATGAGTGGTGCCACCTTCTAGTTCCATCATTGAATCCCGGCTATGGGCAAAATAGCACCATCTGTCTGACGCTGATTTAGAGTATATTTAGCCTCCTGCCTAGCACTGAAAGGTATTGTCACCTAGTTGGTACTCTTAACAAAATCTTCAACAGGCCGTTTCAATATTCTATCAGGCCAGCTGCTTCAAAAAGTATGACGCTAATTATACAAATCCTTATTATACAAAGCATTTCCTATTCAGTGATTCTCTGTAATATATTATTCAATAATTTTTTGGCAACTTCATCTTTTGACTTCTGTTGAGGATTATTTGCTTAGTTTAATATTTTGTCTTTTTCTCTTCATGTGTACCTTTTTGTACTAGTTCACTACAAATTCAGCCCAGCCTGCATTTTATAAATAAAGAAGTACTGGCTAGCTAATATGATTGATTTTAAAATCCAAAGTTAGGAGCTGGGTCAGAGTTAATTTTACTTCTCAGTAACTTATATAGCAGCAGTCATAGCTGAGTCAAGTCAAGTGAGGGGGAAGACTGTACCATAAATTTCTAAATTAAGAGTCATCCTACATCGCAACATAAATAATCTGGTTTTGAAATTTGTGTTCCAAATCTGCATTCAACTGAAGTATTCTGATGCCTAAATCCAACAGATTTTCCATTTGGGCTTCCTGCCTCACACCCCCAGAAAAAGACTTATGTATTTTTAGGCAGAAACCAAAATTGTACTCTGCTCACTTGGAATGAAGGAATTTCTCCCTTCCGGAATCAGAACCTTCTGGTCTTAGAGACATTGCCAACATGTTTTATCAAGATAAAAAGACTGAGCCCATGTTCTTCGCCTCCACACAAGTCAAGCAATGCAATATGAGGATATGTTTTTGAAGGATCACCTTCTGTTTTCCAAACTGTTTGTTTCCTTAGAAGCAGCAACGCTTTTTATTTTGTGAGGTCTTAACACAAGTCATCAGCCAAGTTGTCAAACCAAGAGTGGTTCAGCAGTTTGACTCATGCTTTGTAATTTTTGTAATAAGACCTTCTCCACTGCCATCAAATTGATTCTATCTGATCGCGGCCTTGCACAGGGTTTCTGAGACCACCTTCATGGTAGCAGACAGACTCACCTTTCTCCCACAGAGTAGCTGCTAGGTTCAGACCACTGGCTTTTCCGTCCAACCTCTGGTGCACAGTCCAACCTGACAGCACCACCAGGGTTCTCTATAGGACCTACACCAACATAAAAATAATTCCTCCTTCCCACCCCCACCCCCCATTGCAGCCCTACCACTTACGTAAGTTAGGTAAGAAGAGCGGCTTTTTAAGGACCAGCAAATAAGAACTAAAATTAATCAGATGACAGTTTAATAAAAAGCAAGGAGATTCCCAAATAGAAAACTCAATATGGTCAGCTTCTAATTTCTATTCCATACGGGATGGACATTTGATTCAAGAGATATTTTGTTTGTAGTAGGACAACAGTGTTTTCTTGTTTGGGGCAGATGCTCATGTTACTTACAATTCTGAGAAAAAAGCAATAGGAAAAGAAATAGAGGATCTAATTTAAAATGGAAGTAGAATTTGCAAGTTCAAAGTTAATGAAATTTATATAAGGTTAATATCTTGTGTTTCTTAGCTAGCCATATAATTTATTTACAATAAACAAATAATCATCATTCGAAATAATTTTGGAATTCTTCAGAAAATAAATTATTTTCATAGAGACAACTTGATTTTATTTAAGGTACATATTCTGGAATCTATATTTGTTAGGCAGAGATTTACATGTGTAGAATTTCCAGAACTAGAATGAAGTATCAAGATTTATAGCTACCACCTAATGTTTTCAGTCCATCTGCTTAAACCTGGACTGAACTCAATATGTCTTTTCACATAAAACAAATCAGGTTACATGGTGCCTGACCAAATCTGGGGGAAAAAATCCAACCTAAAATTAAATGTAAAAACCAGGAAATAAGTAACCATAAAATTATAAATAATGGACAGGTTCAAAGAATAAAGGGGGGCAAGGTAGCTTTTTACTTAGCTAAGAAAATGATTCTACCTTTAAAAAAAGTCAGATTGCTTTAAAAATGGTCAGACTGAGAAATACAACATACTTCTTTGATTATTAACATTTTTCAAGTGAATTACAAGAATACAGAGTTTCTGCAGTGTGTACACATTGCTCAATGACAAGGAAGGAAACTTTAGGGTGGTATACATTTAATTTCATGCTTTAAAAATGCATTAGTTAATATCACTGACTTTTAAAATGCAGCACTAATCATGTATGCCCATTCCACTTACATCTTCTCTCCAGGTGCATGCCAACCTGGAGGATTCTGGGAGTTTGTTTTATTTGCTAGAATGGTCTGATGGTTCTCAGATCCCATCTGTTCCAGAATCACCCCTAATTTATACAGCAATCACTTGTGAACACTTCCAAACTTATTCCAGCAATTAATATTCTTGATTGAGTTTCATAGGGTGTGGAGAGTCAAAGGGGTTGATGTCATTTGTATGATGTGGTGCAGGCGTCTCACTGCAGGGGCAGGTGTTACATTTTGGAAAGCACATCAATTCTTTTTGACAATTTATGTAAGAGTTTTCAGGAATTGTCAGAGCCTGTAACATTCATTTCAGAATGTTTTCAAGAAACACTTCAGAGTCTATAGAAACACCCACCCCTGATTCGATTGGTTAGGGTGGTGTTACAAATCAAAGTCAAAGGACTTTGGCTTTTCTAGTAATTTATCCATCCCTGACTCTCTCCACTAATTTAATGTTTAAAAAGTGGTGGACATATGAGGGTCTGTAATAGATCAATAAGATGATCCCAACTTGTAAAGTGACCAGATTTTAAGCGGGACACCACTGATGGAGAGGGGTGGGTTCTTGATTAAAAATTTGGTCTATATGGAGCAACAAAAATGTTCATAGAACACAAAATAGTATTGTAATATATCTATTTTAATTTTAAAATGCCGCGGGACGTTGTTAAATTGTTAAAAAGCAGGAGGTCGGGACACTTCCCTGGGAAGATTGTCAAGTTGACCTAGAGCAGCAGCTTGTGTATATTTGAGATTGAAAATAAGGAGAAATATACAAAGACATAATTCTGAGACTTTCAGTTTTGATTTTTGGTGGAAATCAACAGATTTTAGAGAAGAGTTCCAAAGCAAATAAGCTATCCCTCTATTATTTATGTACAGTAGAACCCTGGTACTTGACCGTATCAGTATGCAACATAATCAGATTTTGACACAAAATGTCGAGCGCAAACGCAACCTCGGAACCCGACCCAACGCACGTGATTCTTGTCAACAAAAGCAGTTCGTGTTTCGGTCTCACAGCGTTAGTTAATGTTGTTAGTATGCGTAGTTTAAACCTTTTGCGGCTGTGTTCCAAACATTTTGCTATAATTTTCCGAGTTTTTTGTGTCTTCGTGTTCTATTTTCAGATTAAAAAAGAAAAACCTGGGTCCTAGGAAAGAGTTTTTTTTTAAAGAATCATAATGCTAAGGAATTGATTAACCGCGTTATTGATATTGTTGATGATAATTTAGAAAAACCCTTTAGAAAACAGTTAAGGTAATGCCAACTGCAGACCACATGATTCAACATGACAGAAAGCCAGCTAGTTCCTAGTGAAAAAAAGCAAAGAAGGGGAAAAAATTCCTGAAAATCAGCTACAAGTTGATTTTAAGGAAGGTAATTCCCCTTCCAAACAATGAAACTCTCTCCATACCTCTTCCCCACATCGAATGTCCGCAGATCCGGATCCTCATCAGTCTCAAGGTATGGGCCATATTGTAATGGTTAGAAACGTTTTTCATGCTGTATTTCTTATTTAAATGATATTATTTAACTCTGAAGTTACTTACTTTGAAATTTCTGTGTGATGTTCTGTATAAAGAGGGTAAGAACTTGGTAGTCAAGAATGGATTAATCTTTTTTCATGTATTTCTTATGGGAAAAAATTAATTCAGAACGTGATTACCTCAGATTTTGACACTCCTAGAATGGATCAGTGGCCGACGTCCAGAGACCTACTGCATTAGTAACGTATTACATTGATGTTACTTTCATATAATTTTTTATGCTTTTTTTAATGCGTTCTTTTTTTTTTCTTCTCCAGGTACCCAAATTTTGCTACCGATTCAACTGTGGCTCTAATTATAGGACTCTTATTCTTTATTATCCCAGCCAAGAGACTGACTAAAACTACGCACACAGGAGAAACTGGTTAAGTATAATTTATAAATCTGAATGAATTTGACAGAAAGGTGGTTTTGTCCTATTGGTTTCCGTTAGCAATCAGAACAGAAGGAATGGGCTTGTAGACATACCCTGGGACCTGTCAGATCCCCTTTGAACAGAACTTGTTCTGTACCCATAAGTGGGATCCTTTTTGCAGAAGTGACAGTTTGATCCCTTTATGCTCCATCGTTAGGGCTTTTCCATAGGTGGTAATGCTTGGTCTATCATAAATATCCTTCCCTGCCATAAGAAGACATAGGGACAAGAACACAGAAATCATTATCTTGTGAAGAGGCCTTGGCAGGACATACGGAGGAGTAAGAAGATTAGGAATTCTGAGGGATAGACCATTTATAGCATCATGGTGGTCCTGACAACTTCTTAACTCTCAATTTGTCATACTGCAGTGACGTGTGTATTACTATGAAATACCATCAGTATTTCAAATGTCCATCTGTGATGGACAAATTTCAGTACAAAGATTCCAGACTAAGAAAGACGATGTGGAAGGAAGAGATGGTCCACTTTTGAAGGAGTAGTCACTGAAACTCTTCTGAATAGCGCCAGAACATTTTTGGACATAATGGCGGAAGACAAAACCCTTGGTTTGGAAAACACTCAGAGTAGAATGAGGAAAGACTCTCTTGTCAAAGCAGAGTCAATTTTATTATGGTGGATGGGATATTGAAACTATTCAGATATTTGATAAATAATTTAAGTTGTTGAATACAAAGATAATGATCTGAAACATAAACCTCCCCTTAACTAATAAGAAAAGGGTTTTAAAAAATAAAGAAAATAATCAAATGACAGATATGATCAGGAAATTTTTTTGAAATTACCCCTTTAAAGTGTTGAGAAGGAAAAATGTCACATTGAGGACCCAAACCATGATATTTTCAATCACCTCATATATTGAAGCTAAAGAATGAATAAGGAATATTGGGGGGATCGATGCCTTTGAATTATGGTTTTTGTTAAAAATATCAAATATACCATGAACTTCCAGAATAACAAACAAATCTATCTTGGAAGAACTATGGTCAAAATGTAGCATCAAAGCAGAGGTGGTGGGTTGGTCTCCTATACTTTTTATATACTAGTATGAGAGACTAGAACCTGGAATTGGGCATCATCCTTGGTAAAATATAAAGTCAATGAAGAAGAGGAGTACCTCAAAGAGATGAACTGACACAAGATCTTCAGCAATGGGCTCAAACCGCAGCAACTTTAAGTATGGTGTAAGACTGGACAGTATTTCAGTATATTGATCAAGGGGTCTATAAGCCTGCACGTGTCTAAGGACACATGACATCAACAGTGGCCAATGACACACATGCCTCACCTATTGCTGCCACTGAAGGGAGAGAGATTCAGTGGGAGTGTCTATTTTATTAACAGCACATGTGCAAAGAAGCATGCAAATTTGTTCACACATGCCCCCAGAAGCACAAATCCACACATATATACATATGCATAGATATTGTTTTAAGGATAAGATTCATCCATATTTAACCTTATATATATATTTTGTCTGGTCCTACTCTTCCACTGTCAATGTGAGATAAATGGTGTATAATCATCTGGGGTTTTCACAAGAATAGAACTTGGAATTATGCAGTTTAGTGAGTCTCCCTAGATGCCTGAACCATGATCCATAAATGTTAATGTATCAGAATTCTAAGAGGGATAAATATGACCAGCACAGTGTAAAAGTGATTGCCTTTTGTTCTTTACCCAAGATTAGAATGATGAAAATATGTGCTATAATGTGTGTTTTAACATGTTGGAAGACATATTCATAAGAGGTCACCAGAATTATAACTGTTATAGAAACCTGACAGTGGCAAGTATTTAGAAAGAGATGCTTTCTTTTAGCTTCTAAAAGAAGTTTAGGTCCTCTAAACTGAATCTCTCTTCTCAGTAAAACCTTGCCCTAACACCCTTCTGTCTCCTCTCCTACTTTTACAGTTGTTCTTCCCGATAGGCTCATCCACCTGAAGTATAAAAAGAACAAGTAGTAAAAATAATATGTTAAATTTTAAATGAGAAGTGTGACTCAGAACTGATTGAGCTTCAACAGCATATCTGGTATTCGTGCAAGGAAGAAAGGCAGTGGCAAATGCGTGGTCATTGTTCTGGATAGACTTGCTGTGGTTACTTGGAAAGCTATAAGAAAGAGGCTTATTATCTTGATATCTTAGCATGTAGAAGGCTGTCCATTGCACCCAACTTGTAAGTGGACTTAAAGTGTTCATAGTTAAAATTCTTTTTCAACATAAGAGTGAAGAGATAAGGAACCAAATAACAAAAGAAATCTTTATCTCAATGGCTTTATGATTGTTTTAAGGGTCTCACCAGTAATTTTTTTTACCCCTTACTAGTAATTCTTAAATAATTTCATCTGAACTTGAAATTTAAAAAAAAACTGGAATCTTGATTCATCTCTCCTAGCCACCCTCAGGATGAGAATAAGTAGTTGTTGGTGTCGGTTATCAGGTGTTGTGGAGTCCATACTAATTCACAACAATTCTAAGTGCAACAGATTTCACACTGCTCAATGCTGCCCTGTGCTCAACATCTTTCCTGAGTTTGAGCTCATGAATGCAGACATGGTGTCAATCTGTCTTACTGAGCATCTTCCTCATGGTAGTAGACCCTCGACCAAGCACACTGTCCCCTTTCAGAGACTGGTCTTTCCTGAAACTGTGTTCCAAGTATGTGCCATGGTATCTCAACATCCTCTATTCTAAGAGCAACCTGGTTCTGCTTCTCCCAAGAAGATCTATTCGTTCTTCTTCTGGCTCTGCAGAGTCTGTTCATCAGTGTCTGACAGGCTTTGAATCCAAAGACACCAATTCTTCTTCAGGCTTCCGTCTCTCCCATGCTCATGAAAGGATTGAAAATACCCTATCGGAGGTGAGGTTTATCTCCTTCTTCAATGTGTGACCTTTGCATTTCTACTCATTGAAGAGGACTTTAGTGGTAAATTTGCCCAATGAGATAATTTATCTGATTTCTTTACTGCTGCACCATGATCATTGATTATGGGTCCAAATAAAAAGAGATCCTTGGGAACATCAATCTTTTCTCCATTTACTATGATGTGGCTTATCAGTTCAGTTGTGTAGGTGTCTGTTTCCTTTATGGAGAGGTGTACACTTTAATCTTCACCAGCAAATGCTTCAGGTCCTCTTTGCTGTCATTAAGTGAAACAAATAGCTACTAGTGAGTAGTACGTACAATAAGGATCCCTGGGCATGTGGTGTAGTGTGATGGCTATTCCTGCAAATGGGAAGGTCATCAGTTCATGTTCACTGGCAATTCTGCAGGAGAACGATAATCCTTCAGCCCCAGGAAATCGTACTGCCTATATGAGGTTACTTTGAAACAGAATCAATTAAATGTCAGTGAATTGTTTTTTTTCCCCTCAGTTTAATAAGTATAATAATACTCTGATGCTGTCAAAATCAGCAGAATATTACAAAATTTTGCATAGAACATAAGCAAAAGGTTAGTGGAATGGGTGATTGCGTTATCGATGACTAAGTTACAATTTTTATCAATTTATTATGTAACACTACACAAGATATTTTACCCAAGTTATAGCTTCTCTTTAAAGCAATATAGGAATAATAAAAACTATGTGTAAGATGTAGTCTTTGAGGCCAAGGGTGGGGGAAAGGTGTTTGGCAAGCCGTCATATTTTAAACAGTGTGTAACTACAGGAATTTTGTTTTGCAGTTGCTTTTGACTATTCTCCACTGATTACTTGGAAAGAATTCCAGTCATTCATGCCCTGGGACATAGCCATTCTTGTCGGTGGAGGGTTTGCCCTGGCAGATGGCTGTCAGGTAATACTCTGTGTCTAGGATATTTAATAATTAACAAGACTATTCAAAAGAAGAACCCAGAAACACTTGGGATGTAGGCATATTCAACTTTATTCTATCATTTTAATGATATCATTTTCAATAGCCAACAGAGATTGTAGGACATGCCTGAGTTGAGTTCAGAGTTCACGACATTTTACAGACTGCAAGTATAAAACACCATTTTTTATGGTGCGCCAGCATGACAAAAGAAATAAAGCAAAGAAGATGAAAAGTCTGAGTCCATGAAATTGTATTAGAAGAATAGCTTAGCAAGAAAAACACACAAATATAAAGATAATACGTGTAATGATCCTTAGAGAACATGTTTTTGGTTGACATGTACCTTTACCTAATTTATATGAAGTTAAGCAGCTTCAGTATTTATCATCAAAATACAATTATTGGTATTAAAGGAGAAAAAAGAGATACAATGCTCCCTCTAAAGGTACTTTCCACATGCTTTTTGAATAGGATCCAGTGAGCATTTCACATAACCACGGTTGGTATTGTACTTCATTGTAGGAAGAAATGAAAACACAACAAGGAATACAAGATTGTTTCTGTGACACGTCTGCCCAGCTGCTCTAAGTCAGTAATCTCAGGTGGGGAGGGCTGGTTGTCTTTTGGAATTGCCCTGGTCAGTGTACAATTTCTCGAAGAAAAACATCTCAAAAGTTTCTTTAAAATATTTTACTCTTAAAAAAACAAAAAAAAATCTTTTACTATTAGATTGATTTTAAAACTTCTCATTTCTGTAATTTGTAACCTTTTCTGAAACACTTAACAACCCATGCCTGTTCCATTTCCTCCTCTTTGTGTAAAACTGAAAAGGAGTCAAGGACGGACATGTAGTGTCCAGTCCTTTGACTTTTAGGAAATTAAACTTTTTCCTCCTTAATACCAGTAGCTATCTCTTCTCTTTGCTTCTCTTCTTCTAGTCTCTTTTGCTTCTATTCTTTCTTACTAACTTTATTGCCAACTTTCTGTGTAGTATTTGGATACGGAGCATTCAGCAAGAGAATTTTAGTAATAGCTGTAATTCTTATAAATTGTCTCAATTCTGAGTGCCATTTACAATATCTTTTTAGGCCTAGATCTGGCTTGTCTCATAGAATACCAAGTAGACAGGAGAAATAAAAGACAAAGATACTTTTACTTTCTCTCCTCTGATTTCAGCAGTAATGTGATCTGGTTTCTCAGAATACACAACATTCATCCTTATGTCTGTTAATGTGAACTGTGGGGAAATCAGAATTAGGAAATTTGACATTGAAATGGGTTTTGCTGGTTTCTCTGCTTCAGCATGACTGACAGGGGCAAGCGTCAAGTGCTCACTGTGATCATGTAAACATGGCCAAGCCCTAAAACCAACCAAAATGGAAGGGAATGAAGAAGAGTAGACTTAATCTGATGAACTATTTCCTTTCAAGGAGCAAATCCAGAGAATCAGGGAATGGGATCTAACTCGCCATAAAAATCATAGAGCCGAGAAGCAGGTCTCCTTGGAATTCTTAGAATCCCTTCCTATGAATAATAAAATGAAAACTTTAGCTGAAACAAGAAATCCAGGGATAAACCTACCCGTAGAAGCTGTTTTTTTTTTTGCTTTGTTTTGTTTCCCTGAAGATCCAGAGATCATTAATTTATTTAAATTTGATACAAATTATCATGAGTTCAGTAAATGTCCAGTTAAACTTTGGTGCCAGGAATGGGGTGATAGCAGTGACTCAGCTCTTCATCTCCTGACCATTCTCTAACTTTTCTTTGATCATACTCTCTCTGCACTGCAGTCACTGTCAATTCCTAATCCGTGACTGTCGTCACTTTCAGATGATTACCTGGGGTATAACACCTCCTCTTTCACACAAGTCTCAAATTTCAGCTCCTAATTCAGTATGGGGGATTTAGCACATTATTTTTTTCATTTCTTCTCAAATTCTTGTCTCATGTCACTATCTCATTTAATAGGAAATTAATAAGTTATGTGTACATTGAAAAAAAATTAAATTGCTAATTGGAATGTTTGAAGGCTCACTCTAGATGCCTAGCTATGAAGAAGTTTCAAGAAGTAGTGAAAAATATTTCATTACTTTTATTTCCATTTTTCCAGCATTTTTAAACCCCATGTATAGCTACAAAGAGATAACAAGGGCTAAAAACATATTGCTTAGGCATGGGGAGATGTGGTTCAGCAAGGCTGCTCTTCTAGTTCTACAGTATAGTGTGGTTTACTAAAATATCCATGTAGTCACTGAACAAAGTTGGTATTCCTTTGGGAAAATTCAGGAAAACTAGTCACACGACTTCAAGCATGCTGTTAATACAAAGTTAAGACTGAGAGTTTGAGCATCTCAGAGCATGCACATCCACCAAACCACCAAAAGCGATGCTAGATGAAGGTGGTATTTTAGAAACAATTCTGAGAGTCAATGATAACATTTTTGTTTTGAAATTTTATCTTCTAAAATAAACTATAGATTGCAAATTTGTTTTCCAGGTTTCGGGACTCTCCCAGTGGATAGGAAATCAATTGACTCCTCTAGGTTCCTTACCCCCATGGCTAATCATTCTGATAACTTCTTTGATCGTTACATCTCTAACGGAGGTAGCCAGCAACCCAGCTACCATAACTCTCCTTCTCCCAATATTGTCTCCCTTGGTGAGTATCCCAGACATGCCCTGCCATCATTCATCCAGAGAAGGGATTGCCTTTAAAAATGTCGGTTCTTATATGGTATGGTGGGATTTTTTGCAATCTGAATAGTCTTCCTACAAAAACCTAAATATTGCTCCTTATTGGCATCAATGCTTTTTTATTTGTTAGAAAAAACTTTACTTCTGAAGCTTGTTTTCATCCGTGTCCAAGCAGCTTAAACACAAGTGAACCATCTACTTTCTATCTGCACTGCATTTTCATTTGCAGAAAAATTAGGAGATCATGCTAGGGTCATTAAAAGTGCAAGGCCATAAGGTGCAGGGTTTCCTGTCCATTTTGGACCTCTAATGTGGATGTGTCGCTTGGCTACAGGTTATTCCTGGATTTCTGGGAAGTGCTTCACATAAGTGATTTGCAAGTGAATGATGAGCTGGCCTTACAGTTCAGGTTTCAAGCTTCAATATATTAGCCACAATTCTTGACCAGCCTGAGGAAGATTTAAAAAGGGAAAAGAAGATATAAAGATGTTGGAATCAGAGAAAAATTGGATTCCTTTCTTTCTTTTTCTGACCCAGATGTTTTCTGTCTTTTTAAATTCTACTCGTAATTTTTTACTTTTGCTGGCTATTACAGGAAACATTTTTAAGTAAAAAGTTGTTCTTACGGAATTGGATGAGTGTGGTATAGGAAACAACATGCTAAATTAAGAAAGATCATCCTTTGGGACTGTTCTGCTACCAACTGTGAGAATGGCTTTGATATAAATTTATTTTGGCTTGATTTTTATCTCTGCTTTAAAGCTTCCTCACGCCTGCCCAAAACTCATTTAAATGAAGATACATAAGCTGGCACTTCTCAAAGTTCATGAAAAATAGAATAGAAAGCTAGTGAAAGTGGTTTCATGAACTTGTAGATGTATATCCATATTTACATATGGATAAGTATAACTTCATTTAATTTTCATCATAACAGCATGCACCCATGAGGGGCTTCAAAAATTAGTGGATGCTTGGAATTGAAAATAATTTAAAATTTTCCATTAATGTTATAAATGATATAAAATATTCCATGAATGCTGATAAAGATCAATTTTAGAAGAAAAAATCCATTATCTTTTAGTTTCATTTCTCCATGTATTTTTTTTTGCCCCTTCATTCTTGTGTTTAAGGAGCCTTGGCATTAAACAGTGAAAAACTAATTAACCTACAGGTTGGCAATTTGAACCCAGAATCTCTGTGGGAGAAGACTTGGCCATCTACTTCTGTAAGATTATAGGCATGAAGCCCTATGGGACATTCTATTTTGTCACATGAGTTGTTACAGAGAAGGAAACTGATGCCATCGCACTCAGCATGAATGCATAGCTGTGTATCGACACACCCAACTTAGTCAGAAGTAAATAACAAATGGTTGCAATTGTTTGATTTAGTTCTTGGAATGAAGGTAAATTTTCTAAAACATTAGGTTACAGTTCTTAAACAGGAGTCCTTAGCATAGAACTTAAAACAGAATCAAGACGAGGCTTTCTGTTCCCACAGAAATTCATAGCCCTGGAGACCCAGTTCTCTTCTGTCCTACAGGGTCCTTTGAATTGGAACAAATTCTACGCTTGCTCTTACTCAACAGGCAGTGAAGCAATGAGTTGAGATAAATAAAACAGCAATATGTCTTTTTCTTTTTTGTCAATAGCTATCTAAACAAGAACAAAAGCTATTTTCTGGGAAAGGCGTCTTCAAGATGTAACTATATTTATAAAGACATTATTTTATGTCTTCAAGGTTTAGCATGTTTCAGGGAAAGTTCATTACAGTAAATACACTCATTTTAATGCTTGGTACCTACTCTCAATTCTACTCAGATTCATTTTTATCTTTTTCAACAGGCTGAAGCCATTAAAGTGAACCCTCTTTATATTTTGATACCTTCTACTCTGTGTACTTCATTTGCATTCCTCCTACCTGTAGCAAACCCACCCAATGCTATTGTTTATGCATATGGACATCTCAGAGTTATTGACATGGTGAGTGAGCAGAAAAAAACATTATTTGGTCTAATATGCATTTTGGGGGTCTTGAGTTTTTTTCTTTGTATATACCAGTGTTTCCCAAAGTGGGTGATATTACTGTCCCTCAGGATCAGAGGAAATATTCAAGGAGCTGCAAAGGCAGCTACCCACCCTTTATTCTGCATTAAAGGCTATCAAATAAATATTTTTCCATTGCTGTGGGTACACAGAGTAAGCTTTTTTTTCTGAAGAGGTGTGATAGACCAAATAAGTTTGATAACCAATGATATGTACTAACCTGTCACCCAGGAAAGCATGTCTGCAATTTTGCTTCCTAAGTCCAGTATGTGATTATCCATAGAGTTGATTTTGAGAGTATGATTAAGAGGGAAAGTGCCACTTGAAGTTCCAATTGCAAGTACAAAGATATTAACTGAATCAGTGAGGCCCTGGGCAAAAGAAAAGAAGTAGCTCAACATAATTACCTAGACTTGCGTGTCAACATCGGGATTCAATTTAACCTAGACATACGGAATATGAACGCTTTTGTTCAGTAGAAAGTGGCAGTATGGCATCAGTCAACCCTTTGGGAAGCAGTAAGAGCCTGGAGTAGTGGGTGTTCTCTGGATGCAAAATGCCCTCTTACCAAAACTCCTGGGTCCAGATGACAGATATATTATCAGAAGATTCCCTGCAATGTCTGCCTGCTGCATATAACATGAACCAAGACGCAGGGGGTGTAATCCAACTGGTAAAATCCAGGAGTGGAACTCAACCTCCTGACCAAGCGTGTGACTTACCTTTGCTCCACTTTCATGTTTTGAATGGAGCAGCATCTAGGGATATATTTCCTCAAACTTCTTTAAGTTTCAATGGCACAATACAGCCCCTTGCAGAACCCAGGCACATGGAGATGAGTATGTGAGTGTGTGTGTGTGTGTGTGTGTGTGTGTGTGATAAGGCAGCAGGTGTGTGTGAGGGGTGGATGGGTGGGAGGGCAAGAATGGACAAGCATCTTGGAAGAAATGCAGCCAAAGTGCTCCTTGGGAGCAAGCTTAGTGAGACGGAGTCCTATGTACTTTGGATGGAAGGACGTTCCACTCTGCATTTTTCCTCCTAAATGACATTCAATTGGGTACAGATGCTGTTTCGTCAGTAGTGGGAAACAGGGAATCCAGGACAGATAAACCCCTCAGGACCAGGAGGGGTTTGTGAGAATACCAGGAGGAAAGGGGAAAGTGGGAGGAGATAGGGAAATAGGAGGAGATAGGGAAATAGGAGGAGATAGGGAAAACTGATCACAAGGATCTACTATAAACCCTCCCCAGGGGTATGTGAAGGAAGACATTGGTCAGTGTAATAAGACCTGAAAAAATAGTAACAAACATAATAATAATAAGTTATCAAGAGTTCATGAGGGAAGGAGGGGAGAGGGAAGGGGAAAAAGAGGAGCCAATACCAAGGGCTTAAGTAGAAAAAATGTTTTGAGAATGATGATGGCAACATGTACAAATGTGCATGGCACAATGGGTGGGTGGATGGATGGATGGATGGATGGATGGATGGATGGATGGTGATAAGAGCTGTATGAACCCCTAATAAAATTATTTTAAAAGAAGAGTCAAACTAAAAGCAAAAAGTAAAAGAAGAGGCCTCATTTTTTATGGATAAGAGTAGTGTCTTTCAAGCACTAGATTGTGTAAATCTAACATGTGCCTTCCACCAATGTATTCCAGTTACCCTGGAAATTTTCTTCCTGAGAAACTGAATTCTTTGCTTTCTCTGGGTGAAGGTTAAGGCTGGACTTGGTGTGAACATTGTGGGTGTTGCGGTGGTGATGCTGGGCATGTTCACCTGGATCGTACCCCTGTTTGACCTCAACACATATCCCGCATGGGCCCCTGCAGTGAATGAGACTGTACCGTGATCAGCAGGAGCATTCCATCCTCTGGTGAGTCATGGAGTCATGACAAGTTCATGGCACAGTTTGGCTCTGGATAGGTGCTAAGACATGCAAATCATACCTGGTACGACCTGATGGTGCCAGAGGGACTCACAATCAAAACTCAGGTGTCCACATCTGCTTTGAGGTACAGTCCAATCATAGCTACGTGTTTTCTTCACGAAGTTTGGGTTTGAGAATTTGCTTATAGACCATGGGCATCTTGCTTCACTTTAAGGTCTATTTACAGTTTGAACTTTGAATAGATTAAAACATTTGGTTCATTGTACAGGTTCAGCTGAACGTTTCAAACTTTCACTTATTTCAGAAACTCCCTGTGAAACTAGATGAAAGAAATAAAATACTTAAATTAATTAGTATTGGGAAAATATTTTCTGTCATTTCTCAAAGGGAGTTTTCTGAGAAAAACAGCAAAAGGCTAGTACCTGGGACAGTCATCTGGTGGTTTAGATAAAAACGTTAATTTACATTAACTCTGAAATCCTATTTTAAAATATTCCATTCATATCATTCTTAGTATATACATAATTTAAAATTAAAATGGAAGAAGTAGTTTTAATAAGATAGCTGAGTTCTAACTCAAAACTACCAGAAACTCATAGATAAGAATTCACTTCTCCTTGACCATATGACTGGATTAATTTAATATAATTCATACCTTCCTGAGTTTAGTGTGCTAAGAAATGCATTTTTAAAGGTCTAATATGATTTGGATTACTGACACAGTATAGCTAAAAATGAAAACTAAACTACTGAACTATTAACACATTTCTGTTTATATGTAATAAGTTTGCTAAAATGCCTTATTTCTTGAATTCATGTTATATGTTACAAGAAGAGGTATAGACATTGTAAATGAAGTATCATTGCATATACAGAGCCAGAAAAAGTCACTGAGCTGTTATATAAAAATCAAAATGAAAATTTAGAAAGAAAATAAAGAATAAAAGTTTAAAGAAAAATAATTGACCAACTAAAGAGGGATAAAACAAACAAAATTGAGCATCCAAAGAAACTTAGAGTGAGAACCATGCTCTAGCACTCAGGGTATGACAAACAGTGAGGTCTGCCAAACTCTTGTGTAACCACTGGACTGTTAGCCACAAGATCATCAGTTCAAGCCACCAGCCACTCTGTGGGAGAAAGGTGAGGCTACTTGCTTCCATGAAGACTGACAGATTTTGGAAACCTTATGCTGAGTTAGTATGACTCAGAACTGTTTCCATGACAATAGACTTGGATTTTAAATTGGCATTTTATATTAAGTTAGAAGAAAAATAGGAAATGAGAACAAAATAACATATGCAAATAAGAATTGCTTGAAAGCATAGACCACAGAAATTCTCAACCCCTAAAGTGGAAGACAAGGTTTAAAAAAAAAGCTTTTTTCATTTTAATCTTTATTGGCACCTTAGTATAGATATTAGAACTTTGGGGCTAATAAATAACATATATCATATTTTAGATTAAAATGCATGTCATTTTTTAAATGAAGACATTTCTTTTAATGTTATATCTGAAGAATTAGTCATAGTCACCATATTTATATGTTCAGAATTAGTGGAAATTTAATAATTTTCAAAACAAACTTGTCTAATTTAACCCTTAAATATAATATTGCTAGTTAATGTAAATGTTCATATTTACTTTTTCCTTTCCTTATTTAACACTTATTTGTCTTTATTACATTTTTGCTTACTTATCATTTATATACTTTATATAATTTATCACTGCTGAATGGTATGATACAGTGGATCCATTTTGACAAAATGAAATAGCGTTTCAAATTCTAATGAGTAAATTTTGCTCTGAAAAAAACCACATACATTTTACTTGAATAATTTCAATGAGTTTTTTCCCAATAGCTCCCAAATAAATACAGGGGAAATAATACTTAGTCAAAATTTGTTTGAGTGGCCACATAGTTCGCTTGCTCCATATTTATGTTTGGCGGCTATATCACACACAACTTAGGTCATCCAGGGCAGATTTCATATTGATGGCAAAGTTCTCAAGCCCTGGTAGTTGGAGGATTCCATCCTGTCTTTGAAAGTTTCCAAAAGGGATCCCTCAACAGATGCTCAGAAATCTTTGTCCGCCCACTCCATGGTAGGTAGTGTTTTTGCTATTCTCTTGATCATCATTGAAAGGTTAACAAGGAACTGTTGTCACTTTAAATTGCAGAATCTTATTTAGGATTGTATCTTGCCAAGATAATAGTAGCAATTTCACTAAGTGCCTATTTACTGTCTGTTCAGGCAAAGTGCTCCAGGACTCCTCTGCCATGTGTGTACCCTTCACTCACCCCAATGACCTACTAATGTCAGCATCGCTAGAAGTCAGACTCCCTCTCCTCTGGAAGCTCTCCACTGTTTTCCCCTGGCTCCATTTGTATTCAGGGCTTTGTTTTCTCCTTTCAGTCTGGAGGGGGACAGGGTGAGGGAGCTTGGGGAAATGTACGTTCAGTCACCTTTACTAATTTACAGTATTTGCCACAGTGGATGAAGCAATCTCACAGCACATTCATTGAGTCATAATCCATATAGAATATTTAATTGCATGTCATTGATCATGATGATTAGGTAAATGATTATCTATCTATCATGAATGTGAATATAGGATAAGACAACATGATATTCTATTGTTTCAAAATCTGATTCACTTAATTAAACTATTTATAAATATTGCTTGCTATGTGGATTTTGCCAAATTTAGTGGTTTTGTTTCTGGTAGAGGGAAATGTGAAAGCATAAGGACAAACAGACTGGGTCCCTTTAGTTGTTCTCACAGGATCCCAACAGGAAAATGGTTGAAGTTGTTCTTCCAGCAAAGCTTTGAGCCAGACTCTTCTGAAACAAAGTACCTCTTTAGTTTGGTAGGAATGTGCTAAACAAGTTTCAGGAATGGAAATATCAACAGTACAGTTTCCCACTGCGAAGGCAAAACCAGACCACAAGTCCAGAAGTAAAGAAGTGAATGCAATATATCAATGCAGCAAAAACGAAAAGCTTCTTCCAAATGAGGAAATCATGTTTTCCTAGAAAAACAGGACACATGGTTTAAAAAAGAGAGAGAGATTTTCCAAACTGGATCTGAACCACCAATCTTCCAGTGACTAGTCAACACTTAACTGTTTGCATCTCCCAGGGACTTCCAGTATGAATCCTTTAGAATAGTGGGTCTCAACCTTTCTCATGTTGTGACCCTTTGATACAGTTCCTTTAATACAGTTGGTGACCCCAACCATAAAATTATGCCTGTTGCTACTTCATAGCTGCAATTTTGCAGCTGTTATGAATCATCATGTAAATAACTGATAGACAGGATGTATTCTCATTGTTACAAATCGAACATAATTAAAGCATAGTAATTAATCACACAATAATATGTAATTATTTATTGTGAAATATTTATGTGTTTTTCAATGATCTTACGAGATTCCAGGTGAAAGGACCATTTGACTCCCAAAGGGGTCACAGTCAATAGGCTGAGAACCATTGCTTTAAAGAGAGAGAGGAAATCATAAAGCACAGCAATCACAAATATTATGTGACATACATCACTGGATGGGAAAGAAGGTCATGGAAATTCTCCAAGGACAAGATCAAGCATGAGCAAGGAGCTAAAGTTTCAGGGACTGAGAGTAGCAATGGAGAACAGAGGTGCCCAAGGAGCCATCATTTTTGGTAAAGGAGAGGGGCAGCAGAAAGGAGGGATACTGTCAAGGAGATGGAGTGGCACTGTGGCTGCAGCAATGAGCTCAAGCATAGGAACAGGGGCCGGGATGGCGCAGGAGCGGGCAGTATGGCATTCTGTTGTGCATCAGGTCAGGAGGGGTTGAAACCAACTCGGTGTCACCCAGCAGCATCCGCAACAACAAAGAACCAGGGGACAGGAAACAGGGTTAAACATGAGAGAGAAAGTTCTCACATCTGAGGGATCCCAAAGAACAGTGTTCTCAGGGAATGTGTGATCTGGAAAAACAGTCCACTGTACAGAGGGAGCATCCAGGAAATATGGCTATTTTAGCATGCAGTATATGGCCAGGGTCCTATCTCCTTTGAAATCCCCAACTACACCAGTCATAGGTGTAAAATTCTAATAACAACTTAGGGCATTGTCCTAGAATGAATATATATCAATTTAGCTGGGCCACCATCCGCTGTTGTTTGTCAGTTATATAAAGATGTAATTTTGCAGCTATGTATTCGTCCCCAGGTGTGATCAGTCAAACAGTTGTAAAGATATTAGAGTGGAATAAACCCTCCTACTCAGGCTAGACCCCTGATGTGATGTAAGGTGAATTTTCCCAGCATGTTTCCAGTTTTACTTTTGGGTTTGCAAAAAATAAAAGTGGAACAAAACCAGCAGAGCAAAGACCTGGCTTCCATCTGGATCCAGGGTCCCTGTACTGAAAACCACTCAGGGCCCCAGAAAGATTGATTTTAAGAAAGCCATGTCCACAAATGTTGAAAGGAGTTAGGACCTTTCTCCGTAGTTGACAGAGAAAGCTTTCTGCTATAGCCTTTGTCCTGAATTCAGGCTTGCAATCTTTTAAACTTGGAAAGAGTAAGGTTCTGTTTGCTAATGCCATTGCAGAATTTCTCTTATACCTGCACTAGATTTCTAACACAATGGAAAAATACTCTGAAATTTTACTTTAGAACTCTCTATTAACCTATGGTTCAAACGCTACTCAAATCAAATGTCTGTCAGTTTTTAATTAAATTGGACAACATCAACCAAAAATAAAGTGTAATGTACAAGATAAAACAAAATATGCAGAACTCAAAGTGCATAATACCAGATAATATAATTGCTAAATACAAATGATAAGATTAAGATGTTTAATATTTAAAAATTTATAAGAGGGTACAGAAAGCCTGTGTTTTCCTTTAACTGTGAAGGAAAATAACTGGATAATGACTACTCAAAGTGTGATAGTTAGGTTTATTTTGTCAATTACGCTTATGTAGGAACACGTGGGCAGAGTTCAGTCAGGTCATAGCTTGATTGAAGTGCGACGAGATTAAGAGCAAGTGTAGCGGGCAGAATTCTAAAAATGTCACCCCAAGATTTCCCTCAACTATTCATTTATTCAGGAGCCAAAATGGCATAGAAGTTAGTTCTTGGGCTGCAAACTACAGGGTCAGCAGTTTGAAACCACCAGCTACTCCTGAGAGAAAGATGAAACTTTCCCATCTCTGTCCTATAGGGTTATTATCAATCAGAATCGACTTGGTGGCAGTCAGTTTGGTTTCAGATTTATTCAGTATGCTAGCACTTCATCAGCTTGTTGAAACATTCTATTGGTATTGCCGAGTCTTTTTTTTTTCTAATGCCTTCACTTCAACTTGGATTTCCTCCTTCAGTACATTAGTTCTTGCTGAAAGTGAGGGTAGCTTGAAACACTTGGTGAGGCAGGTCAAGGCCAGAGCTTTCAATAAGAGTTACAACTCACTGAAAAGAAAACTAAAACCCTCAAAACTTGTCCAATAGGGTAAAATTATAATAAATGGAGAAAAGATGGAGGTTGTAAGATTTTTGTCTTGCATTGATCTACAACCAATGTTCGTGAAAACAGCAGTCAAGAAATCAAAGGACTCATTGCATTGGGTAAATGTGCTGCGCAAGACCTCTTGAAAGTGTTGAAGAGAAAGGACGTGGATATGAGGAGTAAGTTGCACTTGAAATGGTGTTTTGCTGCAAATACATGTGATAATCCATGATTGAGCAGGAAGCCCAATGAAAAAAGGATGCGCTTGAATTACAGTGTTGATGAAGAATACTGACAGCATCATGCCAGAAGAACATACTAAACTGTCTTAGAAGTACAGTCTGGATGCTCCCTAAAAGCAAGGATGGCAAGAATTTGGACATGTCATAGGAACCTAAGTATTAGGTCCTGGAAAGGGTCATTATGATTGCTAAAGTAGAAGGATAACAAAAATAAGGAGCATCTTTCATGAAATGTATTGACAGTGTCTACAACAATATGCTCCACTGTAACATTAACTATGAGGATGGAGAATGACCAGGAAGTGATTCATTTTACTCTACTCACAATGAGAAGAGCTGGCTTGACAGCACTAACAACAACTAGCACTTGTTCAACTGAACCCTAATCTAAGTAGTGCTGTGAAAAGACTTGGCAGATATAATTAAGTTTACTTATTAGTTTGCCTTAAATTAGGGACCTAATCCTGAGTCATCCAGGTGCATTCAAGGTGATGGCATGAGCCCTTAAAAACCCAAGAGGAAGTCAGAGTGATGGGAAGAAGGGATATCAAAGAGAGTCAAAGCATGAGACAATCCCACATTGACTTTAAGATAGTATTGACTGACTCACTGCCAATCCCAACTCATAATGAACTGATAGGGGAGAATAGAACTGTTCTTAAGGGTTCTGAAGACTGCATAATGACTCACAGTAACTTTTTACATGGGGCAGCTCCTGTCAATTTACAAGACTGTAACTCTATGGGAGTAGAAGGCCCTTTCTCCCGAATAGCAAATGATGGGTTTGAACTGCTGACCTTCCAGTGAGCAGCTCAGCACAGCCACTGTGCCACCAAGAGGATTAAAAGAGCCAGTTAAAATTTAAAAATTATAGATTGAATTTTTTTAACCAGCTGTATGCTGTCCACATGAGATGAACCCTAAACATACAGAAAATTGAGGAAAAAGTGCCAAGAAGAATTAGATATAGGGCTGAGCCCCAGTGGCGTAAGTGGTTGAGTGCAGGACTGCAGCCCATGGGCTTGGTGGTTCAAATCCAGCAGCGGCTCTCAGGAGCAGCACTGGGTAGCACCTACAACCACCAGAGGCAGGGATGCCCCCCCAAAAAACAAAACAAAACAAGACAAAAGCTACTAAAAAAGAACTAGATGTAATTATGTTTTTATTTTTGTTTTGGGGGCATCACTGTAGTTATATTTTTAAAACAAACCAAAATAAAAAAACAAGTTGTCTTCAAGTCTACCCTGACTTGGATGGCAGAACAGTATTATGTTCAATAGAATTTTCAGTGTTTATTTTTCAGAAATAGCATGTTTGACCTTTATACCGAGGTGTCCCTGCATGGCCTCTATCTTTCAGACCATGTTATTAAATAAGTGTGATAAGTGTTTGAACTACCAGTGACTTCTATAAGCATGATAAAATTAGTTTAAATATTGTATATATGGGAGAAAACTTTAATACATAAAAAGTAAGTTACCATTTAAGGTTAAAAAGGAAAAATAAATCATCATGACAACTTAATCACTTTATAATCTAGACTCAAAATATAAAAAGCAAAAATTGATAAAGTTATAATAAATTTATAGAAACACCATGAAAGAGGAAGAAGTTGTTACACATCTCAATAAATTATATATTAAAAGAAAAAATCAGCATGAGCATACACAATTTGGGCAATATAATTTACATTTTCCCATGTCTTACCCAACGTTTGAGGAAAATCACATTTTCCCACACATGCATTTTAAGTGAAAATTTAAATATGCTAGACCATGTATACATTTCAATATATTGTAAAATTACTAATCATGTAAATTATGTTTTGAATGTCAATTAAATTAGAAATTGGTCATAAAAAATTTAGAAAACATTCTTAACCTGAAAATTTTTAAAAATATCTTTATATAATGAAATAAGAAGAAATAGCATCAAATGCCTCAGGATATAGAGGATTGTGAAAATGAAAGACTGAATGTGAAATTGTACATTGTTATGAAATCCCTGCTTAGATCCTATTGAGTGTCAATGCTCAAATGATATTTGAAAATAAGGCTAAAAGTCCATGTGTTCACATGGTTGGCAGAAGGCTATGGATGACAGTTGCTACTTGCCACCAAGTCAGTTTCCATAGCAACCCTATGCAGCACATGACAAAACATTGCCGGGTCCAAGACCGTCTTCATCATTTTTCATATGCTTGAGTCTATTGTTGCATTCACAGTGACAATCCATTGTCTTGAGGCCCTTCCTCTTTTTCACTGCCCCTCTACTTTGCCAGCTATGATGTCGTTCTCCAGGGACTGGTCTCTCCTGGCAACATGTTCAAAGTATGTAAGATAAGTTTCACCATCCTTGTCTAAGGACCACTCTGGCCATACTTCTTCCAAGACAGATCTGTTTGTGCTTCTGGCAAGCTATGGTACTTTAAATATTTTTCACCAGCACTACAACTCAACATATTGACTCTTCATCATTCTATCTTATTCACTGACCAGCTTTCATATGCAGATGAGAAGACTGAAAATACCGTCCTTACTTTTTAACCCTCTAGAGAAGTCTTGGGCAGTGGATTTACTCATATATTGCCTGGAGGAAGTGGAAGCCCAAAATCCATTTGCAGGGCCCCTACCTTTGTACAACCTCTGACCATAATCCAGGGTTATGAATAGCCTAGCTCTCGGGCAGAGAGCATCATAAAGTCAATCCATGGCAGATGTTAAGGTAAAAGTAGCCCCTTATTTGATCTCCCTTTGATCCATCTTAAAGTTTTTTCTATTTTGTTTTGCTTTCTTTTCAATTGAAGTTTTCTTATATTTTGTTTTGTCATTGTTGATTTTGTTTGTAGTTTTTGTTTGTTACTTGTGTTGGGTATATTTGCTTATGATTTTTCTATGAAATCTAGGATAGATAAATCTATACAGACAGTTCCCTAGGGACATGAAAGAGGTTGGTAGAATTGAGGAACTATATTAATTTGGGTAGACTTGAGAAACAAATCCAGAGATACTTATATGTGTATAAGAAAGAATTCTATATAAAAAGCAATTATATATTAAGAAAACATCCCAGCCCATCTAGATCAAGCCTATAAGTCTGATATTAATCTATATGCCTAAGACTAGTCTATAATTCCTCATCAGACTCACATAACACCTGCAATGCTGCAGAATGCAGGAATATCATGGGCCAGTAGGTAGAAAATCTTGTGGCTCCAGTGATGGTGGAAGCATCTCAGTGCTGCCATGGGTCTCCACATGGCTCCTCCAGCTCCAGGGCTCTTACTGCCATCAGCAAAGCTCCATGTAGCTTCTCAGCAATATGAGGCAGAGAGAGTGTCTCCCCTTCAGGGAGCTATTTATCTCCATGGTATCTCCAAATAAGGCCATCAAGCTGAGATCTGCTTGACAGGCTAGACTCCACCACTCACAAGTTGACACTTGATTATGTAACTACCACAGGCACTAACCAGTACAAAAGAGAAGAAAACATTCTGAAAATAAATTGTGGTGATGATGGCACAACTCTTTTTAATATGATTGAACTATAAAACTGTATAATGTGTGAATCAAATAAACTATTATTTTTTAAAAATCGATGTTTTCATTGCACCCACTTTTATAGAGTTAACTCTATCTCATACTAGTCATATTGGACAGGGTAGAACTGCTCTGTAGAGTTTGGGGAGGAATGTAAATCTTCATTCGGGCCAACAGCTTCATCTTTCTCCTACAGAGTGTGGCCTATGACTTTGAACCACCAACTTTGCAATTACTTATAGGTGCTTGAGCCACTGCACAACAAGGGATTGTGTCTTCCTTGTAAGTAGGTTAGAAATTAGAAAAAGTAAATTATTACATTTTTATACACATAAATACAGAAAACGAAGATACCCAGAAAATATCAAGCGTCAAAAGTTTAATGTTTGAAATAAGCTGAATTGGCAGGATTTGTGGGGAGACTAAAAAAGTTAAAATGAACACTGAAAATGAGAAAGGAACATAACTAAGATATGAAAATCCAAAAGAACACATATTAGTATCAGAACAACTCCAAGTTAATATAATTGAAAATTTACATGTCCATAAATGTCCCAAATGTCTAATGCTTCCCAAAGGAGGCACTAGTCCATACATCTCTGTTTTCAGTTACTTCTCTTCCTATCAGTATTCTATTTCATGTCTTTAAGGTTACTACAATGTCCTACAGAGTTTACCATTCAAGAAGTAAATGAATTATGTGGTTTTGCAGATTGGCCAATCTATGGGGTAAGACAGGTGGGATGCAGGAACCAGGATCAGAGAGTGAACTTGGATGAAGTGTTATCTCAGGTTCCCAAGATTCATTCCACATGGCTACAAAGACACAAAATTGTGGCAAATGAAAGAAGGAAATATTGTTTAGTTGGCCAAACCCAGTAGTAGCCTAGGACTCATGTCACCAAGATGGGTCCCCAAGTCCTGCATCTGGGGGACTTGTCATAAAGCAAACAGACAAAATGATGAAGTCAAAGGGCTGAACAGAAGATATCAAAGGATAGCTTGGAAAACAAAGTAAATATTATAATGAAAAATACAAAGGCCTCGGAATAAAAAGCCAAAAGGACAGAACATGCTCAGCATATGTTAAGCTGAAATAACTCAAGAAAAAATTAAAGCTTTGAGTGTCAATATTGCAAGATTCTATGGAAAAAATACTAACTTATACAGGAAGCATCAAAAGAAGATGGTTCAGAGTCAATATCAAAAAAATTAGTTGACCTTCCGCCATTTCAGCAGTTACCAAATAAGGAAGAACCAGTGTTGCTAAAGGAAGAAATTCAAGCTGCATTGAAAGCCTCCAGGAGTTGATGGAATACCAATGAGATGCTTTCGCAAGCTTATGAAGTACTGGAAGCACTCACTCGTATATGTCGGGAAATTTGCAGGAGAACTACCTGGCCAGTTGACTAGAAGAGATCCCTATCCGTGCCCATTGCAAAGAAAGGTGACCCCACAGGACCTTCAAATTATAGAAAAACATCATAGATATCACATGGAAGAAAAATTTTGCCTGGACAGTTGAATGACAGTTACAATAGTACATTGACGGGGTAAGTCTGCTGCACAAGACCTTGGTAGAGTGTTGAAAAGCAAGGTTGTTGCTTTGAGTTCTAAGGTGCACCTGACCCAAGCCATGATATCTTCAGTTGCTTTATATGCATGTGACAGTTGTACGCTGAATAAAGAACAGTGACAGAGAATTGCTGCATTTGAATTGTGGTGCTGGAGAAGAATACTGAAAGTACCATGGACTTTCAAATGGACAAACTGATCTCTCTTAGCAGAAATATGGCCAGAGTGCTACTTAGCGAGGCTTCCTCTTAGGTACTTTGGAAATGTTGTCAGAAGAGACAAGTGTCTGGAAAAGAATATTATGTTTGGTAAAGTTGAGGGAAAAACAAAACAAAACAAACAAGTTCACTGCCATTGATCAGTGCTGATCCTATGGGTTTCTGAGACAGTGACTGTTTAAGGGAATAGAAAGTCCAGTCTTTCTTCTGTGGAGCTGATGGTGGTTTTGAATGGCCAATGGCAGCTAGCTCGACACGTAACCATCACACCACTAGGACTCCTTTGGTAAAGTAAAGGGACAGTGAAAACAGAGACCCTCAAGAAGTGGATCGACAATAATGTCTTCCACAATGGACTCACCATATGAACCATGGTGAGAATCGTGAAGGAGCAGGGAGTGATTGTTCCTGTGGTTCATGAGGTTCCTGGGGGTTGGAACTGGTTGATGGCACCCACCACCACCACCAATAGCACAAGCAGTGGCAGTTGTCTGCTTTCCTCATGATGATTCAGCACACGAACACATCTTCTGCATATCCTCCGTCAAGAACTCGGTCACAAAGTGTGTGGCATTGATGGCAGGCAGGATGAAGGCACATTGGTTAGTACAGTCTATCTTAGGTGTTACAAAACATGGTGTCACCCAGTTCTGCAATCTCAGCCTCCTACTTTCCTTAATTAAGCAGGGAACTGGTCATTTGTTTAAAAAGGAAACAGCTTAAAACCAGAAGTTCTTATCTACAAACATATTTCAAGTGATGGCTAATATGCAGGCATGACCTCCAAGGGAACTAAGGATGCTGACGACAGTCACACCCTCTAGTGAGGCAAGGAGTCAGATAACCCACCTGAATTCTAGGTCCGGAATGTAACAGACCACACTCCAAATGGAACTCACAAAAACCCACAGCCTAAAAGGCTAGGATTGACAATGCATCATTAAATGTAAGACTACAACTGGACATGCCCCATTAAGTGATTCTTTGCACCAAAAATGAAATAGGCAAATTTCTAAAATATACCTTGCTGAAATGACCCCAGAAGAAATGACAACCAAATAATATGATGAGCATATTAAAATATTAAATTGTTACAATTATCTGTTTCATGTATTTTTTAAAAAGCATGTCTTTTATCATCACCTCCTTTAATCATTTAGCGAGGAGCACTAGGTAATAGAAGACAACGATAAAAGTAAATATAAAGCATATAAGATGGAATGGAAGGGCTGTCCATCAATATATATAAACAACCAGGCATATTGGTCTAATGAAGTTTCTATATACAAAATCAGCATATAAAATTAATTTATACAAAATAGTAGCAAACAGAAAATTCTTTTTAAAAAATTATTATTATATCTAGGAATTAATGTACCTAAAACAAAGAAGACCTTTATGGAGAAATTGATAAAACTTTAGAACTTTAGAAAGAAAGGGAGGGCTGAGCCCCCCGGTGGCGTAAGTGGTTGAGTGCGGGACTGCAGCCCGCGGGCTTGGTGGTTCAAATCCAGCGGCAGCTCTCAAGAGCAGCACTGGGTAGCTCCCATGACCACCAGTCAAAAGCATCTATTCCAAATAAAATTCTTTAAAAAAAAAAAAAAGAAAGAAAGAAAGGGAGACCTAAGTAAATTAGGAAACCTACTAACATCATAGACTCAATATTATAAAGGTGTCGATTTCTCTACATTGGTCCTTTATTTAAAGTAACTTTAATTAAAATCTCAACTTATTTGGAAGATCGTGTGCTAGGCAAGTTGTTATTAAGTATTTATTTAAATATAAAGGCTCAGAACATCCCAGAATTATCAAACAGCTTTAAAGTTTTTTCTTTCCCCCTTGCCTAAAAGAGTATGGCATTTGTACAACCATGAATCATATTCTACTTTTATATTAGAAATTCAAAGAAGATTATTTTCTATGATAGCTTCTCTGATAAGATGATAAATGTTCAAACTACCATTCTAATGACACTTTCTCTGTTTCTGTGTCTAGGTTTTTATCACCTGTCCCTTTCCTATACTCTGTAAGGAGGAAAGATGAAAATAAGAGTATTATATCTTTAAGGGTGGCTGTTTCCCAATTTGTCTTTCAGATCTCCAGAATGCTTTGGACAACCTATATATCACCACTAAGAAATATATACTCTTCATGAAGATAGGTAGGGACTCTAACTCATATGTACATCAATGATAGTTTTTTTTAATATTTCTGAAAGCCTTGTTCAGTGAGTACAACAAAATTATATCTCAAAATATTTACAATGTATTTTTCAAAAGTCAACTTTACACCTTTGGCCTATACAGCCACCTTACAATAAATTCAAACTGTCATCTACTTTTTTTGTAAGATTTCAAAAAGAGGATGTTTCTGTTCAAATGTTTGTCACTAGCTTCCTAATAAGTAATACTGCTAATTTGATTAATTTTAGTCTATAGGTAGGAAAACATATAAGTAATCTTTTTCTAGCTTATTCCTTTTATCCTTACACTTCAGTGAATTAAATAATTCAAAAATAATTTGGAAGTAGTATCCTTTAAAAATAGTTATAAATAAATGTGAGAAAATATTTTATCCTTCAATTTTGTGTTAATGCCCATAAACACTTATTTGAGAAGACAGGAAGATTGAATCTGGGTATGACTCAGTCTTTGTAGTGGGCACTTAAACATCTATGCATCTTCACTTACTCTATTTACTATCTGAATCAAATGTTGATGAATTATAAATCCTTCCTTTAACACATTCCAAATAAATTAAAATAGATTTGTGGGGCTCTTTATGCAAAATAAAACTGTCCTTGTGTTACAATCCTGAAGGTGTAATGATATGCCACAACTAGGTACAACACCCTGATTTATTACTGTACCATCTATACTCATTACTCTTTATATCATTTTTATTTTTTTAATCATTTTATTGGGGACTCATGCATCGCTTTTCACAATACATATATCGTCCCAAGCATCTTCACATGTCTGCTGCAGTCATCATCCTCCAAATATCTGTTTTTCCACTTGAGCCCCTGACATCAGCTTCCCATCGTTTCCCCTCTATCTTTGCTCCCCCTCCCCCACCAAGCCTCAATACTGTATAAGTTATCATTGTTTTGCCATGTCTTACACTGCCCGACGTCTCCCCTCGCCCACTCCTCCAATGTCTGTCCTCCCGATAGGAGGTTATGTGTAGATCCTTGTAGTTGACTCCCCCTCTCTACCCCACCTTCCCTCCACCCATGCAGTAGCTCCACTCTTACTACTGGCTCCAAGGGGTGCATCTGTCCCATATTTCCATTTCCCATCTCTACCAGGGTTCCTCCTCCAGTCCAGATGGAATTGTAAGGTAGAATTGGCACCATGATAGTTGGGGGGAGGAAGCCTTCAGGAACTAGAAGAAGGTTGTTTCTTTCATTGCTACTTCACTGCACCCTGACTGGCCCTTCTCCCTGCAACTCCTCTGCAAGGGGATGTCACTTTAAAAATAAGTTGTAATTTAGGGAGCAGACATCACATCTGAAACTAGGGCTGGTTCGGCAGGCCTCCTTTCAGACTTGCTTCTCTGGGCAGGAACGTTGTCCTCAGCTTGGTGTACCAGGGCAAAGTATACACTCACTCTCTTTCCCTCTTAGTTTGTTCCTATTTGGGCAGGACAGACTGGTCTTTATGGCCAGACTTTATCTTCAGTACTGTCCTCAGTATTGCTCAGCATTCTTTTCTCTGCTTGTTTTCCATTTGTACTTTATTTTTGGTGAACTGCCTGTTCATACCATTTTCCTACTTCTTAATTAGGCCATTAGTGATTTTCTTATTGCACTGTGGTAGAATTCTGTATGTTTTGGTAATTAGACCCTTGTGTGATGCAGCTGCATATGGAAATCTAGTTTATCCAGTACCATTTATACAACAGGCTGTCTTTGTCCCAATGAATATATCTAGGTCCTATGTTGAAGATTAGTCGCATAGCAGTTGGTGCCTTTATGTCTGTTCTGATCCTTTGTTCTTTATGTCTCTGTGTCAGTACCAGGCTATTTTAACTACTGTGACTGTGTAGTGAGTTTTTAGGTCAGGTAGTGGAAGGCCTTCTACTTGATTTTTCTTTGTAATTTCTTGCTTATCCTGAGTCTTTTGCCTACCCGTTGTGCCAATATTAAGTCTGTCTATCCATGAGCATGGGATGTTATTCCATTTGTACAGCATTTTGGGGGGGTTTCTTATTGTAATGCCCTGTAGTTTTTCTTCATATAGATCTTTTGCTTCTTTAGTTAGATTTATTCCCTAGTATTTCATCTTTTTGTGGTCATTGTAAATGGTATTGTTTTATAAATGCCTTTTTAAATCAAATCATTTTACTGGGGGATCGTACAGCTCTTCCAACATTATATACATTAATTGTATCGAGCATATTTGTGTATACATTGCCATCAACATTTTCTAGACATTTACTTTCTATTTGAGCCCTTGGCTATCAGTTCCTCCTTTTACTCTCCCTACACCCCTTTGACCTTTGTGTCCCCTTGATAAATTATAACTTATTATTTTTTTCATGTCTTACACCGCCAACTGCCTCCCTTCATCCATGTTTCTGGTGATCATCCCCCCTGGCGGATGATCATTTCTCACATCCCCCTCTACTCCCCCCACCTTCTCGCTACCCTCCTTGTATCGCTATTCCCTATACTGTTCATGAGGGTTTGTTTTTTTTTTTAACCTGGATTCCATGTATTGTATGTAAGTTCTTATCTGTACCAGTGGTAAATATCTCTTTTGTAGAACTCTTTGCTGGTTTTCAATAATCTAATTATTTTCTGATTATCAATTTTCTATTCTGCTACATTACTGGATCCCTTGATTGTAGACTCACTGTCAAGACCTTCAGGTTTCTATATATATATATATATATGATCATATCACCTGAAAATAGTAAGAGTTTCACTTTTTTTGTACTCCTTTGATTTCTTTTGTTTTCTGAAGCCTCTAGCTAAGACTTCCATCACAATATTGAATAAGAATGATGATAGGCAACATACTGTCTGCTCCCTGTTTTCAATGGAAATGTTTCTAGTTTCCCCCGTAAGTGTGATGTTCACTATTGGAACATGGCTTTTATTATGCTGAGGAATCTTCCTTCTCTTTCTATTTTGTTGAGTGTTTTGATCAAAAACAGGTGTTGGATATTGCTAAATGCCTTTTCAGCATCTATCTATATGATAATATGGTTATTGTTCTTTACCTTATTTATGTGGTAAATGATCATTGATGGTTTTCAAAAATATTGAACAATTATTACATCGTTGGAATGAATCCCATTTTATCATAGTGAATTATTCTTTTGATATGATTTTGGATTCTATTGGCCAGAATTTTGTTGAGGATTTTAGTTAGCATCTATGTTCAGAGATATACTGTTCTATAATTTTTTGTGGGGTCTTTACCTGGTTCAGGGGTCAGTGTTATGCTGCTTTATAGAGTGAGGTTGAGAGTTTGTTGTATTTTTCTATGCCATGGGATAATTTGTGTAATATTGGTCAGGCCTTTTCTAAATAATTAGTAGAATTTTCCAGTGAAAATCTGATCCTCGGCTTTTCTTGGTTGGAAGTTTCTTAATGACTTTCTCTATTTCTTCTTTTGTTATGAGTCTGTTGAGATTTTTGATATCTGTCTTCATTAATTTGAGTGAATGATGCATTTCCAGGTATCTGTCCCTTTCTTCTAGATTGTCTATTTTTGTTCAAATACAGTCTTTCATAATAGTGTATTATTTTTCTTTTTATTTCATTTGCTTCTGTTGTAATGTCACCCTTTTCCTCTCTTATCTTGAGTACTTTCATCTTTTGTTGTCATTGTTGTTAAGTTTGCCAGTGGTCTATTTTGTTAACCCTTTCAAACAATCAGCTTCTTGTATCATTGATTTTTCCTATTTTGTTTTGTTTTGTTTGTTTTCCATATCATTTAGTTTCTTTGGTACTTTTGATTTCTTTAATTCTTTTATTAAAGGGTTTACATTGTTGTCCTTGTTCTAGTTCTTGAATCTTTTTTAGAATCATTTTTAAACTGCTGGAGACTTGTAGTCCAAAATCTACCTTATTTTTATAAATATGCTGTGACCCTTAGATTGGAAATTGGGTCAATTTTGTCAATGTAGTCATTTTACATTCTAAATAAAGATGTTTTTTTTCTCCAAACTCATTTTCTTCTATCACTATTGAGAAAAGATTTTTTAAAAAATATTTACCTATAGCACTGGCACTTTTTTAAATCAATTTTTGCTTTATGAGTATGGGATCCTTGTGATGATGGAACTTGAGCCTTATATTTTAATTGTACTCATGTCAATATCTTGTGAGACAAGATTATCTTTTAAAAAATCCTTAATTATAAAAAGAAATCAATAAATTTTAGTGTGAAGACAGAGAAGCAGAAGGCATTCATTCTTAATTAATGGCAGTGTTTCAATCTGCAGAAATAACATACCCAGCATTGTTGTTAAAGAGCTTTGGTGGCATGTTAGATGCTTTGCTGATGATCCAAAGGTCAGTAGTTTGAACCCACTAACTTCTAAGAAGAAAGATATGATGGCCTGCTTCTGCAAAGAATACTTAAAAACGCTTTGAGTGGTTCTACCCTATTTTATAGAGTACAATTATTGCACTAGTGAAGAACTTGACCGCTAATGGAAAGTCAAGGTTGGTGATTCAAACCCACAGAATTATCAGCTTCCACAGAGATGACAGCCAAGAAACCTTCTCGAGCAGTTCTACTCTGTCATATGGGGCCACTCTGAGTCAGAATAGACTCGAAGTCAAACAGCAGGGTGTGTTTGAGGAGCCCTGGGGGCATAACGGTTAACAGCCAGCTGCTAGCTGAAAAGTTGATGGTTTGAACCTATCATCAGGTGCTCTGTATGAGAAAAAGTTGGCAGTCTGTTCTCTTAGAAATGATAGATTCAGAAACCCTATGAGGAAAATTCTCCTTTGTTCTGTAGGGTCTCTATGACTTGTATTTCACTAGATATGCACACAAGTTTATCTTTAAAATAATTGCCTCTTGGGTTGAGTCCTGGTGGCGTAGTGGTTGTGTGCGGGACTGCGGCCCACTGGGATGGAGGTTCAATTCCAGCCCACAGGAGCAAAGGCTGGGCGTCCTACTCCCACCACCAGAGGGCAGTGAGGCCTAAAAAACTAAAAAAAAAAAAAAGAACTAAAAAAAATTGCCTCTTGAAATATAAGTTTGTAAAAATTGAGCATACTTATATCCTTTGAGTAAAGTTGCAGTGGTTTAAGCACTGAGCGTCTAAGATTGCTAGCTGCAAGATCAGAAGTTCAAACCAAACAGCCACTCAATGGAAAATAAAAAATAAAAACCTGGTTGTCTGTTCCCAGAAAGATTTACTCTTGGGAATCCTGACTGGTATTCAGCTCTTCCCTACAGGATTACTCTAAGTCATATTTACTCAATTATCATGGCTTCTTGCTTTAGCTATCTCAATAGGAGAAAAATTAAAGGAACAGTAGAAAACTTGAAGATTTGCTAAATTTTCCAAGGCACTCAGCTTGTATATTACTTCTTTTTAAAATCATGCTATTAAATGATTATACATTTAATATACCTCATATAGCTCTTATCACAATCCATTCATATATCCATTATGTCTAGCACATTTGTACATTTGTTGCCATCATCATTTTCAAAGCATTTTCTTTCTACTTGGGCCCTTGGTTTCAGCTACTCCTTTTTATTCCCCTCCCTCTCTCACCCTCACAAACCCTTGTTAATTTATACATTACTATTATCACTGAACAATGTCTCCCTTCACCCACTTTTCTGTTGCCCATCCCCCTGGGAGGGGATTACATGTAGATCATTGTGATCATTTTCCTCTTTTTCTAGCCGCCTCCCCCCCCCCCACACACACACACCTTCCCCTTTCCCTCCTGGTATTGCTACTCTCAGTATTAATCTTGGAGGGTTTATCTGTGCTGGATTCTCTGTGTTTCTAGCTCTTATCTTTATTCGTGTATATTCTCTGGTCTAGGATACTTGTAAGGTAGAATTGGGGTCATGATAGTGGGAGGAGAGGAAGCATTTAAAGAACTAGTTTTCATTGGTGCTATACTGCACCCTGACTGGCTCTTCTCTTCCTTGTGAAATGGTGGTTTAAACATTCCTAATGCCACAATCCTTTCATAGTTTCTCATGTTGTGGTAACCCCCCCAAACATAAAACTATTTTCGATGCTATTTCATAACTGTAATTTTGCTACTATTATTAATTAGGATACCCCCTTGAAAAGGTTGTTTGACCCCAAGGGGGTCACGGGCCACAGGCTGAGAACCACTGACTGTAACCCTTCAGTAAGAGGATGTCCAAATGCCTACAGATGGGCTTTCTGTCTCCAAGCTGCACTCCCCCTCATTCACATTGATATGATTTTTTTGTTCTGAGTCTTTGATGCCTGATTCTTGATTTCATCGACACATTGTGATCACTCAGGCTGGTGTGTTTCTTCCAAGTAAGCTTTGTTGCTTCCCAGCTAGGTGGCTGCTTTTTCTTCAAGACTTTTAAGATCCCAGATTCTGTATCATTTGATAGCCAGGCACCATCAGTTTTCCTCAGCATATTTTCTATTTTGTCTTCAGTGATTGTGTCCAGAAGGTGAGCATCACAGAAAGCCAGTTTATTGGGACAAAGAGTTCTTGTGCTGAAGGAGTACTTGAGTAGAAGCCCAAGGCCCAATGTCCCTCTGCTACTTTTATATATATTTAACATATAAATATATGTATGTAGATCTAGTTCCCTATCATTATATATAAATATATTTACATGTGTATATGCCTGTGTTTAGAGCTCTAGAAATGTCCTTTGCCTCCTAGTTCTTTCCTCCAGTTTCTTTTACTTTCCTTTTGTCCCGCTATCATATTTGGGCTTCATTCAGGTTTCAGTAATTCCTCTTGGTTACAGCCTTTGATCACTACTTAGTCACTGATTGTAGTCAATTCTTCTTTGCTAGGGACTAGGGACACTCTAAGAATTTCTGCAGCATCGATGATGCCTTGATGTGAAAAGAGATTTGTGGTAGTAACAGAATCTCCAGCAGAAACATGCAGTGCTTTGAAAGAACTGATCCCAAGTGAGCCAGACTTTTTCCCAAGATTATTCCTGGCAAGGAGACATGGGGTTATTCGTACAAACCCATAAGCAAATATCAATCAAGCCAGTGGAATGTGTGATTCTTTCAGAATTTTAGGATCATCTATGACAAATAATTTATGCTAAGAATAAGGGAGGTGGAGATTTCATGCCGTATATCAAAGTAGAAGCTCTGTTGATATGAAGTGGTCCCTCCCCCCCCAAAAAATGGGAAAAGCATGGAAAGCTTTCATAGTATGGATTTTTCCCACTAGTCAAGTGTCCAGCAACTCGCTCTGAGTTAGTGGACCCAGCAGCAGCACCTGGGAAGGTTCTCTCTGATCACAGTGATTTTTTTTCATAAATGTGTTCTCACCCGCCTCATTTTTTGTGATGGTCAATTTAAGAGAAACGACATGTGGCTATGAAATTTTGTTGCCTGCATAGGAAAAACACCTCAGACTCTGTTATTATATTGGACACAGTTTACATGGACCGCGCTTTGAGAGACAACTTACGTAGAGAAATTGTTTTCTCATTTTAAAAAAGGGTAAAATGTTGCTTGATGACAAACCTCATTCTGAACCTCCTTCAACTTCCCAAATGTAGACAAAATTCATGCACTTGTCCTCAAAGACTGACAACAGGCCATTGAAGAGATGGGGGAGTTACCTGGATTGTTTTAGAGCTTTGTTCAGCCAATTTTAACAGGAGATTTAGGAATGAGAAGAGTGGCTCTGAAATGTGTACCTCGGGTTCCAACTGGCCAGTGCAAGAATCTCGGGCCAAAACATGCAGTGGTTTGAAAGAACAGCTCTAACAATACTGTTGTCACCTCACCCAAAGAAAGCTCAAGTGACACCACAGATTAAGAAGAGGTTCATTTGTTTTTGTTTTTCATGTAAGGAGAATAGTGCATTTGGAGTTCGTTCTACCAGGTCAGACTGTTAATCAAGCTTTCTCTTAAGAGGGTCTGAAAACATGGTGCGACAGTTTCCAAAAACAACAAAAAATGCATGATCTGTGGCAGACAGGGGACTGATTTTGTCACCATGACAGTGCACCTGCTCACACAGCCATCTCAGCGCACCAGTTTGGGGTAAAACTAGCACACCTCTCTTGCCCCACACACCTTGCTCCTGGTAACTTTTTTGTGTCTGTGAACGAAATGGGGTATGAAAGAACTGGTTTGATGATGCAGAAGAAGTGAGGAAAACTATGAGGGAGGTGCTGTCAGCCATCCAAACAGATGAGTTTGAAAAATATTTCCAAGAATGGAATCACAGATTTGACAAATGTATTAATTACAATCAATGAAGAGTACTTTGAAAATGTTAGGGTTGTTTTATAAAAAAAAAAAAAAATCCTTGGCTTTAAAAAAAATTATTATTTGTTTTTATTTGGGTGTCCACTTGTATATGGGGTCATGGAGGTATATGGCATCTTACAGGCACTAAAGCCATAGATACAATATTCTCCATCCATCCATGTGGGAGAAATATTGAAACTTGTTTTCTTCTCCCTGGTTTTATTCTTCACAATTCATCTATTTTTCATTTCTACCATGTAAATGATTGATGAAGTACCTTTTAAAAGTACTCAGAATGTCTATGTGAGAATTGAACTATGCATTATACCATAATCACATCTTCTCAAGGAATTTTTACAGCATTCATTTTTATTAGTGTCTGATTAAGTGCTTCCTAAGAGGCAAAGTGACAACGTCTAAATTATCAAAGATATCATCATTAATATTACTTGTAATTCTTCTCCAAAAAATGTAAGCTACTACATTGTATGAATTTCCAAAAGTTTCTTGTTGACATTTTCTAATCCTTCTTTTAATTCTCTAAGAAAAATTATAGCAAGTGATGGTTTTAAAGTATCCTTTTCTCTAAGTCATTACTTTGAATTCCTTCACAATATGTATATAAATTCCCAGGAGAATTAGAAAATCAGTTCCCTCCTTCACCACCCTCTTCTGATATTAGAATTAGTGACTCATTTCTGACTCGTGACCCAACCCATCAAACAGAGCAATATCCAAAAGCAAGACTGTATGTTGAGGCCCAGTAGTTCTTCAAAAAAGTACATCATGTAATAAATATTGATTTCCTTCTAAGGAAAGCTAATCAACAATGTTGCTCTGTAGGAAACCATTTTATCTGCATTTCACTTCATCAGTAAATGTGATTGTATAAGATCTTTAAGAATGAAAGATTATCAAGTTAATTATAAAGGAAGTTGAGTAAACTGTTGTGTTGAATGTTTTGAGTAGAGTTGTAAAAGTTGGGGTGAGGGCTGAGCCCCGGTGGCGTAGTGGTTGTGCGTGGGACTGCGGCCCACTGGGATGGAGGTTCAATTCCAGCAGTGGGGCTGGGCCTCCTACTCCCACCACTGGAGAGCAGTGATGCCCCCCCCCCCAAAAAAAGAGTCTGGGGTGAGGGCTGAGCCCCAGTGGCATAGTGGTTGAGTGTGGAACTGCGGCCCACTGGCTTGGTGGTTCTAATCCAGCAGCAGCAAAGCTAGGTAGCTCCCACGACCACTAGAGGGCAGTGATGCCCCTCCCCCCAAAAAAAAGTCTGGGGTGAAGGGTGGTAAAGAAAGACATCTACAAAAGATGTGAATGAAGTTAATATATGATATATTCCATATGGATCCTGCCTTTTGACTTTGGTGATATAGAAGGCACCCATCTTTCTGACAATAATATGATAGCTAAGTTTCTGATTTGTTTCTTACCATGCCCTATAAACAAAACTAACATAGAATAATAGTAAAATATCACTTAGGAAAAGCAAATCTTGGAATGCCCTAGCAGATTTGAAAGAAATGGGGGAGCAGCTGTGGGGTAAGGGCAGAGATGAGGAAGCAATACTACATTTAAAGTTCAGGAGTCTGGTGCTAAATTGAGGACTGCCTTGATGCTACATATTCTTTCTAAAGAGTCACCTTCATAGTCTTCACCTATTCCAGAGATATCAATGATCTTAACCATTTTTAAATTATGAAATGCTTCAAGGCACAAAAAAGTACAGAAAAAACTAACAATACCTGAGTATTACTGTCATCATCCCATAGACGCACTGTACAGATTTTTTTAAATAACAATTTGTACTATTCGTTTCACATATTTTTCCCATAAGGAAAAAAAAAAGCTTACCTAACAGCTTAAGTCTTACTCGGTGCTGCTACCTCTTTCCCCAGAAGTAATCACTACCCTGAATTTGGTATGTGTCATTCTAATCCATCCTGGTCTCATACTTTTCTGTGTTTATGTGTACGTAAGAAATGCATAGTGCTTTTTAGAATGTTATGACAAGTTTTATGATATACAATTCTGTGGGTACATTTTACAGGTATTCTTATTGAACATTTTAACATATGTCTAGCTTATTCATTTTCATTTCTCCATTGTATGAAATTTCACAGTAAAAGACAATTTTACCCATCCTTTTCATAGTGGACAATTAAGCTTTTCTGTTGTTTCTTTGTGACATCCTTGTACAGGGGTCATTGCTTACATGCATGGGCATTTCTTCTAAGAAACGTCCATGTAAATGGAATCCTTCAGTTCTAAAGCAATTACTTCCAATTTTTTGAAATATTTCCTACTTGTTACCTGTATTAATTTATGCTCCTGTCAGCAACTATACAAAAATTCCCACTTTCCACAGTCTTGGGAACACTTAGTTCACATTTGCACTCTCAGTATTCTGAAAGAAATTTTTTGTTGATGTTGTGCTCCTGATGTGTTATTAGGTTAATCTTTTCTTATATCTGTTTGACCTTGGAGTTTCATTCTCCTTCATGCCTGTCTATAAATGTTCCTAATTTTCTACTGTATCTTTTCCCTTCTTTTTCTACTGTCATGTTTTTCTCTAATGTTCTACTATTTCATGTTTCCTGGTTTCCTATTGCCTTTTTATTGATCATTAGGACTTCTTGGGAGGGAAATAAGAGTCTGCTCCCAGTACAACTCGTCATCTCAGAAATCCTTCACAAGTTCACTCTAAGGTGCCGTACTGCATGGCCGTGGGTTTGGAGTAATATGGTTTTTAATAAAAAATTAGATAGCTTCTTTTTCTCTTTATGAATGGTCCTTATTTTGTTGTGTATCTGTGAGTTTTAATTTTCCAAGGTGGATTTTCTTCAAATCCCCTTTTAAAATTTAAAACGGTTGAATATATCAGTCTTTTCTTTTAGCATCATGCTTTTGCCCTTCCTTTTATTTATGGTATATACTCATCTGTGAAACCTGTTTCTGCCAAGAAAGCCACAAAACTTTTTTTACACATTTGGATGTAATATTCATATGTAAAATTAGCCACTGTTATTTATTTGTTTTTTATTTATTTATATGTTTCCCTGCCCAGTTTTATACTTAAAGTAAAACTAGCCTTGTTATGTGAGTCAGATCTCTATCCAACCTTATCTCATTTCTGTAACCAGTGATGTAAGATTCATATAATAGGGAAAGATTTGATAAAAGCCTCATTCAAAAGTTCAATAGAAGTGGGCTACCTGACTACCTAGTACTTTTATTTTACATTTTATGAAAATTATTAACTGTATTTTAAAGATGAAAGAATTTTTAAAATGAACATCTTTGTGCCTATCACCTAGATATTACCATTAAAATTTTTCTTGACTTGACTTATGAGATATGTTCCCATCATTCTATTCACCTAGTTTTGGGAGCATAACTAAATGAGATTTTAATTGTTGATTCAGTTTCTTCAATGTTTGAAATAAAATTTTTTATGCAATTATGAATGATTTTCATCTTACTATTGCAAGTTATCAGAATACCATTGTTACCATGATTCTAGTTATTTGAACTCTCTACTGTATTTGTAGCACTTTCTTATTGTCTTCATTTTTCAAAAGTAAGTTGATCTATGTCACAGATCAAATCTCTGCAAACTCTAACAAGTCAATTTTGTGTGTGTTCTACTACTGTGCAATAAAATTAGTAGTTAATACAGGAAAATGAGAGCTCAAAACATCCTTCCATATGCAAACATTTTAAATGTTTTTCTTCTTTTTAACACTGTGAATTGTTATGTTGTTGTGCATGACACCTATGTCATAGATGAGTATGTTACTCATCATGGATATAGACTACATGTATTGCTACCAGTTTTTTGTGGGTCTTACTTAGTATTCATTCTCATACAGAAACAGTGTCTACTTGTTTGGATCCTATTTTTCCATCCTTTTTAGAACTTCTATAGTTGTTTTTTTTTCTATTTTTTTCTAGTAGGTTTCATGCAGGATTCACATCACTAACCTTGTTTATCAGCAAATCAAGTCCTTTTCAGCCAAACTACTCTTGCTGTAGGATCACATACCATGTTCAGTTCATCTTTTATGCTTGACGCTTGCAACATCCTTCACCTGTTTGCACGTGTCTAAAATCTGGCATCCCATCTCCTCTGGCTTGAGAATGGCATGTGCTACTGATTTTTCCTTTCAAAGACTGTTGTTCCGATTCTGGCCACTTGTTCCTTTTCTGTAGAAACCCTGTAAAAGACTTGCTTGAAGGGCATTTACTGGACCAAAAGGACCTTTACACATTGCCCTTACTGGGCAGGACATCTCAGAGGATTGCTTTCTTCATAAGAGTAGGTGCCCCCACCCCACACAACACTCACCTCCAGTTGTTTTTTCCTGATGCCCCAATCAAAAACCTGGAAAATCCTGTACTTAGGTTTTCTTTGGTTGGTTTATCACAAGACACTTACTAGATTCACAGTTGCATTTGAATCTAAATTTAATAAAAATAATAGTTAACCTTTATTGAGTGCTCTTGTGTTGTATGCATCATGGCCCTAAGCAATGCACATGTTTTGCCTCATGCATGCTTGATATAATCATTTTAATTCAAGCAGTTCACAAAACTCAGTCCTAACCTTTTTCCTAGCGTGAAAGTTTTATCTCATCAATTTGTCAATGGTGGGGAAAAAACTTCAATGATTTTATTCAGATTCAGCGTTGGTCTGGTTAGTTCTAACCACATTTTCAGCAGTTTTTCCTCGTGCCCTCATGGTGAAGATTAAGTCAAGGTTCTCATAGAGTATTAGATTAGCATAATTTCCGCTATTATTTGCATAAACTATGGAAAAATATGCAAAGTCGGCCAAATGTAATTTAGTGTCTAGCCTTTCATATCTTTTAAACTCTTGCCATTGGCTGTGGATTATTAATGATCCTCTCAATTGTGGGTTCTTTTATTGTTTTTCTTCTCCACTCATTTTGATATTTACTGAAGCACTTTTCACTGAATTCCCTGGCTTTATTTAATGGTCTTCATTAATGTTCAGATCAATGAGGGAGAAGTGCATCCACAGTGTCAGACACTCAGCCAGTGTCCTCCTCATCTGGTTTTACTGGAAATGGTGACCCACAACGTCAGCAGTTTGAAACCACCAGTCACTCTTCTGGAAAAAGATGAGGTTTCCTATGCCTGTAAATAGTTAGCATCTCAGAAACCCACAGGGACAATTCTACTCCCTGTAAGGTTATGGAAAGTCAGAATTGGCTCTATTAACCAATTCTTCTAGACATTGGTAAGTGCAAATTTCCTCTTTTAACCTGAGGGTGGTTGGGTTACAAAGATAAGAGATAAAAAGCTTTACTCTTTGACTTTTCAGACTTGCCTCTAGTTCTCTCCTTTCTGAGTAAAACTTTTGTCTTTTAAGTCACTACAGAGAAAAGGGTTTGTCATCTGCTAGCCTCTGCCCTACTCGACAGTTCCTAAAAAATGTAGTGAAAAGGACAGAGGCATCTCGCTAAGTGTAGGGACAGGGGCAAACCACACAAGCAAACAGGAGAAACCAACAGCCAGGCTGTCTATGTATCTTCACACCTCTATTTCCAGGAGTTCTTGACTTCTGCTGCACATTCTCTCATCTTCAATAAATAGCTTACTAGAGAGTTCTTCGCATGTCTCCATCTCCTCCTCCCTTGAATATATATCAGAATTTCCCAACAGATGCTCCATTGGGGTCTTGGGTCAGATGATTCTTGGTTGTGAGAAGCCTGGAGGAGAGCTCCCCACTCACTGTAGAGTGTTGAGGAGTGTTCCTCTTCTCTACTTTCTAGGTGCCTGCAGCACCTGCCCAGTGTGGCAACTTAATTTTCCACAAGTGTTGTCAAATGTCCCCTGGGAGCAAAGTCATTACTATTTGACAATCTCTACTATAGATCATCTGTCATAGCAAGCCCATAGAGCAGAACAGAACTCACCCTTTGGGTTTCTAAGACTGTAAATCTGTAGGAGATAGAGAGCCCCCTCTTTCTCAGTGGAGCTGTGGAGCCACTGGTACCAGGGGTAGTGCTGACTCTCAGCTATCAAGCCAATACCCCACCCTCATCGCTCTACCTTGGAATTGACTTGATGGCAGCTAGCTTGAGTTTGAAGATAGATGGCAATATTAATACAATTTACAGAAGATAAATAACTCCAGAAAATGAAGGTGACTATTATAACAAATCTTACTTCGAAAAGTTAATTTATAAGCAAGTAAGTTATGTTTTACATGGATTGACTAGACAAGCAGATGCTAAGGAATTCAGGATATGGAGGTAATGATAATATGACTGAGACGGTTATGTAACAGTCATCGGGGTACAACAGCTAGTTTGCTGGGCATTCTGTTTTATAGCACAAAGATGGACTCCTTAGATGCAGCAGCTTTAAAACAGGTACTCCACTTTAGGAGCTGTACGGAGAGCAGGGGATGTAAAATTGAAAGGCATAAAAGTTTGGACCTTCCAATCAAATGATTTCACATCATATTTCTGAAGAGATCATCTTAATACACTTAGGATAAGGACTGTGTCAAGTGTAGTGTCAGACATTGAATAAAAGTCCAATTCTACATTTTGTCATGCTGTTAGCTTTTGCCAGCATGCTGTTCCCTTTATTGGGAGGCAATAAAAAGAAAAGCAGTGTCCAGCTGGACCTGCTCTTTTACCCTTTCTCTCTGCTACCCATTATTCTTGGAGGTCATCACCATCTCGTTAGAGGGAGCTGTGCACACCGCCGATTCATGATACTCTACCTTGATTGCCTAGGAACATACTCACGTGCACAATAAATATTATTTTATGTTTTCCCACTTTTCACAAAGATTAGCATTCTTGTCTACATACATTTTTTGAACTCTATATTTTTGAGGTATGTAATAGTGATAATATATATGTTTCATTTATTTTTAATAATGTAGAAAATAACAATGAATTCTGAAATGAAAAGGTTCACCAGTGATTCCTTGGTGCAACTCTTTGAGAGGTTGTACCGAGGAGATACCAGTGCGATACGCATGTCTTCACCTTTAGTACATGATTGCCTCCTGGTCTTCACTAGTGGTTATACTAATTCCCATTCTCACTAAACATGTTGACAATTTTCAGTTACCCTCACTTGTGCCACAGTATTTTTCAATATGATGATTTTTCAATAGTTTTTCTTGGTTTCAAGTTGCATGTTTCTGGTTATTAATAAGAATTGACATTTTCCCCAAATTCTATAAAGTTCCTGATATCTTTTATTCTTATTTCCATTGTGCTTTTTGACCTCTACTTGCTGATTTATAATATTGGTTTAGATTATCTTGTTTGAAATCATTTGTCAATGATCTGACAATGATCTGTCATGTATCTTCTACTGAATGATTACCTTTCCCCCTGTTCATTGTTTCCTATCTAATAAAACTGCTCCTTCCAAAATAAGCTTAAATTTGCATTAGTTTTAAATCTTCATACATTGTCATCAAAATAGCCTAATTTTGCTTGTATGGTTCATGTTATTTGAGGCTTGTTTAAGAACAGCTTATCACTCTTCAATATTATAATGTTGTTCCTTGTAATTTTGGTTGAACATGGTTGTCTTCATTTTACATTGATACCTGTACACACTTATGCACTAATACCTTTGAATTCAATTGCACTTAAAATATTAAATTTTAAATGTCATGGAAATTAGGTTATGGTTTACGCAGCAGCTATTGATGATCGGAATCAATTTTTTTTCTTTTTGGTATAAATATACTATCACCCCAGGAATAACAATCAAATGGTCTAACTTTTACCCATTGATTTGTAAAATTAATTTCCTCATATGACAGATTCCCTCATGAGGACAAATTCTATGTCTACACTGTATCTTCTTTCCTGGATCTCACATTTTATATTTATCTTTCAACTTCAGATTTTGAAACTACCTTAAAGAAAATTGTAAAGATAATAAAAAGATTCCCCATCCATATTCACTTTTACCAATGAATACTATCTTAAAATTTTAAGATACATTTGATAAAAATGGTTGTATCTTGTAGCTAGTTCCCTTAACATGCAAGCATATAGATATACATTTTTGCATGTGGGAGTGTTGTAATCACAATTTAGTTAACTATTTTCTTACTTGATGCTCTTTATCTGTGATTCTTTTTTTTGTCTGTGAGTCTTAAAGTACATTAGAATATTACTTTATTAATCTTGGTCCAGTGCTCTAGAAATAAGTGAAAACATGATTACCCTTGTTTGGTGAATTCTGAGATACAGAAAGATTGAGTGTTAAAAAAATTGAAGAATTTATAACTTCTTCCTTTCTTCTATTTGTAAAAGTGGGATAATTGTTATCAAGTAATAATGCACTTCACTCTTAGTGACATGCCACTGAATTCTAGGGACTCAATTCTTAGCAGAGAAATAATTCTAGTTTTGATATTTTGTATATATTTAATAATTTTATCTACATAGGTAGAAGTATTTTAATACTTGAAACAAAATCTAAGGAAATATTTTAGCAAAAACAAGAATGGGTTAGAACTCACTAAAACCAAAATTTGTGAAGGAATTTACTAAACAGAATGAAAAATGTCAATGTGTTTGGGAGTTCTTTGTGAGTCTAAATCTTAGAAATAGACTGTTCTGCAGTAATCATATGATAGTTATTACTAAACCATTGATTTTTAGAATACCAGATGAATATTTCATGTGGAAGGCATTCGCCAAGCAGGCCAATTGGTTTTCCTTCCTTTAATAATTCCTGAAGTTATAATTGACCAGGTATAAAGCACTTTCTTTATTCTGTATCAATAAAGTAGGGAAAGATGGCTTGATAAATCTATAATCCTCCACTGTCAAGTTGATTCTGACTCTTACCTTGAGCTAAGTGAAATTCGACTTGTTATAGAAGAGCCAATTTTACTTAGTTTGTTTTGCTTTACAATATGGAGACCACAACTGCTTATGAACAGCAGGTCTTACCCTTTACCCAGAGGCTGAGTAACAACAAATGTATAGCCGACTTTGTAGCCTTCAGTAACTCAGAGTCTTCCCATCTTCAGAATCCTGAAGTGTTCTTCGGGCAGAGAAGCAGAGGGTGGGGCACGTAAATTCACAGGTTTAAACACCAGAAAACTGCAGAAATTGAGTTCGACAATTTTTTTACAGAACAAAGACCCTGGTCTAAGTGAAGGATTCTATTCTCTTAACCCTGGCCTTGTATAATTGCATTTAGTTTTATTCTGGTGTTTGGTTCACATTCTGATTTCATCCTTTCGAATCTCTGCTATGGTGATCCCAAGAAGACACAAATGATTTATCTTTAGCTATTACCCAGAAGATGGGTGGTTTGAATTCTCCAAGAGGCATTGCAGAAGAAAGGTCTGGTATTCTGCTTCCCTAAAAATCACAGTTTAAAAGAACCCCAAGGAGTTCAGCTACACTCTGTAAAACACAGGTCATCAAGAGCCGGAACCTATTCAAGTTGAACAGTGGGCTTACTCTGAGATAAAGTCCCTGAGTGGCACAAATAAGTAACCCTTAGCTGCTAACAAGGATTTGGCAGTTTGAGCTCACCAAAATATTTCTTTAAACAAAGGCCTGATTATCTGGTTCTGAAGGGGAAAAAAATCAGTCCTTGAAATCCCTCAGGAAGACAGTTTTTTTTCTGATGCACTTGAGTCAAAGTAAATTCAAGGGCAACCGATTTTGTCTTAGTTTCACTCTCAGATACCATTTATGCCCCAGAGTACTACTAAATACTCCATAAATACTCCATAACCTATTTCCTGATCAGAATCTAGAAAGCCAAACTTCCCAATGTTCTGGAAACCAAAGTTCGCAGAAATAACACATTCCCCCCTAACTGAGGACAGCAAACCCCCTACCAGTCTGCAGTCTCTACCTCCCCCTATGGTATAAAATCCTGAAACCCCTATAGGGTGGTGGTTCATCAGCTTAGATCCCTGAGTGACTCTGCAGAGCAGAGGCCCTGTGAACCACAAAATATTATACATGAAACCACTGAATTTCCTGGTCGAATTGTTTCCACACCACACCATATCTTAGTTCATCTTGACTCCTCTCTAGGTTGATGCTTTTTCTCCACCCCCTCCATAAACACTAGAAGAACAGTCGATTTGTGCCATGCTTATGAAACATGACCATCATGTTTAAAAGAATAGCAATCAGTTGAATCCAGAATTAATATTGTGAAGTTTTCATATTAACAAGACAACTGATGTTCTGTGATGATTTACACTGACTTCAAGTGTATATAAATCACATTAAGAGTATGGATATAACTCTACATTCCACACTTTTTTGGACATTAGTCAACTTATTTCTATTTCCTGCCATTTTCTGGTGACAATGGAATTTAAAAAAATAGGTGACTAGCTGCAAAACACTGTGACCTCTCAGAGAAAGGCAGTTAAAATGTAACAGCACCTGTTTTAGGGGTACCTGAGCTTCCACAGCCACTGTTTACATCCTTCATACTTATACAGCCATCATAGGTGATACAAATTGCTATTATATACCTGCCCTGTATCAGTCCAGGTAGACTAGAGAAAGAAAATTCATCGACATGAATATGCATATAAGGGAGAGGTAGGTTTGTATATAAGAGCAATCGAACACTGAGCAAATGTTCCACTTCAGTTCAATGTCATAAGTCTGATATGCGCCTATATGTCTGATACCAATCCATAAGTCCTCTTCAGACTCACGAAGCACAAGCAATGAGATCAAGACAATCACAGGCCAGTAGTTGCAGAGTCTTGTGTATCCAGTGGTGGTAGAAGCATCTCAGCATGAGCAGGGCACTCTCTGTGGCTTCTCAAGCATCCCAGCACTGGCAGGAGTCTCTACATGGCTTTTCTGGCTTCAGAGATTTGGTTCCATCAAGGTAAGCCCATGTGGCTTTTCCTCTTGGATGTCTCACACGGAGTCAGCCTTGTGTCTTGTCAGTAGAGAGTCTACAAGGGACTGAATAGTGAGTCTCTCACCCCCAAGGGAGAAATACAGTCACATTTCCCAGAATTCTCAGGAGAAAGCCATGCCACACAGAGGTATCATTGGCTATCTCCAGAATGAGAGGCTAGACTCCACCCCTACACTGCCAATCCACAAATTGACACCAAATTAGTGACTGCCACAATCCTCTTCTTCTAAAAGTGATGAAATCAGTGATATTCAAGTATTTTCCTAGTTCCTGAGATCACCTCTCCACTCAGAAAGGAGGAAAATTAAATTCCCATTAAAATCAACATAAAGCAACTTAAAGCTTCAAATTCATCTCATAATAAAAGTCTTTGAGTCTTAGACATTTATACATTTATATTACTAGAGTATCCCCTCCTTCAAGATCCAACAATATTCATGCGATTACCCTGAAGGCATTTCTAATCATTTCACCTCTGTTACCTTCAGTCTCTCCAACCCAGTCACTTTATAAATATATACTTCTTGTGGAGGGTTGTTTCTGACATGAAATCACTACTCAAAAACTATTTGGTGGTTGCGAAAATACAAGTATGGATGAAGAATAGCTATTAAGGTAGACTGAATAATGCTTGTGAAGGTTTTCTAAATGAATAAATGTTTGTAGAATCTGGTCATAAACAGTGCTTTTAAAACAGCCCAATTTTACTGTCTTGCTGTTTTTGTTTGTTTTATTAGAAGAGCCTAAAACAGACATATCAACAGACAATACAGAAAAACTCTTATGGATTCAAGATCATTTAGTGGACCAATCATAAACTAGGACATTCTTTCCATGACAACATGAGCAAAAGGGAACTCTATCTCTTCTGGAACTCTATGTGTTTACCCACCTTGATACATACACCTTGATGCATCTGCAGACACATCCATGATCCTTTGGTGGGATCAGCTTTTTCACAATATGCCCAAACTTACCCATGAGATGAACAAAACCTACCATTTTAAAATGCTGAAGTAATAGTAGTTTTGCAGAAACTAGAGGAAAGCTGTCTTTACACTTCTGGATTCTATATTCACTTCTATCAGAGAGAAGCAACCACCAAGAATCCACCTACTCTCTGACTCCAGGGGACGAGTTTCCTCCAAGAAAATCAATATCTGTGAATGACAAAGGCTTCAGGAATTAAGTTTCATATGCAATAAAGTTTAGGACCCCCCAAAGGCAAAGCAGCTGTTCCAAACCTGACGTGCAAAGAAAGCTAGGTACTAAGCTCAAGGTAAAATCCTTAAACATATTTACAGCCCAAGTCTGAAAACATCGGCTTGCACCTGGTTCTGCTTTGCCATTGATTTAGGAGAAAAGAAGTTTTTTTCCTTAGACTTCAAAGTGAGTTTTTGTTATAAACATGCATCTTTTATCTCCCACATTCTGACTCAAGCCTCATATTCTTCCTTCTTTTATTTTCCAGAATTCTGAAAATATTTCATCACCACGAAAGAATGACTTTGACTTAAATATTTTTCTGAGAACCTTAGAGATGTTAGCCAATTTATTTGTTGCTATATACAATTGGTCTTTGTTGGTAGTTACAATGATTATTCGGTAAAGAAGGCTGTTATGTCAGTCTCTTATTATTTCCACTGGAATAAACCAAACCAGACCTACTGCCATGAGTGTATTTTGACCCAGAGTGACCAAATCGAAGTATAGACATTCACAGCTGTCTCTCACGGAGCACCGGGTGCCTTCGGCTGTCGACAGAGTGGTCATCAGCCCGGTGGCTAGCCTGGAACACCACCAGGCTTTCTTGCCCTTCACTTGCTAAAAAATAAAAATAGAAAAAGCACACTCATTGTCATGAGTCAATTCTGACTTGCATCAACCCCATAGGACACGTTAGAATTTCCCTGTGGGTTTGCAAGATGATAACTCTCTAAGGAAGTATAAAGCCACCTCTCTTTTTCAGTGGAACAGGTGGTGGTTTCAAACTGCTGACCCTGAGGTTAGGAGCCCACTGTGTCATCACGATGCCACCCGGACTCCTCCTTCATTAGAGTAAGACAACCTAACGAGGTAATACCTGGCGGGAGCATAAGGCCCAATCAAGAAGAATCACTCAGTAGACAAGAATCATGGGGAGACACTATAACTACACGATGATAAAAAGCAAATAAAATAAAAACAAGTAGCTTATTGAACGATGAAATGTTTTATAAAATGTAAAGATGCACAGCAGACAAGATGTTGCCAAAATGTGTTCCAATGGCAGAGAGAGAAAGAGAGAGAGAGAGAGCAGTTTTTTTCAAGAGAAGCAGCCAAATGCAGACACTAAGATGAGATGGGAACAGGGAAGGAGGTAACTAAGAAGAAAAGCTACAGGGACTTGTTTAGAATCTTAAACACGACAACAGTAAATTTACTTGCTCCATTCTGAGATTTTCTTAACAGGTATTCTGTCAGAAATAAGTTGATTCACGGCTATATTTAAGCCTCACTTATTTTAAGGTAGCAGGATTATGCCTATCAAGTTAGCAGTTTCCCAGACATGTGATGAAAGATACTAGTGGGCGCAGTTAGAGAGAGTGGGGTTAGGGCCCGAAATGTCATTGAAATCATGCTGACTCATGACGTCCCCATGTGGACTCGCCCAAGCCAGAAATCCTGTTTCTTGCTTTCTTTGTGTTACAAGTAGTAAAAGTTTGACAAAGGGGATGAATTACCTCTTTAGAACAACAGAAGTAAAAATTTCCATATCATTCAGACTAGAATTTTAATTTGGGCCTGAGTCACTCCCTTGAAGCCCTGCCAGGTTTAGAGTTTAAAATCTACATTCACAAAGGTAAGCTGTGCTTACCTGTGCATACTAACTAGTACACACTGAACAATTCCACAAGGGGTTCACTGCATTGATGGGCTACAGACATACTAAAAACTGCTCAGAATCATTAACCATTAAGTACTAAGCAACACAACAATGAGATATCATTACACCTCAGCATTAATAGCAAAGTGAAACAGCAACAACACACAAAAAAATCAGAAAGTAACAAATGTTGGTGAAGGTGTGGAGAGATTGGTACTCTCATCTTTTTTTTGTGTGGGGGTTTAAAATGTCTAACCACTATGGAAACTGATCTGACACTACCATAAAATTTGAAAATAGAAACATGTATGGCCCATCATCCTTCTCCTTGTTATATATCTTGTGAGGAGATTATCTTTTCTTTTTTTTTTAGGCATCACTGCCCTCTGGTGGTGGGAGTAGGAAGCTCAGCCTTTGCTCCTGTGAGCTGGAATTGAACCTCCATCCCAGTGGGCCGCAGTCCCGCGCACAACCACTACGCCACCGGGGCTCAGCCCCTGTTATATATCTTAGAGGAATAAGAGCGGTAACATGAAAAGACATATGCACACTCCTGTTCATCACAACACAATCTACAATAGCAAAAAGATGGGAACAACTTAAATACCTAGCATGGAAGAATGGATAAAAATACCATGATACATATAATGGAATACTATGCAAGATCGAAGAACAGATGTGATTCTGTGAAACACCTGACATGAATGAAACTGATGGACATAATGTTGCTATTTCTAGGTACCACCAAGTTGTTTCTGACTCTGAGTGACTTTATGCACAACAATTGAAACACTGCTTAGTCCTGTCCTTACAATTGTTCCTATGGTTGAGTCCATCAATGCAGTCTCCGTGTCAACAGATCTTGTCTAAGGTCTTCTTTTCTGCTAACCCACTACTGTACCAAGCATAATGTCCTTCTCCAGAAGTTTATCTCTGAGCAGTAATTGTGAGTGCAAGCAAAATGAAATCCTTGCCATTCATCTTTTCTTTACCATGGAGGACACTGAGCTCTGTGAAGTAAGTCAATGACAAAAGGACCAATATTGTATGAGACCACTAGTGTGAAGAGTCAAGAAGTGAGCTTTCACACTAACATTTTTTTTGTGATGGTTACCAGTGTGAGTGGAAAAATGAAGGTAAATTATTATGTAACATATAGTCATGTGTTCGCTAATTTACAAAAAGTGTAAGACAGCTAACAACTATGGCAAAAGAAGATAGAGACACGGGAACACACTGGGAGCTTTGCAAGAGTTAAAGACAACAGAGGAAAATACTGTGACATTTAGCATTCTCTGCTGTGGTGCTCTATGATGGATCCATGGATAGATCGTGCAGGCTGGATAGCTGTGGGAGGCAAAGTGGTACTAAATTCCAAAATACATAAAGTTGTGACAGAGAATGTTGGTACATGTGTACAAAGAAGCTTCAAAAAGTTTGAGAGCCAAGGCCCATTGGCATACTACAGTTCACAAAGACAGTGTCCCACATCTTACTTGGCTGAATAGTTACAGGGATCTTCCAAGCTTGTGAACAGCTGAGGCGCAACTGTTGATCTTTCCCAGTTCAAAGGAAAGAGGAGTACAGAGAATAAAAAGATACATGACAATAATTAGTCTGATGAACTAATACAAATATCAGACTCCATGACCTTGAGACTAGAAGAACTTCGTGGTGCTCAGCTAGTACTATTAACTGCTCTGAAAGAAACCACCTTAGAATATCCTCTATATAGTGGGAGAGAAACGTGAGTCCTAAAAGACCAGGCTGACTGTTCTAGTAGAAACTGGTAGAACTCCCAGATGCTTCACCACTCTACAGGTCCAGAAACGAACTCGCCCTCATGGCTCAATTTTCAGCCAAAAAAAAAAAAAAATGCACAAATCTGAAAGGAGTGCTCTAGTAGGGAGGCAAACCCTCCTTAGAGTAATCAGCCACTCAGATCCGAAGCGTAAGTGCCAGGAAGGAAAGAGGAATGGAAACAGGAGAAACATAAAAGGAGTGGAATAAAAGGATTGTAGAGAACAATCAAGAATTTCTTGCAATAAACCGCAAGAAACAAAATGTGTCTGAGTTGTGGACAGGAAAACTGCTCTGCTCTCTGAGTCTACCTAAACCACAATAACAACAATTCTTTGAAACATATAGTTAACTTTTCCACAGCTCTTTCAGTAGTTTTAAAAATCATTTCAGGGGCTGAGCCCCGGTGGTGTAGTAATTGAGTGTGGTGCTGCATGCAGCCCATTGGCTTGGTGGTTCAAATCCAGCAGAAGCAAGGCTGGGTCTCCCACTCCCATGAGAGGGCAGTGATCCCCCCCTCCAAAAAAAAAAGTCATTTCATTAATCTTAGTTCCTAATAGATACACACTAAAGATTTCCAAAGGGGTTAAATCTTCTTTAAGTTCAAAGATGTCTTCCAAAAATAACACTCAAGTAAATAAGAAGCAGTTAGTTTAGGGCAGCAGTTCTCAACCTGTGGGTTGCGACCCCTTTGGGGGGACAAACAACATTTTCACAGGGGTCACACGATTCATAACAGTAGCAAAATGACAGTGATGAAGTAGCAATGAAAATTTTATGGTAGGGGGGGTCACCACCACATGAGAAACTGAATTAAAGGGTCATGACATTAGGAAGGGTGAGAACCACTGGGTTAGGGATATAAAGGTCCCTCTTATTTGTCACCTTGCTAGAGTCCCCAAACTATGCTTTCAAGTGAGTCTTGCCTGATTTCTCCCAAAGGTGCAGACATGAGTACCAACCTGTTGTTATTGGTACCATTGTGTTGTTGCAAACACAAAGCAACAGTTTACCCAACAGAACAAAACACTGCCTGGTCCTGTGCTGTCCTCACAATCGTCTCTCTTTGAAGCCGTCCCTCTGAGCCCAGGCAGTGTGTCCATCCAGCCATCTTGCTGAGTGTCTTCCTCTTTTGCACTGCTCTGCCACTTCACCAAGCCTGGGGTCCTTCCCAGGAACGGGTTTCTTCTGACAGCATGCCGGAATTCCATGAGACAAAGTCTATCCATCCTTGGTTCTAAGGAGCATTCTGGCCATCTTTATTCCAAGGCAGATTTGTTTATTTTCTTGGCAGTCTGCAGTATTTTGAATAGTGCATTAGCACCAACATTCAAATGCCATTATAACGCCCTCAGATTCTTCCATCTTCTCCATGCACTCTCTCACAGATTAAAAAAAAAACACACAAAAAACAAAAAGTCCTACCAATCAGGGATATGAAGGACACGAAGACTCTTTTCCCATCCCTGCCTCTATGTTCCTGAGAAAAAAGTAAACAAAATGTATTTTGACATCAGAAATGGTTAAAACTCGTTATTGAAGAATAGCTGCACAGGTGATGAGTTAAAATTCATGGTTTTCTTCATTTCAGTGTTGTTTTATTACAATCAGTAACGAAACAGAAACTTCCCACTACCGCCAAATAAAATTCCCCTTCCCCACAGTCACCCTGGTCCCGCCATGAGAAAGCCTTTTGTCCCACTTGTCCCGAGCAGCCCTTCAGCTGTAGAGCTCTCATGTCCATTGCCAAGATCCACACAGGGTGCCTCCTAGTTACCACTGACCAACCCCAGAATGACTTGCCTGTTTTCAAAGCAAAACTCAGTGGGAAATGGATTACTTTTAACTCCATGTAAGACATTTTTTCATGACCTCACAGGGCATACATTTCTATTCCTGGTCAGAATGCTGCTCAGTTGTGATTTGAGGATTACATCTCAATGTGATTTCTCAGACCCTTACTTGCTTTAGTGATAAACCCCAGGTCTCATTTTACAAAAGTACTATGTGGTTCAGGTAACTAAAGAGAAAATCGTCCTTTTCTGGCACACATTTTTTGCTGGGGCCCAGAAGAACAATCCTGAGAAACCTTTCTTATTTTGAATAAAATACCATGATGGAATTGCTAGATCCCTAACTCCATATCACAGAATCAAACGTCTTAGACTGGTTTCATTTCAAATGTAGACCCTATTCCAACCCTCCCACACTGGTACTTTTTTTTTTTTTGAAGTGGAGAAGATTATTAACATCTTGCTTTGAAAACATAATATGAGTTATGTTCTCTTTGGCACCCTGAAGGCAGAAGGCATCACATAAATAAAGCTAAGTGCATTTTTGAACCAGGCTCTATGCTAGTTAATGGCCACAGGGATGAATTGTTTGAGAATGGGAATCAGCTCTCATCCCTGCCGTCACAACACCTGTCCTAACAAATTGGAGGACCATTGCTTACAGAACAATTGCCGGCAAATAAATCTCTCTGTGCATTTCTAATCACACTTACTGTCCTACAAGTGAGGTATAGATGAGAGCTCTCTTCACAGGAGCAGGGATTTCATTTTCCTAACACCCATCCATCAGGCCTCAGCTGGGATTAATCAACCAGACCTTTACAATTTGCTACCATTGCTTGTTTGCTTCTTCCTACAGTCAATAAAATTTACTGAGCCTCCTGGATAGAATATTGCCCTAATTGCAACTTTGCCAGAAACAAAACTGCCTTGGTTGTTTTCTTCTAGGGCCTGTTTATTGTTTTATACTGTTTTAATATTTGGGGTTTTTTTCATGAGGGCAGACGAACAAAAATTATGTATGTTCACTCACTGGAGTTACTTGGACAAAGTTTGCAACATTTTGGAAGACATTTTTTCACATTAATTATTTTTGAACAATTTTATTGGCATATAATTCACAAACTGTACAATTCAATCATTCCATAATATTAAAAAGAACTGTACACTCATCATCACAATCAGTTTTAAAATATTTTCTTTTTTTCTCATACTCTTCATTATTAACTCTCCATTTCCCTGCAACCTTCCCTGCCAAACCTCCAAGAAACCATGGATCCCTATGAATTTACCTATCCTGGATTTCACACTCACACTCACACACAGACACACAAAGCATTCTAAAGAACTAACCAACTATGGTAGTTACATACTGACATGTCAACTTGAAGACGTAAAAGTGTAAGGAGTCTACCCGTCAATCAGGTCACAGCCTAGTGGGCGTGACCTTCTCATAAGCAGGATCTTGGGAACCTCCCCTCTCTCACTGTCTTCTCTTTCCTGTTGAAGAGCCAAGATGAGACCTGCCAGAGCCCTGGGATGCTTCCACCATCTTTGGATCCACCAGATACTGTACCTACCAGCATGTGATCTTTCTGCATTCTGAATCACTGTACGCAGTTGCATGAGTGTGAAGAGGGCTTTAAGGACTAGTATACTAGTATCTGACTTTTGACCCTATATCTGACTTATGGACTTGATGTAGCCTGGGCCGGGATTTTTTCCTGATAGACAATTACTTCTTGATACAAAGCACTCTTTCTTGTGCACATACACGAGTATCACTGGATTTGTTTCTCTACTCAACCCAGCCCAACAGGTTAGCAACAATAAAGTAAAACAGAGGGAAAACTTAATTGAAAAGAAATCAGAAAGTATTCAAAGCTAGAAAAAAAATTAAAATGGGTCCAGAGGGAGAACAAATGGTAAGGTGTTAAATTTTAATCTTATTATATCTACAACAATCTACTTTCCAATGAATTAATTCTGGATGATAGAAAAGCTGTTTACACCCCTAGTCTGTGATCTGAGGAGATTCACCAGGGACTTAATCCACATGTATTTCCATTTCATTTTTCAACTGAAACGACTTTTCCATGGGTCAAGAGGGAGATCAAATTATAAGATACCACATTTAACCTAACTACATCTAGCACAAACGACCCTCTAATGCTGTCCATTAACAAGGTACACACCAAAGTGATGACAGTAGCAGGTAGATCTGGGATTGTAAGTATGGGCACCGGCCACTTGAACCTCAGCTATCAAGTACAATTGTATCTTTTACAAATAGATTTGTTTTGAATATTACTTAGTAAATTGAAATCATGTTTATATGTGAATGATTGTTATCTTTCTTTGTTTTTTTCTTGATCTAACTGTAAAATATTATATTTGTTACAGCCTGCAATATAAAATGAGGAAGGCCAAATGCTTGTGTTTTAGGGTGGGTTGACTAGAGAGACAAATCCAGTGACATTCATATATGTGTTAAAAAGAGACACCTAGAAATAGGGCGATTTCAAGAAAACATTCCAATCAAGTCAAGCTTAAGTCTATAAGTTCCTAAGACCCTCTTCAGACTCACAGCCACATGCCATGAGGCAGAACTCAGGAAGATCACAGATCTGGGGCCAGTGGATGCGGAGTCATGTGGATCCTATGTCATTGGGAACATGGCGGGTTACTGGCTACTCACAGGGTGACCATGAGAGTCCCCAAAAGCAGGAAGATGGAGGGGTAGAGAGTGTGCAAGTGCCTCCTTAGAAGAAGGCCAGACTCCCCAGGAGACAGTATCAGGCTGTGACCTGAGTGACAGATTGGTTTCTCCCCCTACATTTTCATACACCTTCAAGTTGACAAAAAGTATCTAACTGCCCCTTTACCTTCTTTCATCTCACCTCTTAGCTGTTTTTTTTAACACTGTTGTACTGATTTATTAACAGTAAAACATTTGTTAATCTACCTATTTTAAACACAAGTCAATGATTTCAGTCTATTTACACAACTTATTTCATTTATTTACACAATCAATTTAGTCTATTTGCACAAATATCGACACATCCCAGTTTTTGAGAATTTTCATCCATCCCAAAATGTGACTTTTCTCAACTGTAATCAGTCCCTAATCACACCGTCCATTCCAGGCAACCGCTAAGCTCTTTTTATCTCTTTATATTAATCTTTCCTACACATCTCATAAAAGTGGAATCAAGTAATATAACATGATTTGCATCTGGTTTCTTTAATATAGCATATCAGTTTTTAATTTCAGCCATGGTTGGAACATGTATTGGCAGTTATTACTTATAATTACTCAGATGTACTTTATTAAATGTACATTGTACTTTATTATTGTATCAGATGATGGGCATTTGAATATTTTTACCTTTCATCTACTATAAATAATGCCACTGTGAATATTCCTAAAAGTTTTATGTTTTTATTATTCTTTGGACGATGTGTTGAATAGACTTGTTAAATATTTTAATAAATGTATGTTTAACTTTTTAGGAATTGGTTTTCCGCTTTACAACATTCCATCTTATCATTATAAATTGCCACAAGTAATGGCCGAGGACTCTAGTTTCTCCACATTCTTGTCAACCGTTATGATAGCCTGTGTATGTTGTGATTGTCATAGGATGGAGTCAATGAATTCCTATTTACTGCTCACTTATTAATGAAGCACACTACCCAGTCCTGTGCCATTCTCACAATTGCTGCTCTGTCTGAGGCCATTGCTGCAGCCACTGGGTCAATCTATCTCCTTGACAACCTTCTCTTTTTCACCTCCCCTCCCCTTACTAAACAAGAAGTCTTTTCCAGGAACTGGCCCCATCTGATAGCATGTCCAAGGGAGGGGACAGAATCTCGTCATCCTCCCTTTTTTTTGGGGGGGGGGGCGCATCACTGTCCTCAGGTGGTGGGAGTAGGAGGCCCAGCCTTTGCTCCGTGGAGCTGGAATTGAACCTCCATCCCAGTGGGCCGCAGTCACGCGCACAACCACAACGCCACCGGGGCTCAGCCCCATCCTCACTTTTAAAGAGCATTCTGGATATACTTCTTCCAAGACAATTGTTTATTCTTTGCTACATTCAATATTCTTTGCCAACACCATAATTTAAATGTACCAATTCTTCTCTGATAACTTTTATACATTATTCAATTTCACTTACATATGAGTTGATTGAAAAGACCAGGGCTTGGATCAGCTGCACTTTGGTCCTCAAAGTAATGCCTGTGCTCTTTAATACTTCACCTAGTTCTGGTACAGCACACTTGTCCAATGCAAATCATTTCTTTTCTTCTCTGCTGTTATACAAGCACTACTTATGGATCCAAACAAGAAGAAATCTTTGACAACTTCAACACTTTTTCCATTTTTCTTGATGTTACCTATTGATCCAGTAGGTATGATTTTGGTTTTCTATACATTGAGTTATAATCCATGGTATAGCTTCCTGGGTAGGCTGCAATTCTTGATATTCATTAGCCAGTGTTTTCACTCACTTTCAGCAAGTAAGGTGTGTCACCTGCACATCACAGGTTGTCCATCCCAATGCAAAATTCTTCTTCATAGGGTCCAGTTACTTGGGTTTTTTGCTGAGCATAGAAACGGAATAAGTATGCATTTGACAAGGTAACTCATTATGGTTTTAATTTGTAGTTTTCTCATTATTGATGGCTTCCTGCCTCTCTTTTTATTAATGAATGGTAAGAGGTATTTACATTTGGGCCTTCTCCCAATCTGTCACATGAATTTTTCATTTTCTTATTGTTATCTTTTGAAGCACCAAAGTTTCTCATTGTTATAGAACACAATTTAATCAATTTTCTCATTTATGTTTAGCAGCAAATCTAAAAGTACTCTATCTAATTGTATCACACAATGCTTTCAACCTCAAATACTTTCATCTCTTACATTTTAGTTTATTAGTCAATTTAGAGTTATTTTTATATGGAGCGTGATGTAAGGTTCAAGTTAACATTTTTGAATTTCCCATTGACCTTATTTGGTGCTATCACATTTTAATTATGGATTTATTTTTAGACTCAGCTTTATTCACTGATATTCATATATATCTATATGCTAATCTTATGCTGTCTTGGTAACTGTCTCTTTTTTTTGGTAACTGTCTCTTTATACTATAGAGCTTCATAATTTTTATCAGTAATATTTTCTAGTTTTCAAAGTTATAGACCAAAATGTTTCAGCTAGAAGTACTCATGTTAAACTAAAAGAAATGTGGGGACCTAGGAAATAAAACATCAGGATATAAACCATCAAGGAAGAGTATGTTAAAGATGTAAACATTTGGGGCCTACAGGATGTAAATTATTTATAGAAAATGTATAAACAATTGTTCTCCTAGAATTGACTATGAGTACAAACATATGTCTGTAAATCTATAATATTTAAACTATATAAATGCCCTTTGTCTACTATTTATTTCCTCTAATTCCTTTTAGTTCCCTTTTGTTCCTGCTCAGCCTTCCTTTGGGTTTCAGTAATTTTTCTTGACTATATTACCCTTGATCAATCCCTATCAGGCCTCTCACACCCTCCTTGCCACTGATTTTGGATCACTTGTTGTTCCATTGTCCCTGGATTGGTCAGCACCACTTCTTTCCTTCCGCGTCTCCCTTTCCCATGTCCCCCAGAACCATCAGTCCCATTGTTTTCTTCTCCAGACTGTTCATCCAGCCTATCTTATCTAGATAAACCTGCAGAGATGATAATAAGCACAAAAAATCAAAACATAGCAAGAAAAAGTGACAAAAGAAAACAAGGCAATGACAATAACTAAAAAAGCCAATGTCCACAAAAATATATATATATAATTAAGTAAAATAATAATAGTAATAATAATAAAGAAGAACCTGTAAATAGCTCAAGGTCTGTTTGTTGACCTCTAGGAAGTGCCACACCCTGGCCCCAAAATCTATCCTGGGCACTCCTTCGGGATCTCCATGTGATGGTAGGACAGTTGATCCACATGTATATACTTATAGGGTTAGTATTAAAGCAACAGATGGACATTGGGCTTCCACTCAAGGCACTTGAGTGCTTTGGGTATTTTCCCAAGGCAAGAACACTTTGTTCTATTAAATTGTCATTCCATGTTGCTCACCTTTCTGACACAATCACCGAAGACAAATGTGTACATAAGCAAAAGTGGAGAAGAAAGCTGATGGTGTCCAGCTATCAAAGATATACCATCTTGGGTCTTATAGACTTGAAGGTGAGCCAGTGACCATCTAGCTCAGAAGCAACAAAGTTCACTAAAAAGAAGCACACCAGCCTGTGTGACTGCCAGGGGGGCCTAAGGGATCAGTTATCAGGCATCAAAAAACAAAAAATAATATCATGGTGTGTCCACCTTCCTGATATGATTGCTGAAGACAAATGTGTGAAGAAAATGTGTGAAGTAAAAGTGGTGAAGAAAACTAATGGCACCCTGCTATCAAAAGATAGAGCATCTGAGGTCTTAAAGACCTCAAGGCAAACAAGCAGCCTTCTAGCTTGAAGCAACAGAGTCCTCATGGAAGAAGCACACCAGCCTGTGTGACCACGAGGTGTCAAAGGGATCAGGTATCAGACATCAAAGAACTAAAAATTATATCAGTGTAAATGAGGGGGGTACATACAGATTGGGGATTCAAAGTTCATCTGTAGATAAGGTGACATCCCCTTATAGTAGGGTCATGGGGAATTGATGAGCCAGTCAGGGTATAATGTAGCATTGATGAAATATACAGCTTTCTCCTAGTTCTTAAATGCTTCCTCCCCACCCCTATCCTTGTCATGATCCCAATTTTACCTAACAAATCTGGCTAGACCAGAGAATGTACACTGGTACAAATAGGAGCTGGAAACATAGGGAATATAGAACAGATGATCCTTTCAGTGGTGAGAGTGGCGATGCTAGGAAGGTGGGGTAGAAAGGGGGAAACATTATAAGGTTCTACATATAACCTCCTTCCTGGGGTATGGACAGCAAGACGGAGACATAGGACAGTGTAAGATATGACAAAATTATAATAATTTATAAATTATCAAAGGTTCATGAGGGAGGGGTAGAAGGAGGGAGGGGAAAAGTGAGGAGCTGATACCAAGGGCTTAAGTAGAAAGCAAATGTGTTGAGAATGATGAGGGCAACAAATGTACAAATGTGCTTGGCATACAATGGATGGATGTGTGGATTGCAATAAGAGTTGTATGAGTCCCCAATAAAATGATTTTTTTTATTCTATAAGCAAGTGGAATCAAACCAACTGTCATCGCATACCTAAATCTGAATTCACTTTTCCCTAGGCAAGGGGCCAACCTTTCATTTTAAAGATGCTGAACTTAATCCAATCTTATCTAAAATGAATAATTCACCCCATATCTTTCCTTTATTCTGTGTGGATTAAGATCTCTGCTTGAAAATATAGTACACTGTTATTTTTCACCTTGCACTGCCCAAATATAGCTGTTACTAAGTCTCCATAAAACCTCTTTTCTTTCACTCCTAGCAGAATACAAGATGGTTTTCACTGACATTTATCTGTCAGAAGCAGGACTTTGGAGATGGGCTTGATCTTTTGTGATTCCTCAGAGCACAGTTTCCACGGGGCCACGTTGGGCTCTCCACCTCCATGAATTCTTGAAAATCATTTGAGGTTGAATGTCAGTATATCTCCTCTCCGACTTCCACTCCATCGAAAGGAGAATGGGAGACACCTTCTGGGACTCAGACTCACTCATGAACAAGCATGTTCATCCTTGATCATGTGTGTTCTTCCCTCTTTGACATAACTTAGTCTGAGATCGTTTGGAAAATCAATAGCTACTTAGAAAGTATTTTGATCTCTGTAAAATAACTGGTTTCCATATTTAGCAGTACCCCTGGGATACTTGTCTTAATTGGCATTGGTGTGGAGGCTTCTGGCAATTTTGTGACTGACTGATTTAACATGGCTCTTCTAGCCACAGCCTTTGTTACACCCACCAAATCATCCTCAGGTTTTTAGAGGTCTGGGTAAGAAACCAGGGGAAGTTATTGATTGTATTCTAGGATTCAGGTGTGAGAGAGATTTTTCTACCAGTAATGACCACGAGTGGAGTGCATCCTCTGCACCCAAGATCTCATTACAGGGAACCTTGATCCAGGAGATAGCTTTAATACCAGACAAGTGTCAGAGGAGTAGCAGCAGTAACAAAACCAGGAGCCTGAGCCAAAAGCAAAACAAAAACAAAAACAGGAAGGTGAATTTCCCAGTCCACAGAATAAGGAAAGCTGAGTGCTGTTGTTCAAGATAGGCTGTCACTTCCATTAGGGATCTGGGTTTGCTGGAGTTGAGTGATTTGTACTTGGGGCTTACTGAAAAGGTGTGCCTCTGAGCATTTAATTCAAGGAGTGGGGTTTGGTGACCAGCAAAGCTGGAATGGAATCCTTTAGGAACAAGGCTTACTGTGGAGTGGCATGCTGTTTGGGCATTTGTTGGCCACCCTAAAAGAATTCTGTAACATGTCCTGACTCCCGGACCTTTCTCACCTGAAATATCTACTTTCACAATTAACCTCAGAATCATGATATCTGACTGGGAATTGTGTGCCCAGTGCAAAATCATCTGAAAGCAGAGTGGGATTGGAAATAGAGCAATTAAAAGAAGAGTATGCTATGGGAGACAGAGCACCTCCAAAGGACAGCAAGACAGTAAAATTGCTTCCCTACAGCAAACCGTCTCTAAATTACCTAAACAGAATAAATAGTTACAATGCTACTGCCGTATGCCTTCCTTTGCCTTCCTAATCCTCCAATAACACTTTAAGTGAATGTCCCCTTTTCCCTAAATCACCCCCCACACACACACACATACACAAACAGAATGAAAGGTCTTTTTATTTTGCACCACCAATTATGCCAACGATTCTTTCATATTACTTTGACCCTGTGGACACTTTCAGAATTACATAGAACTGAGAATGATTTTCCTACATGCCACTGGACTCCTCCACGTTTTCAGAAGAATTCAAAATCCTTGTTGCAGTCTACCAGCCTGACCTCCCTGATTCATATCAGCATGTTCGCATCATTATTATCCCAGGGGAAGCCCTATTTTAACCAACACAGGCAGAGTAGATTGACTCCTTAAGACAGTTTAACCTTAAATATTGATAAACCGATCAGTGAACTGTTGAAAGACTCATAGATTATAAGTGAAAATTTTCCAGAGATAGTCCCACAGGTGTTTACTAGGGGAAGTGGACATCAGTTCACTCTTGTAAATAAAATCAAGTTGAAAGTGTTTTCGATGATCAGATTCACCTGCTATAACACTTTGGGACTCACTTTGCCTATGCCAAGTGCTTCTGGAGCATTGATTTTTTTTTCATGTGGAGTGTTAAACCTGAGATATCAGCCTTAGTAAGGTGACTTCAGTTAGACTGGGAGTCAGCTTCTATCAATGAATTAACTAACTTAGCTTACAAACTTTCCCTGACTCTTAAACCAAAAAAGATTCTAAAACTAAAAAAAAAAAAAATCAATGGCCATCCAGGAGTCCTGATTGATCACAGATAAAAAGATTAGGTTCAACTTGAAGTCATTTGAAAGGTAAAGATCGAACACTGGTTTTGAGAAGACTGATTAACCACTTAGGCGTGAGAGATACTTGGTTATAAATTGCAGTCATCTGTTTTGGAGTGGGAATTCTTTACCATTCTTCTCAAATGATTTGTGATTGATTAGCTATGAAGACATTCCTCCCAAGATATTCCACCATTTACATTTTGACATGTTATTGTGGTTGTCGTTTGGTCCCATTGCATCGATTCAGACCCATAATGACCAGATACACAACAGAAGCACTGTACACAACAGTACACCATCCTCACAATTGTTCCTATGCTTGAAACTAATGTTGCAGTCACAGCCTCAATCCTTATTGAGTACCTTCCCCTCTTCCACTACCCCTCTAGTTTACCAAAAATATTGGTCTCTCATGATCATGTGTCCAAAGTATATAAGACTTGCTTTTAAGGGGCACTCTGGCCATGCTTCTTCCAAGATCTGTCCTTTTAGCAGTTTGTAGTGCTTTCAATATTCGTCCCCTGCATCACAATTCAAATGCATTGATTCCTCTCCGTCTTCTTTATTCAATGTCCAACTTTCACATGCATATGAGGCAAGTAAAAATTCCATGGCTAGCATCAGGCTCATCTTAGTCCTTAAAGTAACATCATTGCTTTCAATCCTCTAAAGTCGTCTTGTGCAGCAGATGAATCTGATGCAATGCATACTTTGAACTCTGGACTGCAGTTTCCATGAGCATTGATTGTGGATCCAAGAAAGATTAAACCTAGGACAACATTAGCCTTTCCTCCATTTCTCAAGAGGCTACCTATAGGTCTGGTTGTGAAGACCTTGGTCTGCTTTACCTTGAGTTATAATCCATACTGAAGGCTGCAATCCTTGGTCTTTATCAGCAGGTGCCTCAAGTCCTCTTGGCGTTCAGCCAGCAAGGTTGTGTCATCTGCATCTCTCAGGCTGTTAATGAGCATTCCTCCAACCCTGATGCCTCACTTTTCTCCGCATAGTCCAGCTTCTCTGATGATTTGCTCAGTATACTGATTGAATTAGAAAAGTGAAGGAATACAACACTTGGATAACCTTGAGAATAATGGGAGTAATATATTTGTGACAGCAACCCTAAGAAAATAAGTGTGGTAACTAAACCATATTTCTTTGGATTTGGGGGGGGTGGTGGTGGTGCTAAAGGAGATAATGCATGAGTAGATAAACCACTTAGATTCCTAGAGAAGCTCAAAATCTAAGTCCATTGAGCTACTGTTTTTAATCATAGTTCTTCCAGTGGGTGCACCTGGATAGAGTACCCTTACAGCAGCAGATTTTCTCTGTCTTTTATGAATATGCGTATTGCTGGAAATACTTCAAGCTAAGGCGTGCTGTGGAGATGGAACCAGAAAATCAGTTTGACAAAATATTCCCTGCAAAATATCCACAGAGAATCTATTTTAGTCAAAGCTTGACCTTGTCATCTTGCCAGGGACAGCGAGACCTACTGGTGGTAATTTCCTGAGTATCTCACAGTTTGGCAAGCTCGTGGCTCCAGGAAACCTTGGTCCTTCTGCAAACTCTCGGCAGGAGCCTTTTAGTCTCTGCCATTCCTAATAGATTTTAAGAGGCCCGGCTCTCTGTGCTATCTCACTTCCCATTAGTTTCGCAAGTCCGTGTCCCTTTGGCCACCCAAAGGGCAACCTGAAAACTGAATAGTTGCCCCTAAGGAGAGGGGTGTTTGAAAGGAGGTAAAGAGGAGGCTCCTGAGGGGTAAATTCCTAAAAAGCTAAAAGCTAAAATCTTCTAGATTTTAAAAGCTAAAATCTTCCAGGGAAAAGACCAAATCTGAACACAATTTAAAAGAGGTGAGGGATTGAAGTGAGGTTCTCTGCAAAACATATAATAATAATAATAACAACCCTTTCAAGGACTATTGGACCCTGAAGGGAAAGAATCACACATCTATTGTATGCGATTGTATTTCAGTGTAGTAATTACTCAAATAAATGGATAAGTTATTTCCATTTCTTTTCTTTAATAAATCACATTAATGCCTAAAAAATCCAGCCCTGAAAATGTGTTATTAGACAGAATCCTAAAGAATGCATGCAGAAATGTTCCTCTTAATTGAATGTCTGATAAACAGAAATAAACAAAGGTGTTAAAGGATAGAGGAAGAAGAAATGAGAAATTGTGTTCTATTTCAAATGACACATCAAACAGGTTTCAGTGTGTATTTCTTGTGACTTTTGAGAAGCAATTGAATGTTCCTTGGTATATATCGGAAAGAACGCTATGAAGCAGGGTCTGTGCTCTCTTGCATGTGGGGGGCCTGAGGCAAAGAGTTCAAGTAGACAATATCCATAGCATGAAGACCCCTCAACTTTTCATGCACAACAGCATCCTGGTTCCTACACAGATTACAATATTCAGTTCTTGACTTACGCTTCCATGTTTGATGTGCACACTGTTTTCTGATTCCTCTTCTCTGTTTTGCGGTTTCAGAGAGTATAGGTCAGTGGCTAAGAGGGCAGCCTCTGAGACTCCTGGCTCCACACCTCCATGACAGTATATTTAACCACACTGGTCCATTTCTCAGTGAGGGGTGGTGATCAGAGGGAGCTGTCAGCACCCAAATGGCTGCTTAGTGATGTGATCGTTTTTAAAATACGAAGATAAGTAATAAATATATTTCAGTTCATGCTCTTATAAAAGATACAGGTATTTCATTTAATGTCAAGGTTTAAAATTCCACTTCTTGAGGGCTTCTAAGCACTTTAGAAAGGGAAGGTATAGTACTTCCATTGAAAGTTTCCATATTAGTAAAAAGGAACTAATGTAACTCTTATTTCCTGATATTTTAAAAATAAATTCCTTATGTTTTTATAAGAAACTTTTTAAAGAAAAAGAGAACTGAAATAAGTAGAAACTAGTTCACCACTTTCTTCCCCAGAACATACATTTTTAGTACCTTAGACAATGCCTTTCCTGTTCCAGATTATTTTTAACACAAGTTTCACAATTTGATCTACAACTTAAGTAAGGCTTAAGTATGTTTCCTTTGTCAGGTTACATGTGGATAGATTTTTTAAATACTGTCATTAACAAATATCACTTAAACAGTGAATTTTTTTAAACAGTGAAGTGTAAGATATTGATTAGTACCATCATTAAGATCACAACATTAAGTACTCTCTTCACAACCTGTAGTTTGGATTAGACCATTTAGAGGACAAATATGTCCCCAGCATGTTGTATTTGTTTGACTAGTTTTCCAGAAGATTTTAAATCATATTTCTTCCAACTTTCTGTTAAAATGAGATCCTCTCCGGAATGAGATTTAGTAAGAGAGCATACAGCAACATGGACTGGATCGTTCCAAGGACTCTATTCATTATATCTTCAATCAGCCTAACCCAAGCAGTGTCCACCATACAGAGCAATCATCTGCCAAATTGATATTTGAAAATATATGTTAGTGGGAAATGTGCCCAGAGGCTAGGATTCAGTAGTTTCTGTAACAACCTAACAAAGGAAACTGACTCAGAAGGAACTGTGGGATAAGGGAATTCTGTGTGTGTGTGTGTGTGTGTGTGTGTACACAAAATCAAGAAGGATTTTAGGTTAAAGGGTAGTCTCAAATGATCTGCTTTTTATGTGATTGTAATGACTAGATTTGTGTCTGCCCATATTTATCTAGAGGCTATGAACATAGGCAGGGAAATAAGCTTAAGAGACAGTCCTCACCCTTTAGATACAAAGTTTCTTGGCTGTCCATGGGATCTGGTGATTGCCCGTGTTTGAGAGGGGAACAAGGCTCCAAAGAGTAATCATTTGGAATGAGATGTCCAAGCCTGTCTACTGAGGAGGCCCTGGCTGGGTTGGAATAGTAGGTAGCCCAAAATCCATTTTTATTTCACCAGGATACCAGAACATAAACCCACACTCACTGCCATCGAGCCGATTCTGACTTCTGGTGACACTACAGTACATAGTGGGACTGCCCATGTCCGTTTCTGAAACTGTAAATCTTTATGGGAACAGAATGTCTCGTCTTTATCCCAAAGAGCAGTTGATGGATTTGAACTATTTACCTTAAAGTTTGCAGACCAGCAAGGAACGACTGCTTCCAGGGCTCCAACAGCACACAGAAGCTCCTTAAAAAGCTGGAGCTCTGGCTATACCTAATGTGGACGACCGTCGACAGATATGTTAAAACTCATCCTGTCTGGGACTGAGCCCCAGTGGCAAAAATGGTTGAGTGGGGAACTGCAGTTCGCAGGCTTGGAGGTTCAAATCCAGCGGCGCCTCACAGGAGCAGCACTGGTTTGCGCCCACAACCACCAGAGGCAGTGATGCCCACACGCGCACAAAAAAAAAAAAAAAACATCCTCGCTGTTTCCCAAAATATTTGGATTTAGGATTATTTTGCTCATACAATGAACACAATGGATGATCTGTAAGTGTCTTGTGTTCCATAAATAATTGATAAACAAACAAAATGGTAATAAAATGCTTGAATACATGGGGGATATACAAGCTGTCTCTTAAGGCTCAATAGAAGCCCACTGATTTATGAAGCAGATGTACAGGGCACACCATGGGCTGTTAAATTCAGTGACAGCACTTTGAACTCGCCAACTGCACAATGGAAGAAAGATGGGGTTTTCAGCTCCTGTAAAATCTACAGAAACCAAAGCAACAATTCTACCCAGTCTGACAGGGTGCCCAGGAACCCGAATCTACCCAAGGGCTGAGAGTTAGATATGCACATATATTTACATATGTTTATTTAACAAGCCTGGTCACCTGTACTCCTCAATGGGAGAACACAGCCTTTTAAGGTCTGGTGCGGTCAAAGGTGATGTTGAGAAAGAACAGTAGGCACAAGAGAAATTAGAAAAATAGGGTACCCTTTTATAAGCAGCACTACGGTAACAATTGACATTTATCCTGATTCCACTAGAGAAGTTCCATATGCAATGTGTAAGAAGATAGGAAGCTGTCTAATACACATGCAAAAGTTATGGATTGAAAACGGCCTAACAATTACATGCTAAAGCTTCAAAAACTATAAAATTTTACTTATACAAAAGAACCCTGTTTTCTGATGAAGCTAAATAGATAAAAATCATAGCCTTTTCTCCAATGAAATTGAGACTTGTGTTTTCATATGTGTTTTCCATGTTCCCACGGAAACCCAGTCATTACCATACTTCTGCATGTTACATTTCCAGCAATGGATTGAAAGCTAGTCAATGCTAGCTCCCGTCTCCGAGGGGCTTCCAAAGCTTGCGTGCTGATTCTGTAATTAAAAACCTGTGCAAGGCAGCGACTGTCAGCGCCAGCCTTCCCTCCTACTGTGGGAGGCCTGTCAACTCAAGAATTTATTTTTTAAAAATATAAGAAAATGTCAGTTGCCGTCTGAAATAACATTTTTGATGGTTCAAGCAAACATCAAATGCCTGATAGTTAAATAAGAAAAATACCAAAAATATGGTGTTGCTTTGAAAGCAATTCTTTTCACACCATGAAAGGATGTTACCTAAGCATTCAGCATGGATTATAAATGGTACCTATTTCCGTTTTGGAGGCAAAACAAGGAAAATACACACAGTTATATAAGTATGTGATATGTGTGTGTGTTCTGGTGTTAGAATTTTAAAGAAAAGAACCTAGAAAGAACTCAGGATTCTATTGCTACATATGTTATGGTAAGGGCAAACATATATTCTGAAGGAAATGTAGAAGTTAGCTTTGCAGATATATTTATTGAACAACAGTGTTCCTATTTTGACTTATTAACAAAATAACAAGTTAATTTTAAGTGAAAAATAATAGCTATTGACATCATATGAAGATATGCACATAATGATATTTCGTTGCCAAATTCATTCATGAAAATCTGAGCTTATCATCTTTACATTTATGGGCAAGCATCTAGTCTGTGATTTTGAGGGTTAAGGGGGAAGGAGCACAGACGGTCACTGGGTTACAAATGTCAAGTTTACAATCAAAAAATGCCTATAAAGATATGGACAACTCTTTTGAAGCTTATTTTATTAAAAATAAAAATTAGATACATATGATGGTTTCTAATAACTAATGTATACTATTTTGTGATGTATATCAAACATTATTATTACTGTTGTATCATGATATTAAAGATGTCTTGTGTATCCAGAAGTGTTTCTTTAATTTTTTTTATGTGTAAAAGGATATGTTGGGTATATACACTTTAATAAGGTAAATATTTTGGGGCTGAGCCCTGGTGGTGTAAGTGGTTGAGAGCAGGACTGGGGCCCGCAGGCTTGGCAGTTCAAATCCAATGGTGGCTCTCAGGAGCAGCACTGGGTAGTGCCCACGACCATCAGAGGCAGTGATGCCCACCACCACCACCCCCCAAAAAATAAGGTAAATATTTTGTTAACTGATATAAGATATAAGATATAAACCAGGCCTAAGTATGCTGATTTACATACTCATTTGACTTGATGATGGATTTAGAAATGAAAATCATTCGTAATCCAATGATCGCCTATAGTTCACATAACTTCTTATACCCAGCAATTAAAACTTTAACCTCTGAAGATTGTTCTCATCAATTATTTCTGGGTGTCCTATGCTATTCATCCATGTTCTTCCATCATTCTAATTCTGTAAAGCATCACTCACAGTCCCCGCTGCACTGCAATGTTTCTTCATCCTCGGGATTTAGTCAGAAAAGATAGTATGATAAAGTGAATTTTCTTCATATGGCTCTTCTAACCATGTCTCGGTAATTCCCACCAATGCTCAAGTGGACCTAGGTAAATAGGATGTGTGAAACACTAATAGATTGCATTGACCAGTTTTGCCATTCCTCTGACATCACAGAAGCAAGAAGTGAGAATTTCCAGGATCTTCAAGGATAAAGAAGCATTACTGGAGAACATTCAAGATCCCTCTTTGCCCATGGGGGTGGAGGCCAAAACTAGAGGCACCAGAGTCTACAGCACAGAGACCATGGAACAGAGCAAAGGAAACATCCTGAGACCAGAGGTAGAGGAAAGGAAATTTTGAGACAGTAAGGTGGTACAGCAGCTGGGCTTCCTGAACCAAGATGTCAGAGACAAAGGCGAGAGAGCAACTTGATTGCTAAGTGAGTATAGTTGTTTCTGTGGAACAATGTTGTATCCTTAGTGTTTTCTGATCCTAACTTGTAGTAACCTATTAACTTCCCTATTACACCCCCCATTATAAGTATTGTTTGTGAATCATGAGTGGCCATTGTCACACATCCACAACTTGTCTGTGCGTTTGTTGTGCTGTGGTGACCTATGTATTTCTGTGATGCTGGAAGCAATGTCACTGGTATTTCAAATGCCAGCAGGGTCACCCACAGTGAGCAGATTTCAATGGAGCTTCCAGAATAAGAAGAGACATTGAAGAAGACTATGGCTCCCCGCATCACAGAAGGGGGCCGCTGAAAACCTTATGCATTGTTTGAAGCATTGTCAAATACTGAAAACCTAAAGAAAGGAAGATACTGCCAGCATTTCTGGGGGGCCCAGAAATGTGACTGGGTAGAAGATGGTTTCTTGGACTGGAGTCGACCATGGTGGCATGAGAGGAGTTAAAGCCTTTTGGATCTTCATGTGCTGATGAGACATGATTCAAGGTAAAGAGAAACAGCTGCAAAATCTAATGATCGGAACTTGGAATGTGTGAAGTATAAATTGAGGAAAATTGGAAAAGGTCAAAAATGAAATGGAGTGCATGAAGATCAATATCCTAGGCATTAGTGAGCTTAATTGGACAGATAATGGCCATTTTGAATTAGACAATGGAGATCAATAACGTTTGTTGTGTCAACATGACCAATGAACACGTGGGATTAATTGAAGGGCACAGGGATAACTGGCTCAGCAAGCCTCACCTGTCTTGTGTCTTGCTCTTTGACCATGGGCCAGTGTGCAGACTGCCTTGCGTGTTCTGTACTTCGATTTGTTCTATTAACCTGGAATTATATGATGCTCACCTTCCAGACACAATCACTGAACACAAAGTGGGTGCATACGCAAATGTAGGGAAGAAAGCTAATGATGTCTGGCTATCAAAAAATTGAGTGTCTGGGATCTTAAAGGCTTGAAGGCAAACAAGTGACCATCTAGTTGAGAAGCAGCAAAGCCCATATGGAAGAAGAACATGAGCCTATATAATCACAAGGTGTTGATAGGATCAGGTATTAGGCATCAAAGAACAAAAAAATCATCTCATGGTGAATGAGTGGGAGTGTGGATGCTGACCCAAAGCCCATCTGTAGGTAACTCTCCTTATGAGAGGAGTCGCAGGTAGGAAACGGGCCAGTCAGGGTGCAGTATAGTATTTAATTGATGTTCAATGATCAAATCTCAATGAATGGTGGCTCCACACATTCATGTCTTCAACAAATATTTATAGAGATTTTTCACATTTTAGTGCATTATTAACAGAAGCAAATTATATTATATTAACAAAATATAAAGCAATGGCAGGATGTTACAAAAACTACACGAGGGTAACAGGAACATTAAGCTCATTCCTCTTCCAAAACTAGATGAGTCACAGGGAGGGTGCATGTGTGATTATATTTAATACTTGCTTTTATGAATGGCTCTAGATGACTTTTACTATAAAGCTTAGCAGGAAGAATTCTATCTTTAATTCATAATTTTATGGATATGACTAGAGGCTTATTTTAAAAGTACACTCTATAAATTCAGTTAATAGCTAATAACTCTTTCTAAGATCACTCAATCGCCTAAGAATGTGGCACATGTTAAATTTTTATTTGCAGACACTGAAATAAATTATTCAATTTTTAATCCACCCTGTTTCAGGTTGAGATTTAAACATGCTAAACCCATTATCAATATTTATTGCCCAGTCAATAAGTACTTTGGACTTCCTGCCATATAAAGGAAACCAAGTTTGAATGCATTTAAAAATCAAAGTATAAAAAAAAATCAAAGTATAGTTCTGGATTTAAAGATAGCAATTATCTAGTTTCAGAAGTAAGCTGATACTTACAAGTACCTATAAGTATACATAATACCTTCCAGATTTGTAGCATTGATAAAATAACAGAAACCTAAATCTTACATAAATTATATGTATTGTGTGTATAAAAATCAGGGCAAGACTCCATGGTTAGTGCTTTTTGAGAGACAATTGTTTAAGACCCTCGATCGTTTTTCGCCATCTCTTTTTGTAGCATTATATAGCTCGTCCCTTTTTAGTTTGGAAGCTTCACTGAAGTGTATTCACTTTGAGTAAATCTGTTGGCATTTAAAAAACTAATGGCATGGATAGCTTCCAGCATCACAGCAACCCACAAGCCACACAGTGTGATAAATTGAAAGACACACTCCAGTCCCTGGAGAGGGTTATCTTGTTTAGTAGAGGGGCAGAGAAAATGAGTAAGCCTCTCAAGGAGATGGAGTTACACCATGGCTATCACCGTGTGCTCAGCCATAGGAATAGTTACGAGGCTGGCAGAGGACAAAAGGTCATTATGGGTCGGAACCAACTCAACAGCATCTAACAACTTTGAAGAACTTTTAGTTCTTGCACTGCTTCTTAGTGAATGTCTTGGTGCATATGTCATTTCTTACTTGAAATGCAATTTCTGGATTAAGGTATATTTTAAAGTTTTATGGCAACTGCTAATTGAACTTTAGCAATATCCTCATATTTCTTTAATGACAAATCAAGTACAAGAATAGTAGTTGCAGATAAATACATCTACCTTGCTATAATAAACATTCTTGTTCTTTAGAGATATAGGGGTTCTATCTTAAGAGAAAGGAGGATTTAGGCTATTCCTTGAAAATTACCCCCAAAAAAACATAATTCAGGAGGAAAAGAGAGATTCGTTTCCAGCTATTTCATTAAAAATGGGCAAATTCAACAAAGTATATGTATTTTTAAATCACAATCAATTGTGAGTTTTACCAGATATGCAAGAATTACATCATTTGTTAGATCAACAAATGATACAATTCACCATATAAATAAAATAGAGAATTAAAATCATATAACTATAGAGGTATTTCATTAAATTTAACACCCATTCTCAAGAAAAGCTTTTAACAAAGTAGGAAAAGAAGGGAAATCTCTCAACATAATGAACGCCATATATTCAAAACAAATGACCAGCATTTCACTTAATGTAAAGAAATTGAAACATTCCTCTTTGAACAGGATCCAGATGCAGTTGACCTATATTACCACTTTGATTCAACATAGTCCTAGACATTGTAGGAGCCCTGGTGATGTAGTCGGTACACCTTGGACTGCAATCCACAACATCTGAAGTTCAAAACCACCAGGTGCTCTACTCTGGTAAAGAGTTAGAGTTTCCAAAGCCAGTGGAGGTTGTTCTATGCTGCTTTACACCACCAGGATAGATTCTATGACCTTGAGTTTGGTTTTTGGTAGAAGTCTTATTCAGAGCTATAAGATATCAAAAAGATGTTAACGGCATCACATCGACACAAAAGAAACAACAGTCTATTTATTTGCTGATATTACAATCCTATATATAACAACTCCCAAAATTCCATCTTTAATTGCTATAACTAATTGCAAAGTATGTCTATGTAGAAACTATAAGATAACAAACAGAAATCAGTTGGATTCTTATATATTAAAAAATAACATTGAAAAAGACATTAAAAGAGAAATTTCATTTACAATAACTGTACAAAAGAAATGTCTAAGAAAAAAACATACCAGAGAAATAAAATGTTTATACAAAGAATTCTATAAAACACTTAAATAAGAAATCTAATAAGACTTATACAAAGGAAGCAATGGATCCTGCTTCTTGGTAGGAAAAGTAAAAATATCAAAAATACTTTTAAATTCAGTGCAATATCAGCAAAATCCTTCAAAAATAATGGAAAAACTAATCACCATTTTATATGAAAAGGAAAGAAATCCAGGATAAACAAAATACTATTAAAGAAACAAAAACAGACTTTAAAACCTAGCACATAGTCATTGACTGGTACAGCAAAATATCTTGCTATTGGTAGAATTATCAACATGAAAACCAATGGATTAGATTTGATAACTCCAAAATACAACCAAGTACCCACAGATATTTGGTCTTTGATAAAGCAGTAAAATACATTAAATGGGAAAGAGATAGCCTTTTCAATAAATGGTGCTGGAAAAATTGGCTCTCTACTTGCAAAAGAATGAAACAGGACCCATATCTCACACCAAGTACAAAAACTAAATCATCGTGGATTGAACACCTAATTTTGAACCCTCAAACCACAAAGATCACCAATTAAAAATTAAGGACAAAGTAGTAGTAAAGGCCCAGGACAAGACATAAATACACTGCTGAACATGGCAAATATCTACATAGTAGAAATATTTAGTAATAATAAATGAATTATTTAGCAATGATACATCAGAGAAAGAGCTAAATTTAAAAATCTATAGAAAACCACCACACCTCAATTAGAAAAATACAAATCGCCCAATCAAAAGATGGACATAAGACATGAATAAATAATTGATAGAGATAACATCCCAGTAGCCAACATCTCCGTAGCCAACAATCACTCATTAGCAACAATGAGAGAAATACACATTGAAACAACAAAGAGACACCACCTCACACAATATTACTTGCAAATTTCTAAAAAGATAATAATAATAAATGCTGGAAAGGATGTGGAGAGAGAGAGAAGAAGGGACACACCCTAAAAGTCCCTCTACATTCTTTACCCCATAGGTCTAAACATTGGTCTGAGGAGCTCTAAAGAGAGAAGTAGAAGTGAAACAGATGGATATTTTAGCAATATTCAAGTTTATTTCAAACAACAACAAGGCAGATGTTTGTAAAATCTAATAAATTCTGCGTCTGCACCAGGAGTATTCAATATGTCGATCGTAGTGTACTAGTTGATCACAAATATAGTGTGGATAGATTGCATGGCATTAAAAAAATAGGCGTAAGCCTAACATCAATCCCATCACTTACTTTATATACAGCACAGCCAATCAGATGCAATCTCAGGTGTCAAATGCATATAAGCAACTGCACTAGCGAAACTGACAAACTAAGTTATCACCAGTTTTTACGCCTTTATTTTTTCTCTTAATCATAAGAAAGAGTGTTAAAATGAGTGAGAGAGCTGGGACAAGTAAGAAGACAAAATCATATGACTTTCAAACAGGATGGGAGATTTTGACACTCCAAAGCAACATTCAGCTAAAGTCCAGAGTGTATGAACAGTTCTGAAACCTACAGAGGGAAAGGACCCAAACACGAGAAAATGTGCTACCTCCTTGACTGCATTATTTAGCCTATTTATTTATGTGGATCAGCATTAATTTCAACTACCGTTCCACCATGACTAATGATTACTTGGAATGGCTTGAGGCTGGCTGTCAGCAGCTACAGCTGGGACTATGAATCTCTAGCTCATTCCTTTCAGAGCAGGTCATCAGAGTCAGCTCAGGCAATGACAAAAAATGTACATTGTTAATTGTGCTGTGTTGTGCAATATGGATTCATGTGATTATACCAAGTACATAAGCATACATTGTACATATAAAGAATTCTCTGTGCATTTGTGAACAAATGTGATAATCAAAAATAAATATGTTTTGTATTTTTATAGTTGGTGTATCATTTTGACTTGGTCATTTTATAAGTAGCTCACAAGCTGAAAAAGTGTAAGCACTCTGGTTTACACCAATTCCAGAATCATTATAGCTCTTCAAATGCATAGCCAAATGGTTTTATAAAATGTTGAAGTTTTGAAAACCCAATACCAAGGTGTGTGATAATTAGGTTTATTGTGCCCACCTGGCCAAGAGGAACATGTGGGATAAATCAGGTTGCAGTTTGTTTGGAGGGCAAAGAGATAAATGGCTCTGCAAATCCGGCCCCAGTCTCTCTTGCTCCCTGATGATATGAGCTGGCTGGAGTTTTCCTGCTGCTGGAGCTTGTTCTCTGCTTCAACCCTTGAGTTACACGCCCTGAGGTCAGATCAGCCCTGGGGCTGGTGTCACTAGTGCTTGAGGCTCCGTGGAGACCTGCTTCACCATGTTGCTGGTGAGTACATCGCTTGACCTTGAGACTGGTGGATTCCGTCACCTTGCATTGCTTGGGTTTGATACCCCATCGGAGCCTGCTTTGGTAAGCTCCCAAGCTACGGGCTGTTGATAACCCACCCCACTCTTCATTGCCCATGGACAGACTCTGCTTGCCTTGACTCAGGGAGGACTCTGCTGTCTGATTCCTTGACCTTGGACCTGTCAGCCCACGTGAGTGGAACTACTTCCAGTAGATCCACTATTTCATGGAAGTGAGTTGAACTGAATCCACTGTAGTGTTGTGTGGACTAATCGGTTGTTATGTTCACTGTGTGTGTGTGTCCTTGTTTCATTTCTTTAGAGAACCCTGTTTTATATAAAAGGTCATGTAAATCTTCATGAAAACTGAGGAGCTGTTTTTTAAAGGAAGAGTCAATTGGTTAAAAGTGTTGTCACGATTGTAAAAAAAAAAATGTCAAAAAATATCTTCACCCTGAAAGAAACATCTCTGATGATTATAGGGGGAGGGGGTGTCATTTGGGTGACACCAAAAGGAAAATATACCATTGTTAATTTTAATTCACAGCAACTCTAGATAAGGTTTCTGAGGGGATAGGCCTTTATGGAAACATCAGTTGGTGGGAACAAGAGCAGTTGGTGGTTTTGAACTGCTATGTTGCTGTTGCAGTCTACAGTCACCTAAAAGTGCCACTGGGGAAGGAATATGCAATAAAGGATGCTAGAGAAAATAATGGAGGCAGGGAAAGGTTTGTAAGAGTTGAAGACACCAGAGGCAAATACTGTTATATGTGCAATTCTACAATGATAGTCTGTCAGTAGATGCTCAGATAGACACTTAAGCTGGCCAAGTTTGAGAGATGCATTGGGAGTATATTTATAAATAATAAAGTTTAACAGAAGATAGTTGTATACACCCATTTACTTATGCTGCAAGTGTATTCACAAATGTGGTGGTACAAACAGGAGGCAATGTTATTAAACATATGTGAATGTGTTGAAGAAACGAGTCCTTGGAATTGGCAGCTCAGGATGTCACAAGCAACAGGATCGATAATTACTTAATGCTCTTTGACATTTTCAAATGCTCGGTTTATTCACTTCAAACGCACATCAAACCGTCTAACAATCTTAAAGTGAACTTAAGCCTTTAACTGTAAGGGTAAGACAAGGTTAATTCAGCATCATATTAGTGACTGGCCCTCAGTCCTGTTAAACATTGCTTTCATTGGTGTACTCACCTGGGTAGAGTTAGAGAGAGCAGAAGCTGGTGTCTCCTCTTTGGTTCCCTAATTCCCTGAGTTCAGTCTTTCTTCCAGGGCTGGCGGGTCTTGCTGGCTCTCTGATGTCATTCTGGTGTTCACCAAGGTTTCATCGACTTCCCCCAGATGTGTCTGGAGAGCTTCTAGATGCCACCCTGGTAGGGGCTTACTTCTTTTCAGTGAGTCTCCAGTGATTCAGCATTTCCTACTGACCTTTTTGTCTCTCTCAAAATGGAGTCACTTATGTTCGTAGGTGGTATGTCATTCAGCAGCTTGCAATGAAGTTCTGTGTTTGTAAGGTGGTTCCAAATCTTGCAAGACAGTTTCATGTCTTGGAAGGTAGTTCTTTTAAGCTCTCATCACAGGGCCATAATATGTAAGGCCACTAAAGTCAGTTGGTACAACTTGGTATACAAAGACAATGTTCTATATCCTATTTTTGTGAGGAGTTAATGAGGTCTTAAAAACTCATGAGAAGTTATCTAAAGTGCAACTAGTGGTCTCTCTCAATGTGAAGGAATAAAAAGATGACAAAAATCGAAAGATACATGGAAACAATTAATCCAATAGACTAATGGACCAGGAAAATATCAGTCTCACACACCTGGGATCAGAAGAATTGAATGGTATCCAGCTCCCATTACAAACAGCTCTGGAAAAGATCACATTAAAAGGTCCTGGATAGATACTTTCTATCCAGGGGATAATGTGGGAGAAAAATATGGAACAGAGCTCAAAATAATAAAAGAAATGCAGCGTATTGTCAAGTAGAGACTTGTGGAACCCCCCAAGACTAAAATTCTTCAGGTCTGACAGTGAAATTACTCCCATGTTAGAACAATCACCTATTTAAGATCAAAAGCATAGAATTTGAGTAAGGATAAACTGAATTCATAGGGTTAGGAAATAGGAGGAATAGAAACAGGAAACACCTGGAGAAAGTGGGATAAATTAGACAAATTGTTTGAATTATTGAATGTGAACTGATAATATGCTTTGTGAACTTTCAACCAATTTACAATAAAAAACATTTTTAACGAAATTGAAACCCTTATATTTTTAAAAAATCATTTTACTAGGAGTTCATATATCGCTTTTCACAATACATAAATACATATACTGTGCCAAGCACCTTGACATGCCTGCTTCCACTATCATTCTCCAAAAATCCACTTTTCTGCTTGAGCCCTTGGTATCAGCTTCTCATCCTTTCCCCTCCATCCTTGCTTCCCTCCCCCACCAACCCTCAATTCTTTATAAATTATTATTGTTTTGTCATATCTTACACTGCCTGGTATCTTCCCTCACCTACTCCTCCAACGTCTGTCCTCCAGATAGAAGGTGCTGTGTAGATCCTTTTAGTTGGCTCCCTCGCTCTACTCCACCTTCTCTCCATCCATCTGGTAACTCCAATCTCACCACTGGCTCCAAGGGGTTCATCTGTCTTGGGTTCCCCATATTTCCAGTTCCAATCTCTACCAGTGTACCTTCTCCAGTCCAGCTGGATTCATAATGTAGACATGGGACCATGATAGTTGGGGGGAGAGTTGTATGCTTCATCACTACCTCACTGCACCTTGAATGGCCTGTCTCCTCCCTGCAACTCCCCTGTATAAGCGGGTGTCCAATTGCCCACAAGTGGGCATTGGGTCCCCACCTTGCTCTTCCTTTCATTCGTAGTGATGTGATTCTTGTTTTTTGATGCTTGGTATCTGCTCCTCATGATCACACAGGCTTGTGTGCTTCTTCCATGTGGGCTTTGCTGTTTCTGTGTTAGATGGTCATTTGTTCATCTTCAAGTCCCCATAATCCCATGTACTTTACTGTTTAGTGACTGGGTGCCATCGACTTCCTCTGCTCTGTCTGCCTCTGCACCCTTTTGTCCTCAGCAATCATGTCGGTAGGGTGGGCACATAACGATATGCTTTTTGTTCTTTGATGTCTGCTACCCGGTTCTTTCCATACCTCATGGTCGCACAGGCTGGTGTGCTTCTTCTGTGATGGACTTTGTTGCTCCTGGGATATATGACCATGTGGTCACCCTCAAACCTTTAAGACTTCAGATGCTGTCTCTTTTGATAACCGGGTACCATCAGCTATCTTCACCATTCTTGCTTATGTTCCTACATGTCCATAGTGGTCATCTCAGGAAGGTGTGCCCACAATAAGATGCTTTTTTCCTTAAACCCTTATATTTTAAGTTATGTCTATAACCAGAGTGGTAAAGCAAATACTGCTTACGACTCTGTCAAATGTAAAGTTTAGCCACAGTCACTAACTATGATGCTATAATCGGGATGCTGGAAATGTTGGAAATATATATTTTTAAACTTTCATTTTTACATACCACCATGGGCTCAAACAAGTTGAAATGGGAAATTGTCAAACACTGCAAAAGGTTCACTGCCAGCCAGTCAGTTCTGACTGAAGGTGACTCCAAAACACAGAATAAAACTGCCCTTTTGGGTTACCAACCTTGTAAATTTTTACAAGAGTAGAAAGTCTCAATTTTCTCCCACAGAGCGGCTGGTGGATTCAAACCATCGATCCCGCAGTCTGCTGCCCAGTTTCTCACCCGCTATGGTGCATAACCCACTAGAACTCCTCTCTTATGCTAGGATCTATAAATGTGGCCTATTATTTTTATGATAATTTTCCAAAAAGAATTCTCTTTTAAATCAACAGATGATATTCAACTAATATTTATTTTGTGCTTTCCTGAATCAAGCACTCTTCTCTATATAATCTATGAGTCCAAAATAAATTATACATGATCTCAGACTTCCAGTAGCTAACCACCTAGCAAGAGAGAAAGATATGTCCATTTAAAAATCAGTGAAGTGGTGCAAAATTATTAGCATGGGTCAATGGATCTTCAACAGAAATAGACCATTTTAACTATGAAGGAAGCAAAGACTTTAAGAGAAAAGACAGCATTTGAACTAAGTTTGGAAAGATGAGTTGAAACCCACTTGATGGCACACCAACTACCAAGCAATTTTTCCCAAGCGGTATTCCATGTACCATGGATAGGGCAAATCATTTATAAGTACATATTTTATGAGCAATTAAGTTTTGGTGGTGATTGTGGGATCGTCAGAGTCCCTGACTGGACATCCTGAGCAAGCAGTCTCATTTATTTACCTCAGAATTGTAATAATTTTCTATATGTGCTACGAGTGGTAACTTGTTGGGCTGCTAAGAGCAAGGTTTGCATTTTTAAACCGTAAGGACTCTTCAGGAGAAAGAGCAGGGCTTCTATCCCCATGAAGATTTATAATTTCATAACCCCACAGTTCTACTCTGTCCTATAAGGTTGTAGGAATCATAATTTATCTGATGGCAAAGAGTTTGAAGAATTTGAAAGTAGTAAGGAGATGTTAAGATTTATGAGCTAATGAATGATAAGTGGTTAAAAAATCCTGGGGCCTGAAAGTGTTGCCTTTGCCTACTATCTGTATGACAGGTAACAAATGTGTAAAGGACAAACACTGAATTGAGGATTAATAAGATGAAAGTTGAACTCATACCTCTAAGGAGGTAAAGATGACATAGTTTGACATACCTAAGAGAACAGTGACATCTTTCACTGAGTTTAAGAATAGAAATTAAGAACGCATTTTTGTGAGAAGGATGGGTGGAGAAGTAGGGCCCTTGCATAGGAAATTTCAGTGGAAACATTGGATATTACCATTGAATATTTTAAACTACATATACCACAATTATCCCATTCCAATTATAAACTGCCTTAACTGCAATAACAAATACAGTTAATCCACATCATACATGGATTCCATGAATGTGTTAGGTTCTAGATCAACTTGGGTGGACCAGAAGTCTCTCATAGTATGATCTAACATTGTGATCAACTCCATGACTGGATTTTCTGAGGAGCAGCCCACCTGTTAATTTGGTCACAATTTGATTTATTTGTGGGAAATTTCCTTTGAGCTGTGGCCAACTGTATTAGACTGACACTCCATGGAAGCTAGTTCATTTCTACTGCTGGATTTAGGTCCCACAACTGGTTCATCAAGCTCCTGTTATATTGCTGATCCCAGGAGCCTTCAGCAAACAGAATGAATCATCAAATTCATTTTGCTTAGCATCCACCAGCCTGTAGTCTTCCTACTTTAGCCTACTACTTCTATTTGTCAGTCACTGCAGCTATAGGAGTCAGGACAAACCTTCAGCTCACATCTGACTCATGGACTTGAACTTGATTGTTATTACCCACTTCTACAACTGTCGGAGCCATTTCTTGATATAAATCTCTTTCTATATGTGCATACACACAAGTGCCACTGGTTTTGCTTCTCTGAAGAGCTTGGCCTAATGCAAACTCCCAGTTTATGAAAACTCAGTGCTTTCATAGTCATTGGGGAAAAAAATTACCTCACCTGACACACAGAACCCACCTACAAGTAGGAAAAAAAAGGCATTTATTTCAGTTCTCATTCTATAAACAATGTCCTTCTCACAATTTACTGAGTACCATGTTTTTCTCATTTTTCAATGCTTTTTCTTCTTGATGTCCCTGATTAATAGAGCCCCCCAAGAGTAGGCTTGATGTGCTGTCTGCTGTTGCTAAGAACAAGAAAGCTCTTTCATGATTTACAGGAAGGTATACATGTTAGATAAATTTCATTCAGACATAAATTATAGTGTTCTTGGCTGTGCATTCAGTGTTTATGTATTAGCAATATATAACAAATAATGTATCTTTAAACAGAAGCACATATAAATCAGGATGATACATTGGTTGGTTGATAAAAATTCTATGACCAGAGGATAATAGGAATCCAATCTTGTTCCCCCCACCCCTCTAGGAGCAATGGCCCAGTAATTCAGTGTTTGCAGCAACTTTCTGTAACACAGCTACAATGAATAGCAAGACTTGATTGTATATGAAAAAAAGTGTATTCAATCTCATAGACATTTTTTGTTTTGTTTTGCTTGCAACGTGATAAATGGAGAAGTAGTTCTTCTGAGACTTGATGACCACTGCTCCATGTGCTCCAGGTCACAGCCTGATTGATGTCGCATTGTAAGTGTGGCCTTCTCATTAGAATTCTGGGAGTAGTCTTCTCTTCCTACCTGGAGGAGGGACACATGCTTTCTCTCTCTTGTTTTCTACTTCCTACTGACAAGCCAGATGGAGCCACACTGAGGCACACAGAGCCCTGGAGAGGTTTCTATCTCCACTGGACCCACCGGACTTGCTACCAACCAGCCTCTGATATTCCTGAATTCAGCATCATTGCATGAGCTCTGTGAGTCTGAAGAGAAATTCATGGGCCAATATTGGATTTATGGGCTAATACTGAACTTATGAACTTGATCTGGACTGGGCTCGTATGTTGTATCAATGTATAATTATTTCTTGATATAAAGTTCTCTCCTATACCTATGAGCATCTTTGAATTTGTTTCTCCATTTGAACCCAGTCTAACACATTATGGTTAGCCTTTCCCCTGAACTATCCTTTCAATAGCTTTCAGCCTTAAGGTCAGGACAAAGTCCTAAAACTTTAAACCCACATTCCATGCAGGGAGAAAGAAGAAGAGGAGTGGGAAAGAGAGTATATGCAGTACAGTCCTTCCTTCTATTAAGAAGGTTTCCTAGAAATCTCACCCAATAACTTTACTTAGTTAGAATGATTATTTCTTGATCAAATAAATCCAGCATGAGAATAATGTTGTGCTCCAGAATTCCTTAATCATATCTCTAATTTCTTATGATCCGCAGAGTCAAATGTTTTTGTGTAGTCAATAAAACACAGACAACCATATTTCTGGAATTCTCTGATCTTAGTCAAATCCATATACATCAGGAATGAGATCCCTTCCATGTCCTTTAATGAATCTGATTTGAAATTTTAGCAGTACCCTGTAGATGTACTGCAGGGTACTAAATCATTTTTCTTCAGCACAAATTTATAGTGTGTGATGTCAATGATACTGTTTGGTGCTTTCTGTGATCTAATGGGTCAACTTTTATTTGAAATGGGCACAAATATGGATCTCTGCCCATCAGCTGGCCAGATTGCTGACTTGCAGGGTTTTTTAATATATAGGTGAGTAAGCACTTCTAGTCTTGCACCTACTTATTAAATGATCTTCATTGGTATTCCACTGATTTCTGTAACTTTGCTTTTCCCCTTTACACATAAAGCAGCTTGCACTGCACACATTAAGACCAGCAATTCTTGGTGAGATAGTAATAAAATTTCTGAAATAATTGAACACTGACCAAGTCTTTTATGGCATAATGACTGAGTTAGTCTGGGTTAACTAGAGAAACAAACTCATAGGCACCCAAATGTATATAAGAAACAGACTGATATAAAAAGTAATTACAAATTAAGAACACATCACAGCCCAGTCCAGATCAAGTCCTTAAGTCCTATGTTAGCCCATATGTCTGATACCAATCTATAAAGTGCTCTTTAAATACCCCAAAACATGCAATGACCCCCAAATATAAGAAGATTACAGGCAAGTGGGTGGAAATTCTTCTGGATCCGGTGGTGTTGTAAGCATCTGAGCGCTGGTTCCTCCAGCTCAGGGCACCAGCGTAGCTCCATGTTTCTTGTCAGCTGCAATATCTTACAGGGAGTAGGCATGTGTCCTGACTCCAATGACCTATTTATCTCCTTAGTGCCTCCCAATGAGATCATCAAGCTGTGACCTGGTTGACAAGCTAAATTCCACCCCTTCACTCCTAAGTCTGAAACTGAAAACAGATTATGTAACCACCACAGACCACCCCTTGTCACTTTGACACTTTCACTCAACTCTTTTGCCATATATAATTTTTAAACAATCAATAATAAATCATATCAGTACCCAACAGGATAAAACTAAAACACACATAATTCAGTATGTGCCACCCTCATTTAAACATGACATCTTATAAGTGAACAAAACAAAACTATGCTATACCTAACAATTGCAGTTATGTAACACCTCCACCTTAATCTTATAATTCTATGAATATATTCTCCCACCTACGAAAGTTCATAAGCCAACTACTTAATGCCTTTAGGTTCCCAATTTTGAGTATCCAAGTTCTTTACTTTTTAAAATGATTCACTTGGGGGTTCATACAACTCTTATCAAAATCCCTGCATACATCCATTTTATCAAGCACATTTGTATATCTGTTGCCCTTATCATTCTCAAATCATTTGCCTTTCCACTTGAGCCCTTGGTATCAGCTCCTCATTTTTCCCCTCTCTCCCAACCGCCTTCTTCCTCAAGAACCCTTGATAATTTATAAGTTATTATTTTGTCACATACTGTCCGATGTCTCCCTTCACCCACTTTTCTGTTGCCCATCCTCCAGGGAGGAGTTATAGGTACATGTTTGTAATGGGTTTCCCCTTTTTACACAACCTTCCTTTTACCCTCCCGGTATCACTACTCTTGCCATTGGTCTTGAAGGATTCATCTGTCCTGGATTCCCTGTTTTCAGTTTTTATCTGTACCAATGTACATTCTCTGGTCTAACCAGATTTGTAAGGTAGGATTGGGATCATGAAAATGGTGGGAGAAAGCATTTAAGAACTAGAGGAAAGTTGTATGCTTCATCGGTGCTACACTGCGCCCTAACTGGCTTGTCCTCTCCCCACAAACCCTTCTGTAAGGTATGTCCAGTTGATTACCAGATGGGCTTTAGGTCCCCACTCCACACTCTCCCTCATTCACAATGATATGATTTTTTTGTTCTTTGATGTCTGATAACTGATCCCTTTGGTACTTCCTAATCACACAGGCTGGTGTGTTTCTTTGTTGCTTCTGAGATAGATAGTGGTTTGTTTACCTTCAAGCCTTTAAGACCCCAGACCCTATATCCTTTCTTAGCTGGACACCATCAGTTTTCTTCACCACATTGCTTATGCACCCATTTATCTTCAGAGATTGTGTTGGGAAGGTGAGCATCATGGAATGCCAGGTTATTAGAACAAAGTGTGCATTGAAGGAGTAGTTGAGTGAAAGCCCAATGACCATCTGCTACCTTATATCTATTTCCCCATCATCATGTATAAATATATTTACAAATTTACATGCCTGTATTTAGACCTCTATAAATATCCTTTGTCTTCTAGTTATTTCCTCGATTTTCTTTTAACTTCCTCTTGTCCCACTATCAGACTCAGCCTTCATTTGAATTTCAGTAATTCCTCTTAGTTACATTGCCCTTGATCAATTCCTACAAGGCCTCTTACACCCTCTTTGTCACTGATTTTGGATCATTTGTTGTTTGTTTGCCTCTGGGTTTGCTAACACAATTTCCTTTCCCCCTCACCCCCTCGTCCATGTGTCCCCAGGACCATCAGTCCTATTGTTTTCTCCTCCAGATTGTTTATCCAACCTACCTTATCCAGAGAGACTTGCAGAGATAATAATATGCACAAAAAACAAGACATAACAAAACAAAGCAACAGAAGAAAACAAAACAACAACAAACTTATGACAAAAAAATGAGAGAGAAAAGTCTGGAAATAGTTCAAGATCTGTTTGTTGACCTTTAGGAGTGTTTTCTGATTGAGTCTGATGGGGTGCCATGCTCTGGCCCCAAAATCAATTTTTGAGTATCCAATTTCTATTCTGTCCACTTACATCAACCCAGTGCTCTAATGAGACAATCATATTTTTTGACACGAAGAATCTTAATTCCAGTTGGAACCTTGCATAGTCTGCATCCATAAGCAAAGTCAAATCAGGACAGGTAATACATAAAGTCTGCAGCAATATGCGCCAGTTCACTGTGTTGTGCTAGGTCATAACCTTCAGACCAGACAACCCACTCTCATCTTCTCCTCTAGTTCCTATAAAACAGGTGCACAGGTGTCAGTGACCAGACTCAATCCATCCCTGTATTATTGCTTTTCAACCAATTCCACACAACAAATGGATTCAGGTGGTCACCTAGCAAGCATTTCAGGCTGTCTTAGATTCCCTTTAACGTTCAGTCCTAGAGAGGAATTTTCTTCATGGTTGCAGATTTTTTTCAGTTTCTGATAAACACCACAGGTACAAAATTCAAAAATTCAAAGAGTTCCTGTTTCTTCAATCTGTCAAGAGCCCCCCAGGTAAGTCTCCTGGAATGCAAATGTCCTGAGTACTCCAAAGTACTGGGTGGGGCTTATCATTTCAGAGTCTTCTTTGTAGGCATGTCTTAAACCCATTTAAAGATCAATTTTTAATATTTCAAGGCATGTGTGCTTATAAGCTCTCTATTTTCATACTTCCCAATAATCATTTCTATAAATCCTTATATCAGCTATAATAACCAGAAGAAATCAGTAAAATAAAGTAGCATAAAATACTATACTCAGTTGCTAAAAGAGTCAAGTTAAATCCTTATTTAGCTTCTTGAAATACTTTATCTATTCTATGGTTATAAAATATAGGATTGGGCATCTGAAAGCATGAAGCCAGATCCAAACTTTCTCTCATCCATTTTGACCTTCAGTCAACCATTTTCATTTAGTCGCACCTCTGAAAAATTTAACCAGTGATTTTTGTCCCCTGAGTTCAAAATATACATTGATCACATTCATTTTTGCCATTTCAAGTGGGAATAGTGAAAAACAACAACCAAAGAAAATAATCAAAACTTTAATTTCTCATATTCTTTCCAGAAAACAACATAGTAAAATGCATGGCTTTATCTGACCTCTGGCTCACCAAAGAAGAAACATTGTTGTGAGATAGAAATCAAGCAAACACCCATGCTCCAGCTTTATGATTTGTTTCTCTAGTACCCTCTCCCAAGGTACCATAATGTGTTGGTGTGGGTTGACTAGAAAAGCAAATTCAATGATACTTATATGTGTACAAAAGAGTTTTAGATAAAAAATAATTATACATAAAGAAAACATCCCAGCTCAGTCCTGATAAGGTCCTTTAGTCTGATATTACCTCATATGTCAAATGGCAATATATAAAGTCCTCTTTAGACACACAAAACATGTGCAATGATGCCAAATGCAGGCTGACCACAGTCCAGGGGTATCACTTGCTTGTTCCTTCTCTCTTCTTTTTTTCCCCCTTTAAAATTTTATTTTTAACAGGTTTTATCATTGTGAATTATTTGGGGGTTTACATTTCAGATAATCAATTTTATGCTTTCTATGTTATTCAATTTTCTGCCCATAGAAATCTTCCTTCCATATTGCAACTCCAGGCTTAAGTTTTGCTTCTGTTATTTCAGATTGAGAAATACTAAGTGTGTTCTTTCCTTTTGGTTTTAGGACCCTAGGTCTTTATACATTTCACTAAAAGACTAAATTTTCTCTTCTCAAGCTGCACAGCAAAATCTTGTCATCAGCTCTTTTACACCATCATTTCTTCCATTCCTGTCAGTAAATAGTGAAAATAAAACTAGAAACGACAACTTTTATTACAGCTGGGTTCTTGCCATGGCACTAAAGAACAAGGCGGACTAATTTTCAATTGAACTGATAGATTTTCTTTTATTACTTAGTCCCTCTTACTCCATATCTCTCAGAAGACATTGTGGATGCCACCTATGTATTTCAATGTTGAAATCAACTTGGGGGGAAAAAAGATTATTTAGTTTACCAGAGCATTTCACAAGTCAATACTATAATACAATACTCATCAAATGAATACTAAACAAATAAGTGTTCGTGTTCGAACCTGAGGTTAAGGAAGAAAACGGGTTGTTAGAATTCTTCTCTTTCTTCTTTTTTTCCTCAATGTAGTAGAGATGGGCTTTTGGTATGTTAGTGATACTGTTTTCTTAATAATATATTTAAATTTAAGCAAGGAGGTATAACTGAATATGAACATTGAGATGGTTCATTCTGAACAAACAGGAAATCAGAAGCAGCATAGTCAGGCTAGATCTCTGTTTGCTCATGGGGAGCTGACAATTCTCACCCCATGAAACTTGCCTCCAGAAAAGGACCAGGTTCTGGAAGGGTAGTTGAAAGCTTGAGCAGAGAGGAACCTGGAAGAAATGAAGGACTGAAGACAGAATGCATCCCCAGGAGAGGCACATTTTGTATATGTATATATGCATTCTGAGTTTTCACAAGTGCAAATTTCACTTCAAGGAAGGAAATGATTTTATTTTCACAATCCCCCTACTGGAGCTCTTGTTGCCAGATGTCAGAAGTATTAGTTTCTGGGTCTCTAATTAGTCACATTACTGTGCTTTCTTCCCATTGAGCCATACTTTCCAGTTGACAATGGATTTAAACATCTCAGTGTCTTTGTGAGAAATCTTTTTTAAAAAATCCAGTCTTGAATGCAACATAAAAAATAGCACAAGAAGCAATATTAGGACATTCTGTAATGTCTTGGTGCGATTCAAGTTGGGACCAATTTCCAAACATGTTAAAAGCTTGCCAGAGTCCATGGAGAAAGGTGAGAGGGAGTTAAGATAAATGGAACATACCAGTGTTTCTGGGTCCTTTTGATTAAGGAGAGCTTCCTTTATGATGTAACCTTCTATTTTATGAAGTCCCCCTTTTTCCTTTTGTCCAGTTGTAGGTTTTTTGTTTTTGTTTGTCTCTGTTTTTTGCTCATGAGTATGCATTGTAAGCCAAATCTCTTCGTTCTGAGCTGTGAAAGTTAAAACAATGACAACATTTGCTAAATAATGCATTTCCTTTCCATAAAAACCTTTTCAGATTACACGCTTAAGCAATTTCCCACTAAGCAAAAAGCATTTATTATAATTTTCATTATTATAAAACATTGACTTTTAACATTTCTGTTTTTAAAACATCATACACCATTCCCTTCCACCAATCACCTTATTTCTTTCAATATTACTCTTTTTCTGACTCACACATTTCCTTTCAATTACCATCCTATTTACTGTGCCTTTTAAATTAATACATAGTGAAAAATGAAAGTTCTGACAATGTTATGAAAATAATCCCACACAAAACCTTTAAGAGTTTTACTTTTCCATTAACCTTTGTCGTGAGAGTTCTTTTCATTTCTTGTGAAAGGCACATTTACTAAATGAGAATCACAGTAGTTTAGGAAATGAAGCCATTCTGCATGTTGGTGAATATGCTTTCAGCTCAACGAGAAGCCATAGCACACTTTTCTCAACTGATCACATCTCAAAGATCTGTTGGGTACTTCACACTTCATGAACTGCTATATATTTTAAAATAATGAACATTGCATTTGTCAGTGGCAAATATCTTTCACAACTCAAGTAGCTTTCAAAATTTCTCACCCTCAATTTTTGTTCGTTTTGGCAGGACATGCACCATCTTTTCTGGGTTTATCTATTCCTTCTCCTTTCTTCTGCTTTACCCAGTCAGGAAAGAGTGTCTTTTACCATCCTTCTCCAACTTTTAGTCCTTCACAAAGGCAAAGAGAAAAATGTCTTAAGTTAATGAGAGGCAATTTTTCTTTCACCCACTGGGGAAATTGAAAATATGCCCTTTCTGAGCCACATAGTGAGAGACAGCTTAAAGTCTGATAAGATCTATGTCAAATTAACTGATCTTCCACCCCATCAATGCTCATCAAGTAGCTTGGTGCACTCAGTAGGATCACCCAAGAGCTGGCATATCTTGTGCAATTTACAAGGCCTCTCTCCCCATTTCTCTGTGAAGTATCCCTTAGTTTCAGCCCCATTACTTTTCTCTGTCATTTTTCCAGCTTTCATCCATTTGCTGATCAAATTGCACGTCAGACACCAGTAACTTTGAAGACCAATTTCAAGAACAGTAAGTTGAAATGAAGAAGCTCCTGGCAAAGTCTCCTCTACTTGATTCGAGCATCTACATTTCTGTTAAGAAGAAAAATTTTCCTATTCTGGGTTTGGTTAGGACTAATAATTTGCCCTGTGATCAGTATCATTTTTTCACTTGCAAAATTAGACTAGATAATCCACTTAGAATGTTTACGAGAAAGGAGAAATCTGGCTAACTAAAAGAAGTTGCAACAACAACAAAATAATAATAATAAATAGCAACTAAGCAAACATATATATGCGTAAATATATGCATATAAATCTATTTCCCTATCATCATATATAAATATTTTACCTATATACATGGCTGTATTTAGACCTCTATAAATGCCCTTTGCCTCCTAGGTCTTTCCTCTATTTCCTTTTACTTCCCTCCTGTCCCACTATGCTCAGTTTTCATTTGGGTTTCAGTAATTTCTCTCATTTACTCTATCCTTGATCAATCCTTACCCGGGCTCACACCCTCATTGCCACTAATTTTGCATCACTTGTGGTTCCCTATTGAGTTGGTCAATACCCCTCCTTTCCCTCACCTCCCCATCTTCCATATCACCTCCTCCAGACGGATCATCCAGCCTATCTTATTTAGATAGAACTGCAATGCACAAAAGAAACAAGACATAGCAAGAGGAAGTGACAAAAGAAAACAAAGTGACAACTACAATAAAAAAAACAATGTCCAGAAAAAATATGTAAAAATAAATAACAATAAAAAAGAAAAACCTATAAATGAGGTGTGTTTGTTGACTTCTAAGAGTGACCTCTGATTGAGTCCAATGGGGTTCCACATCCTGGCCCCAAAGTCTATCATTGGCACTTCTTCAAGACCCCCATGCTCTGCTCCCCTCCCCACCACTGCTTTTCTGCACACCCTTAGAGTTTTCTTCTGTGTGGCAGGGTTGGACCGGGTGCAATCCCAACACTGTTGCTCCAGTGTTGTCCCCTGTAGGACCATGAGTCAGGAAGGGATGTCATGTCTCATAATGGAGCTGGTCATCTGATCATCTCTGTGCATTGGCTATTCTGAGTGGGGATATCATCATCAAGCCTTAGTAGGCAAGGATGCACTTCACTCACTCTTCCTCCCCCTTCATTTGCTCCTGTGTGCTCTGTTCAGACATGTCTCTGTTCCCCAAGCATCTGTGCTGTTCTCTAAAGGAAGTTTTTCTAGGGATAGGGGTGGCTGTCCACATGGTTGGATTGGGGCCAGACCCTCAGGCCCCTCCACTGGCTCCCCTCACCATGCCATCACACTGTATTCACATCCTGGAACAACCGGGTTTAAGTCTAGCCCCTTTTAAACTGTGGAGATATAAACAATACCCTCCTTTGAGTGGGTTAGTGCCCTGTTCCCCCACTGCACATTGCTATCTTTCCACCACCCCCCAACTCCTTTTCAGTTGGCTACCATAGGTAGCCCTGGATTTGCTATGGCCCCTGCCATATTACATGGACCTCACCCCAGAAATTTTTATATACACTTGCCTTTTCCCTATGCCCCTTTTGCATATTTTTAGACTTACCTCAGTGGACTCATGTTGTATTTGTCCTTTTTCACTTGACTTATTCCACTTAGCATGATTTCCTCCAGTTTATCCCATGTGGCGATTTGCTTTGTGCATTCATCACTGCTTTTTAGTGATGCATAGTATTCCATTGTATGATTGTATCACAGTTTTCTAATCCATTCATCTATTATTGAAATTTTGGGCTGTTTCCAACTCCTTGCAACTGTAAACTGTGACACAATGAACATTGGAGCATAGATGCCTGGCTGTGGTTTCTTTCTTGCCTCTTCTGGGTATATGCCCAGTGGGAGGGTTACAGGTTCATAGGGTTGCTCAATTTCCATCTGTTTCAGATATTGCCAAATTGGTTTCCATAGTGGCTTTACACCCCTACAGATCCACCAACAGTGGATGAGAGTTCCTATCTCACCACAGCCTCGCCAACACTTGTTGCTTTGTGATTTTTTGAATTGGGCTATTTTTGAGGGTGTTAGAAGTATCACATAGTTGTATTAATTTGCATTTCTCTTATGGTTAATGATTGGGAACATTTTCTCATTTGTTTATTAATATTTGGATTACTTTCCCTGTGAAATTTCTTATCAGGTCTTTTTGCCCACTTCCTCGGTGGGCAGGTTTTTTCTTATTGTAAACTCGCAAAGTATTGTAGATTCTAGTAATCAGGCCTATGTCTGATGTGTCATTGCTAAGGATGTTTTCTTACTCTGTGGGCTCTCTAATTGTGCTCTTGGTGAATTCTTTCAATGACACAGGTGATTTATCTTCACTATATCCCACTTGTCAATTTGTGACTCCTCTCTAGTTGTATCCTTCCTTATTTCTCATAGCCTATGTATCCCTGTGCCAGCGTTATCAGATTTGTCCTAGTTCACTCAATAATGGCTCTAATTGTTTGTGACTTTACCTCAAGGTCTGTGTTCACTGTGAGTTTATTCTTGTACATGGAGTGAGGCAAGGGTCTTGCTTCATTTTTATGCAGGTAGATAGCTATTTTGTCCAGTACCATTTATTGAAGAGGGCATCCACTTCCTATTTGATATGTTTTGGACACTTATTAAAAATCAGTTGTCTATATGTAGATGTTTTCATTTCTGGGCCTCTCGCTCTTTCCCATTTGTCATATATCTGTCATTTTATCAGCACCACACTTTTTTGACTACTATGGCTGTATACATGCTAAAGTCAAGTAGAGAAAGCCCTCCTACTTTGTCCTTCTTCTTGAGGAGTTCTCAGCTAATCCTGGGCTTCTTCCCTCTCCATATGAAGTTTGTAATCAGTTTTTCCAATTCTTTGAAGAAGGTTGGTGGTATATGTATAGCTATAGCATTGAACTTTTATAGTGCCTTGGATAAAAATAACATCTTTAATATATTGAGTCTCCCAATCCACGAGCATAAGATATTCTCCATTTCTTGAGGTCTCTCTTCTTCTTGTAATAGTGTTCTATAATTTTTTTCACACAAATATTTTGGTTTTTTAGTTAGGTATATCCCTAGGTATTTCAATTTGTGCTTGGCTATTGTAAAGGGTACAACCTTTGGAATTGCCTCTTCTGTGATTTTGTCTGATATGGATAGCAGACCAATAGACTTGTTTGTTGCTCTTGTATCCTGCCACACTGTTATATCTCTCTATTGCTTCCAAGACTTCACTAGTGGAATTTAGAGGATTTTTGATGTATAGAATCATATCACCTTGAATAATGATCATTTTGCCTCTTCCTTCCACAGATACCTTTGATACCTTTGATGTCTATTTTTGGGGGGTGGGGGATCTTATGTTGTTAGCTAGGATCTCCAGTATGATGTTAAATAGGAGTGGAGACAAAGGGCATCCTTGTCTGGTTCCCATTTTCAGTGGAATTATTTTTGTTTTTTTCTCCATTGACTATCACATTGGCTGTTAGTTTTTCATATATAACTTTTTAGTATTGAGGAATTTTCCTTCTATTCCTATCCTCTTGAGTGTCTTATAGAGAAATGGGTGTTGGATGTTGTCAAATTCTTTTTCTGTATCTATTGATATCAGCATGTGGTTCTTATCATTTTTCCTGTCAATGTGGTGATTAATATTAATGGTCTTTCATATGTTGAACCATCTCTGCATCCCTGGTATGAATCCCACTTGGTCATGTTTTGTATTCTGTTGGTTATTATTTTGTATTGATGTTCACTGGGGATAATGGTGTGTAGTTCTCAGTTCTTGTGGGATACTAGCTCACTTTAGGTATCAGAGTTATATGAGCTTCATAGAAAGAGTCTGGGAGATTTCTATCTTTTTCTGTGTTCTGGAAGAGTTTTTGTAGGATTGGTGTTAGTTTTTCCCTGAATACTTGGGAGAATTCTCCTGTGAAGCCATCTGGTCCAGGGTGTTGTTTTTTTGTTTTGTTTTTTAGTTTTCGTAATCTCTTAATAGATTTGTTTAATTATTCGATAGCTATGGGTGTGTTGAGTTTCTTGAAGTCCATATGGATTATCTAGGGAAGGATTGTATTTCCAAATATTTGTCTCTGTCTTCCAAGTTGCTGAATTAGTTAGAGTACAGACCTTCATAATACTGCGTAATTATCCTTTTGATTTCATTAGGATTCACTGTAATCTTTCACCCTTCATGCTTGCAGTTGGCATTTGTTCCTTCCTTTCTTTGTTTAGGCTTGCCAGCCATCTATCAATTCTTTTAGACCTTTCAAAGAACCAACTTTTTGCTGCATTAATATTTTCCATAGTTTTCTTATTTTCTCTCTCCTTTATCTGAGCTCTGATTTTTATTATTTCTATCCTTTTGCTATTAGTAGGATTGCTCTGTTGAGTTTGCTCTGATTGGTGTAAGTTTTGTGCCCGCAAATCAGCCACAAGTCTCTCTTTTTTTTCATGTGTCCATTTATTGCTATCAGCCTTTCTCTGATAAATGCCTTTGCTGTATTTCCAAAGGTCTTTGTACATCATATTTCATCCTTATTAGTTTCTAGAAAATGCTGATTTCATCTCCAATCTGTGTTAATATGTATTCCTTTACATATTCATCCTCCAATTGTTTGCTTTTGTTTTCTTCACCATCCTTATGTTGATTTTTAGCCTCGTGGCACAGTGTTCTGAAAGAGAATTCTGTGTAATCTCTATATGCTTGAATTACTCAAATTCGACTCAGGTTCCAGCATGTGGCCTATCTTTGAATATGTGCCATGTGAGCATGAAAATAATGTGAAAATTTTTTATTTGGGTGGAAAGTTCTGAAAATATCTACCAAGTCAAGTCCTCCAGATGCTCTATTTAGATCTAAAGTTTCCTTTTTGAATTTCTTCACAACTGATCTGTCTTTTTCAGAGAGTGGTGTATTAAAATCGCCAACTATAATTGTTGATCCTGTGATTTCTTTATTCATCTTTTGGAGTGTTTGATTCACAAATTTCAAAGGTCTCTCATTGGGTGCATATATGTGTATTATGCTCATTGGTCTACAGTTACTTTGAGCACTATATAGTGGCACTCCTTGTCTCTTGTAATGGCCTGTACCTTGAGATCAAATTTGTCTGATATTAAGTTCATGCCCCACTTTTGTCCATTGCTGTTTGCTTGGTATATTTTCCTCCAGCCTTTTTTTTTTTTTTTTGTCTGCAAGCTTAAGATGTGCCTTCTGTAGGTAGCAGATCAATGGGTTTATTTTTTTCCCTAAGCCAGTCTGTTAGCCTCTGCCTTTTAATGCCTGTGTTCAGGACATTGATATTCAGTGTTATTACTTCCATCTGTGGACTCTGTGATGTCATCTTGTATGTTTTGTATTGGGTGTATTCCTACCCACCTTTCTTTTTTATCCACATGTGTGTGTTTGTGTGGTTCATTTTTGCCTTCTTTAAACTACAGAGCCAATGCAGTCTTGGGGGCTGTTTTCTCTTTTTCATCCTATGGGTGGAATTATTCTATGTGATGATCTCTTATTTGTACTCGATGAGTGTTGATCTTCTGCCCATATAGGATTCAAGAATATTTTGTAGGGCTGGGTTTTGTTTTGTGTGTTCTTTGAGTTTTTCCTTGTCTGGGAAGACCCTTACTTCTCCATATAACTTAATAGATAACTTGACTGGGTGTAGTATTCTTGGGTTGGCATTGTTTTCCTTCAATTTTTGGAATATGCTACTCCATTCCCTCCTCTTCTTCATCATGTCTTCTGATAGGTCTGAACATATGCTTATTGAGGTAAATTTACACGTGACTACTTGCTTTTCCCTAGCTGCTCTTATGATCTTCTGTTCCTCATAGTTGAATAGCTTAACTATTATGTATCTTGGTGTCTTGCAGTTGAGTCTAACTGGTGTTCTTTCAGCCCCCTGAATGATTGCCTGATCTTCATTTATTAAGCCGGGGAAGTTTCCCTCTAAGAATTCCCTCACTATTTTCATTATTGACTTCTTTGTGGTGTCTTGTTCCGGCAGTCCAATTATTCTAATATTGTTCCTCTTTATATCATCAAACATGGCTCTCAGGTTTTCTTCAGCTTCTCTGATTGTCTGATTTGACTACTTTTTCCATTTGTTGAGGTTTGCTTGCTTATCCTGTAGGTAGCTGGTACAATTCTCTGCCTCCTCAAGTCTGTTGGCAAAGTCTGTCAATTTACCAAGGAATTTTGTTATTTCATCCTTTAAGTGTTGTATTTTTCTTTGGTGTGTTGCTTTGTCTCCTCTATCATTTCATCCTTTTTTGTATTGCTTCTCTCATATCCTATATGACTCCAAGCAGCATTCTGAAAATGTTTTTCTGTGGCTGACCCATATCTGCTTCTTTTATGCACATCATTAAGTTCATGACTTCTAAAAGCATTATTTTCTTTTTCTTCAGCTTTTTCATTGAGGCTGTTGGAGCTAGTTCTTAGCTACATGTTATTTTAGAGGAGTCTGGAGCTATCTTCCGTGTTTCCCTCTGTAACTGAAGTGATGAAGAAAGCATTTAGGTGTACCCTCCCTTCTGTAAAACACTTTAGCCGGCAGGCAGAATTATCCTAGTCAGAAAGATGGCCATAGAGGAAGACGTTCCTGTGGCAGAATGGAGCACCCTGGTGATGGACAGGAGTTCCTCCAGTTGCTTTTTGGGCTTTGGGGTTTAAGCTGGAACCCACCCCCCCAGCCATTTAAAGGAGAGTACCCCCAGCCACTTGGGGTATGGAGGAGGGATAGCACAATTTCCCCTGCTGCGTATAAAGTCAGCAAATGTAGGTAGGAGTTTCCTCAACTGGGTCTTTACAGTTACCCTGGGTGGAAGGAAGTGGTCGGGAGGATGATAGTGACTTGTAGAAGGAAAAAGAGGGAGAGGAGAAGAAAAAGAGAAACAAGGGAACAAAGACAGGAACAAATATGCAAGCCAGCTAATAACCACTCACACACAAAAAAAGTGCTAAGACTAAACAAAAAAGTATAAACTGTCAAAAATGGAAAGCTGGGTCTGCTGAGACTGTAGCGGGAAAGAAAGAAGAGATAGAAGAGGATAAAAGAAGAAAGAGTGAAAGAAGAAGAGGATAAAGTAGCAGAAAGCAAAAAGGGAAACAAAATAGTTGAGCCCCATGCTGTGTGTAGCTTCGTGCCATGTGCAGCATTGTCAAAGGGGCCTACTCTCCACACTGGGTAGGCAGAGTTGCTCTAGGCAGAGGGTCTAGAACCCAGCAGTGGCATGTGGAAGGAGGGAGAGGAGAGAAACCAAAAAGCAGAAAGAAAGGAGACACGAACAAAAAGAGAGAAAAGAAGGAAAAGAGACAAAAGACAAAGAAGAGGGAAAGCACAACTATGTGCACTTAGATTGACTGTGATGGTAAAGAGAGAAGGAAAAAATACAGAATAAAGAGATAGCTGGAGCCTGTTTGACTGAATATGAGCCCAGAGGCATTTGAGTCCTGCCCCACGATGGCAGGTTTGTGTGCCCTTGTGCAGAGACCCACATTTGGTACTGGGTAGAATTGCTCTGCTTGTCAAGATTATCTTAGAAGCCCAGTGGAGTTTTCCTCAGCAGCACAGAGTGCTTTAGAGCGCTGTCACAACTAACTTGTGTGCTGTGCAGCCCTGCCACAGAGAACAGGCTGGTGTTCCTCCTGTTATTTGGATTGAATTGCCCTAAACAGAGGGTAGTGGCCTGGTATTCAGCAATATCGAATGCAGAGCGGGAAAGAAGAGAAAAGAAAGAAAAAGAGAAAAAAACAAAACAACATAATGCCTGTTGAGACCGATCATGGTGGGAAAGATAGCAGGGATCAAGAACAAAAATGAAGAAATAGAGTGGTACATGGGGAGTTAACTTGAGCTTAATTTCCTTACCGTGGAGCTGGTGAAGTTCCAACTCTGCCTCAAAGTAGCAGGATGGTGTGCTCACTTGTAGGTTCCCATAGACACTGGGTGTGTTTACTCTTGAAGGCAAGAGCACAGCTGCGACCAGGCATCAGTTCCCAGTGGTTTGGGTGTTCACTGGTATGCCTTCCTTGTGCTATGGATAGAGGGGCACAGGAAGGTGTTACTTCAGCTCTGTCGAGGGCCCCAGGACAGGCAGGGCCTCACTAGCTGTGTGTAGACTCACCAAGAGGGGATTTGGGTTTATTAATCTATCGAGGTTGCTCATGGGCTACTAGCTCAGAGGTGTTACTGACAGGTAACTATCTAGAGCAGGGAAAGGGCATCCATTAAAGCTCAAAGATAATGGTACACTGCGCATGCTTGGATATCCAGGTTTTCAGCCAGCAATGCTACAATTGGATTGGTTCACCTGGGCCAGGTGAACACAATGCAGCCAGTAGAGTTGATCAGGGCTGTAAGCCACACCTCTCCACAGGAGGATTGAAAACTACTAAGTTCGTACCTTGGAGAGGCTTTTTCCCAGAGGCTCCCTACTATGTAGGACATCAGGATGCGGCCCAGAGCCACATAAAACTTTCATAAAACTTGTTTTTCATAAAACTTGTTTGAATCACAAACCAAGTTTCAGCTTAAATTCTCTTTTTTGTGGAGAACCAAGGACCGAGGTACTTTTCTAATTCCCAAGATATCTAACATTACCAACCCCCAACCCCACCCCACCCCTAGACAGCTACAAAGAATTAGATAAAATTGGCTCCCTGGCTGTGCTCATTCAGGAACAGGGTCCTTGCTATGTTGAAATGTTTCAGGCCCTGTGCATGGGCTCCCTTCTTATGCAAATGTTTGTTAAGAGACTCAATCTACTTGCTTCCTTGGGGGTTGATCCATAAGCCTGGGATTTGCTGTTTTTAAGCCAGAAAATATAATTTATTATTTTGGACTTATAAGATCTCTTGATTTGATTTGGAGGCTGTCATGCTGGCCCCCATAGGAGGAGATGCAGCTTATCAGGAAGTTTGTTTACTTCTCAATCAACTGGAATTGAATGCACCCCCTGAACTATAACTATCTACTTATTTTTTGTCCTGACTCAGGTGAATTCCTGCTGTGTTTTCCCTACTCCACGTTATGGCTCCTGCTGGCCCCACTTCCGAGATGCTAAGCTCAAGACTGCAAACAGTGGGTTGCTCTGATGTGGGGTTCTGTAGGTCGTCCACAAAGGTTCTCCTCGGGTCTGGGATTATGTCCCGTTTGGGCTCAGCCTGGGGAAATCACAACTCGCAGTGAAAGGGCAGTGAGGCTACAAGCCCACCACGCCAAACCTAGATTGATTTATTGCATTCTTAACTCACATTGTGAGTGAGAATCACAAAAAGTGGGGTTCAGGTCAGATCCTAGTACCCTAGTTATAATTCAGGACTCCACCTCCCAGTCTTCTTCACCTTACCCCCCTCTTTTCTAGTCTGGCCGCGGGAACTCCAGGCACTCGAGTCTTAACTCGAGTCTTAATTCTCCTCCTCTCTCTCAACGTGGTTTTAATTTTTATCTCTTCAACTTGAACTCGCATATAAAAAAATTGAAGGTCTTTTCCACAGTCAGCCCTTGACCTTGTTTTGACTGCTGAGGTTGAGCTTCTCCATTACCTCTTTTCCCAGATGTAGTTGATTTTATTGGTACCTGTGAAGTCCAGAAATATATTCATCTTTTATGTGGTTAAGAAATTATATCTACAAATGGATATGTATTGGTCTCACAAAATTCTATAACACCATCTCTTAAATAATTTCTTTCATAAGGTTCATATTTTCAACTACCTATCTTTTTGTTTTCAATTTTCACATTTGAAACACTAGTAATTGTCAGGCCATCTTGATTCCATGTTTGATCAATTATAGACTGCAAAAGTTGGTTCCAAGTTCAAGATCACCTTTGGCTTTAATAGTTGGTTTATACATTTGAATCATAATCATATTAGCTGGTCTTCTTTGAAGGTGTATGGATATCATTGTATCACTAACTTAACCCAGGCCATAATTAACAGGCCACAAAATCTTAACCAAAGAAGACAGCTTTATAAATAAAGTTAAAATTATCTGGAAAGAAAAATGATAAAATAAATAAGCTAAGACAACCTACAACCTACTTACCTCCTTTTTAAAACTATGTGATCTAGATGGATTTCATAAAATTCCAGGCTAGAGTCCTATTTCTTACCCCATTTAAAATATTTTCTAAAACATGTTTGAATAAAAAGATTCCTGGTTGCCTTGTAAAAACCTTCAACAGTGGAAGGCAATCCACTTTTCACATGTCTATTCCATTATTAGTTTGAGATATACTTTCTTCAAAGGAATCATATTTTTCCCCTTTAGCTTAAAAGCACTTAATCATTTACATGCTGCACTGGACACCCCACTTTGCCAGACATAAGGTTTTGCTCCTCAGCAAATTTACCTGTGTCCCACTGGCAAACAGGTGATTCCTCTGCATATATTTCAATATAGGAAACCCATCTATATTATCTTCTCCCAGATAAATTTTCCTAACTCTCAAATGAAACAGTTACTGGATTTTTCTGTAATCATGACATATTTCTTCTGGACATTTCCTATTTATCCAAAGAACATCAGATTAGCATCCCTAATTCTATTTCATCTTATACATTTGATGAGTCACGTAGAAACCTAACATATGAACTGCTCTTTCCTTTCTTCCACCTTCAAGAAATGAGAAAATCCAAGCCCCAGAGGATAAGTGATATGTCTGTTGTTGTTAATTACCATCAAGTCAATTCTGGTTCTGGGCAACCTTATATATATAACAGAATGAAACATTGCCCAGTTCTGCTGCATCTGCTGCATCTAATATGCTTGAGTCCATTATTGAGGCTATTATATCATTCTATGTCATTGAGAGTGTCCACACTTTCACTGGCCCTCTACTTTACCAATTATGATGTCTTTTTTTAGGACACAAAATCATACCAGTAGAGCATCAAATGTCAGGACTCTTGGTTAGCCTCTAGTAGACACTATCCAAGTATATGAGTCACAGCAACCCAGGTACAAAAGAGTGAAAACATTGCCCTCCAAACAGTTGACGGTTGTTATGTTGGAGCCCATTGCTGCAGCCACTATGTCAGTGAGGGTCTTCCTCTTCTTACTGATCTTCTACTTTACCAAGCATGGTGTCCTTTTCCAGAGACTGATTTCCCCTCATAATATGTTCAAAGTCTTATCATCCTTGCTTCCAAGGAACATGCTGGCTGTCCTTCTAGGACACATTCATTTGTCCTGCTGATAGTCCACAACACATTTAATATTGTTTGACAATGCCATAATTTTAATGCATTGGTTCCTCATTCTTCTGCCATGGAGGCATAGTCGTGACACAAGAATAGCAGTTCAAAACCACCAGCTGCTCCATGGGAGGAAGATGGGGCTTTATACTCCCATAAATAATTACAGTCTTGGAAACTCACATGGAGTGGAGGGGGTTGAGGTCACTGTACGTTGTCATCAGCTTGATGGAAATGGGTTTTGGGGGGGTTGGTTTTTTTTTTATTCATTGTCAAGATTTCACAGATGTGTGAGGTAACTGAAAGTATCATGGCTTAGGATAGGCACAGTTTCTTCCTCAGATGACATGTTTGCTCTTCAACATTTTAAAGAATTCTTGTGCAGCAGAATTGAACAATGAAACATTTTCATTTGATTTCTTGACTGTTTTTTCTAAAATTATTGGTTGTAGATCCATGTAAAATGAAATTTGAACAACTTCAATAGTTTTTCCATTTTCATGATGTTGTCTATTGGCTCAGTCCTGAGAGTTTCAGTATTCTTTCTTACACTAGTTGTAATCCAGACTGAAGGATACAATCCTTGCTCTCCATCACCAAATACTCACATCCTCATTTTCAGCAAACAAGGTATGTCTTTGGCATATCATAGCTTGTTAATATAATTTTCTCCAATACTGATGCCATGTTATTCTTCATATAGTCCAGCTTATTGGATTATTTACTCAGCATACACATCAAAAAAATGTGAAGGTATACATTTTTCCTGACTTCAAACCATGCCCCTATTCTGTTAAAATGACCGCCTCTTGGTTCATGTAAAGGTTCCATGTCCACACAATGAACTGTTGTGAAATTTCTGTACTTTTCAATATTTCCCTAACTCTATTCTGAACCACACACTTGAATGCCTTTGTATAGTCAATAAAACACAAGTAAACCCCTTTCTGATATTCTCTATTGTAGGCCAAAATCCATCTCATATAAGCATTTTTTTTCTCTTATGTAAGACCCTCTTCTAAATCCAGCTAGAATTTCTGGCAGAAAAATTATTTACATGTAATTATCTTTAGCAAAATTTACTTGTGTGTAACATTATGAAGATTTTCTAGTCAGTTGGCCAGGTAGCTGTCCTCTAAATTTCTTGGTAGTGGGGAGTTCACTGTAGTGCTTCATCAGCTTCATTCCAACTTGACTTCCTTTAGTCCCTGGAGCCTGTTGTTCACTAATGCTGTCAGTCCAGCTTGAGGTTTTCTTGTCATATGCTATCTCTTTAAATGGATGTATGTAAATTCATTTTCCTTGCTACGGTGACTTTGTGAATTCCGTTCATCTTCCTCTGATGCTGCCTACATAATTTAATCATTGCTGTTACATAAAACTCTTCCCTCTTTATCTTGCAAATATAAAAGCTGAAGAGTCTGTAGTATCTTAGCAATCATCAAAGGAAGGTCCTCCATTCTATAATTAAAGTAAGTGGGTCATTTGATATATCTCTTTCTTGGGACTAAATCCTAAAAAGCTTCAAGTTTGTGACACGTGCAATACTGACTCATGATTAAAAATTACTTCTGAGATCATTTATAGCTCTAACAGCATACAAGTCTGTATTGTAGGTCAAACAGAGTCAAGCATTCTTCATCCAAGTAAAATTTCTTATAAGACTATTATTGCATTTTTGTCACTGGCCTATTTATTGATGACTCAAAGAAGTTCCTTGAAAATTGGGACAAGTCTCCCAGTTACTGAAAATAAGCTATCTGGTGTCATTTGAAGAGCAATAATAGAAATTCAGAGTGTATTTTTAGGACCTTGATCAAAAGAAGATTTGAAGTACACTAATAATATCCTTGAGGAAGAGGCCATTTCATTACTCCTGAAACTCTCTCATTGAATATTCCTCTCCTGTAATACAATTGCCAAGACAATGTAATTATTTGAACAACTACATTTCCTGTAGTGTATATAGTATCAATAAGTTTTATTTTTAGGTCATGTATTTTCAAAATATGCTATCTATGAACCAAAATATGGCAGCATTTTCCAATGGGTTTAATTTAGTATTCACACTGGGGGGAAAATCCTGCAATTTACATCAGTAGACAGTAAAAAGTTAAGCTCTCTCATAATCATGATTCTCCCTTCTTAGACTTGCAATTAAGAAATACAGTGCTATTGAAATTAAAGCCATCAGAAAAATAGGATGTTTGAGGTCTTTCTGAGAAATTAAAAAAATCACTTCAAAATATTTGTAATAGTCATAATTACAAAGTTATTGCCCCTCCACTCTGACTTTATGAACTTGTTCTTGTTCATGGACATAAGGTCATTTCTAGCTTATGTAGAGGTCATGTACAGCAGGATGAAAATCACCTGATCCTGTGCCACCATCACAATACTCAGTGTGCTTAACTTCATTGTTGCTTTCCAATAGAGAGGATTTGTTTCCAGTTACATAGCAGTCCATTGTAATCCATGGGATTTCATTGGCTAATTTTCAGATGCAGATCAGCAAGTCCATTCATTCTTGTCTGTCCCCATCTATCATGAGTAACCCCGCTATTGAAATCCAGTAGCTTAGCCTTCAACACTCAATGCACAAGCCACTGCAGTATGGAAAACAGACAGAGGGATAGTATTTTTTAAATTTAGGATCTCTGATTAGTTTGACAGACTTAGGTCATTAACGCTTACTTATAATTTTTTTCCTGAAATTGATTAAGATACTGGAATGATCTAAAAGCCCACATTATTTTATATTATAGCACTAATAAATCTTTCACAAAAATGTGTTGTACAGTGTGTTAGTATGGATAAACTAGAGAAACAAATTCATAAACACACGTGTATATGAGAGAGTTTTATTTAAAAGGTAATTGTATGTTAAGAAAACATCCCAATCCAATCCAGTCCAAGGTCATAAGTCAGATGTTAGCCTATCTGTCTGATACCAGTCTATAAAGCCCTCTTCAAACTCATGAAACACCTACAATGATGTCGAATGCTGATGATAACAAACCAGTGGGTAGGAAGTCTTTGGATCCAGTGGTGGTGTCAGCATCTCAGCGCTGGCAGGAGTCTCCGCGTGGCTTCTCTGGGTCCAAGTTTCTGGCTACATCGGGGTATGTTCATTTGGCTTCTCCTTAAGGACGTCTTGCAGGGAGCCAGCCTTCTCAGCTGAGTCTCGTAGGCAGCAAACGTTGTCAGTAGAAAGTCTCCAAGCAAGTGATGGAGTTGTCCTGCTTCCAAGAAGGAAGTACCGACTTCCCAGAATTCTCAGAGGAGAAGACCACGCCCACACAGAGGTCTCATTGGCTATCTCCAGACTGACAGGCTAGACTCCACCCCTACACTCTCAATCCTCAAACTGACACCAGGTTAGGTGACTGCCACATACAGCTGGGAAAAGTAGGACACATAGAAAAGTATATGCACACAAACATTGAATTATTTAAAATGTATCTCTCAGATAGGAACACTACTAATATTTTAGTATACATCCTTGCAGTTTTTATATAGTTTTATGTGTCTATAGAAATGACATAAATATATCTATAGACATAGGGTTCATGTACACTTGATGGCATTGAAAGCATTGCAAAACCACACTTTGCTTTGGGTACTTTGAGGACAAAGGTGTGCTTGACCCAAGTCTTGGTATTTTCATCTGCCTTGTATGCATGTGAGAGACATTGAATAAGGAAGACCAAAAAAGAGTCGATGTATCAGAATTATGGTGGTGGTGAGAAATACTGAATGCACCATGAACTGACAAAAGAATGAACACATCTGCCTTTGAAAAAATACAGCCAGAATATTCCTTAGAAGCAAGGCTTGTGAAACTTTGCCTCCCATAGTTGGGACAGATTTTCAGGAGAGTTCATTCAGTCTCTGGAGAAGGACACCTGTTTGGCAAAGAGGAGGGGCAACAACAAGGAAGGTCCTCCAGGAGATGGAAGGATCCTGTGGCTACAACAATGGACTCCGACGGAAGAACCATTGTGCAGCGGCACAGAGCCAGGCGGTGTCTTGTCCTGTTGTGCGCGGGGTCGTTGAGTCGCCACGGACTCCATGGTAGCTAGCAACAATGATGGGGTTTAAAGCAATAAAATGATATTTCCCTCATGAAATGTGAGATAGGGTGACAAGATTTTGTAGGAAGTTATTTTAAAAGCACAAGCTAAAAGTACCAAGATCAAAGTTAAAAGTACATTAATAACAATAAGAACAAGAAAGAAGAAAGTGTTTTAAAATTGTCTGTGGTAATGATCATAACACTCATAACTGTTGTACTGCATGGTATATGTATTATGTGCCAATAAAATCTTTGTTTAAAATGAAAAAAAGTACATTTCACCCTGTAGAAGTTATCCGATGCATCATAAATTAAT